>SJYX01016212.1:444984-497411 GCA_006410675.1 Oreotragus oreotragus
GTGACTTCACTTTCACTTTTCACTTTCATGCATTGGAGAAGGAAATGGCAACCCACTCCAGTGTTCTTGCCTGGAGAATCCCAGGGACGGGGGAGCCTGGTGGGCTGCCGTCTATGGGGTCACACAGAGTCGGACACAACTGAAGAGACTTAGCAGCAGCAGCAGCCATAAAAAAGGAAGAAATCTTGCCATTTGTGAGAACATGGATGACCTCAAGGTCATTATGATAAGTGAAATGAGTCAAACCATGAAAGACAAATACTGTATAATTCCCCTTATATATGCAAAGTGATAAACAAAACAAAACTCATAGATACAAAGACCAGATTGGAAATTGCCAGAGATGGATAGGGAGGGTGGGCAAAATGGGTAAAGAGGGTCAAGAGATACAAACTTTCAGTTATAAAATAAATACACCATGGGGAAGTAACGTATAGGATGGCAACTATAATCAGTAAGATTATATTGCATATCTGAAAGCTGCTGAGAGTAAATCTCAAAAGTTCTCAAGACAAAAAAATATAACTTCGTACAGTGACAGACAATAACTAGACTTATTGTAATCATTTCACAATGTATACAAATATCAAATCATTACATTGTATATATGAAACTAATGCAATATTATACATCAATTATATCTTAATAAAAATGTAAATAAAATACTGCCTCTTTTAAACCATCATGTCTCCATTTCACCTATGCTGATTAGGTCACTCTTTTTCAAGACTTATAAGAAAGTTTTTCTTTCCTCTAAAACACCTATCCAACTTCTACATTAGTCAATTAAAATTATATATCCAGAACCCAAGCCATCACTTTTAACAAAAAATAGATAATATTCATCTCTGGATACATTTTAAAGCACCTTTTTTAACGTTACCATCTTTCTGTAGCCCGTCACTGCTCTATACTTCTCTATCATTGCAATCTCTGAAAAACATTCACTAGACGGTATACCAGGTATAGGTCAATTAGTTCTCCAGAAGAGAAAAGAAAAAGAAACCTTCAGTTCAGTTCAGTTCAGTAAATGCTTGTTAGTGTGAAAGCACAACAGACTTGGGGAGTTCTCTGGTTTTGTTTTTCTTTTTAATAAACTAGGGGTAAGGTCAGCCCACACTGGATGTGAATTTGTTTTCTAACCAAGTAATGAGTCACTCTAAATAGGAACATTCATTTATTTGTACTTATCAGGGTGAGAGGGTGGAGACAGGTGTATCACCTAAAAGCAAAGATCAGGAGGAACTTTTATAAAAAGGTTAACACAGGCAACCCTGCTTTATAACTTTGCCAGCAGTAAAAGTTTGGGAATTTTGAGTCAAATGTGAAGGGAGAAAACTTAACTCACTTCTTGTTTTATTTATACCTAACCCAGGGATGGGGAAGCCTGGTGGGCTGCCATCCATGGGGTTGCAAAGAACCGGACGCGACTGAAGTGACTTAGCAGCAGCAGCAACATAACAAATGGCTCCTGTCATGATGGTGAACCAGAGAAAGGGCATCACCAGGGAACCTGATAGAAATGCAGTTTCTCAGGACCTACTTCATACCTACCAGATCAGAAACTCTGGGGAAGACTCAGAATTCTGTGTTTTAAACCACCCCCCTATTCCAGGCGAACCTCATTCATTATTCATTATAAAGTCTAAGAAACACTGCTTACTGAGTTCTACTTTTATAAAAAATGGAGTATCAATCAACCTTAAAGTGGTTAATTAGGTGTGTGCAGCTTTGTCTGGCCAGCATTTGCAGCTCTGCTGATTCTTAATAAAGGATGTGCAGCCCACCAGAAGGTGATTAAGCTAGAAAGCTCCATGATGGAGCCACGGCCACTGAGTTCAACAATATGACCAGCCACCAGATGGCTGTTTCAGCCTTCCAACTTCATCTGACAGCATCCACGACCCATGACTGAGAAATTCTGAGAAACATCTTCACTTGCGGGCTGCCTGCCAGCCACCTGGTTTTGATTTTGCCATGGAATAAAAATAAAGCAATTAGCTTCCTCTTGCTAAATGGACTTCTCCTGATGGTTCTTACACATGTATTTTTCCCCTGTTGAGCCTTGCTGTGATAAATTTGGAGTTTCATTGTCCCACCCTGCAATCCACATTCTCAATAAATACAAAGATAGCTCTGTTGGAATGATACAAACACCACAGCACCGTCTATCTCTCCAACACTGAACTGCCCAAATCTAATATCACAGTCCACAAAATACCAAAATAAATCTCTCTCAAGTTCTTTTCCATTTATTTATTCTCCCAGGTGTTAATTCTTTCTGATCTGTTTTATTCGTGTTATGATAAAGTAGTCACTCTTGCAGAAGAAAAGATTGATATTTATTTCTTCAGTAGGATAGAGGACTGGGAGAATATGGACACACGCTTTTTACTGCTTTCTATCTTTCTCTCTTTTATCCATAACATGCAGAAGCAAAAATATTATCAATATAGCATTTTTTGAATAGCTTTTAAAAATGCTAATTCCATAAAATATTACCCTTAGTCCCTAAATATGCACTGACTTAGCCTATCTCTGGATTTTTCAGATATATCTCTTTTTCCAAACTTGTTGACTCTTAGATTCTGACTGCTCCTGTCTTTGCAGCATATTTCAATGCAAAATCATAACTCTAAAATGATGAAAATTAATTTTATGCTTAACTGTAAAGTCAGCCTCAGGATTTCAGGGTCATAACTCCTAAGTACACACATCTATGTCTTTGTATAGCAATATCCTCCAAGTAAATCATGTTTCCATTAGTTTCTATGGATTGTGCATGTATACATGTATTTGTGAGTATGCTTCCCCAAACAGGCAGCCCTACCATACCCCAATTCAAGTACTTTTCACAAGTGCTAAAAGTAATAACAACATAGCCCTATCCTTCTATTCTTGAAGAATTCGTATCATGGCATATTCATGTACAAAGGGACTCTTTCCTGAGAACACTGGGCAGCTAATTTCCTGAGACTATGGTGCTGGGAACTGTGTATAATCAATGATAAATGTTTGATTTAACCAATGCCTAAGTGAATTAATTAAGAATATGTGAAGTTAAGAATACATGGAATATTGGCAGCTGAATTTGCTGCTGTGGGCAGAGGCCTCCCAGGACAATATCCTGAAATAGTTTGAGCATTTTTGTGCATGTCTAACAGTTCTGTCCTGCTTTATGATACCTTCCCATGGGACTCCCAGAGATGGCTGCTCAAACCCTTCCTTTCTCAACTCCCAGACCCCTTTGCTGCAGTACCGTTCCACAGGCAACCTTCCTAAGAGTAAACACATGCATGAGGTAATGTATAAAGCTCAAAATATTCTATGACACCTAATCCAAACCAAGCCTCCCTCCTGCCTCTGAGCCGTGGGATGCCAAGGATCAGTCAAGTATTAATGAATATCATCTTCCCTAGAATATCCAGGAAAATGTTACTTTCAAAGAAGAAATTTCCTTCACCTTAGTTGTTGGGTAAAAAATGGAAACAGAGTTGAGAGGGAGTAAAAGCAGAGAATAAAAATGCCTTCATTCTGCTACGGGAGAGGTTAAAAGATTAAAATGATAGGGGAAAAGCATGAGAATGAATTGTCTTACCTTGGAGGCCAAAGAGAAATAGCCTACAGAAAAGACACTTATACTGGGGCTACAGGAAACCAAATGAAACAGTATTAAGATAGATTCCCATCACTTCTCCACATTCTGGCTAGGATCAAGTGTAAAATAAATTCCCATACAAATCTTTTGATTTTAGTTTTGCTCTTAGTGTATAAACCAGGGTTTACATGTTGTAAAAATGCCTGTATTAAAAGGTTCAAAATTAAAGAAGTTCTTAATTATCAACTCTTTGAAACAGAAGAAATTATTTCCTTGCGAGTTTAAAGCAGTACAGCAAAATCTAGAACCCTACCAGAAATACCTTATTAGCATCAAATGTCACTGAATATCACTGAATATTCACTTGGAGATGCTGTTCCTTTTAAATTTTTTCAGAAAGGATAGAAACTCAGACTTAGAAATTGAAAATAAAGATGTTTTTTCCAAAGTATCAGAGTTGACATTCTTTTTTAGTATCAATTTATTTATTTATTTATTTATTTATTTGAAGGCTAATTACTTTACAATATTGTATTGGTTTTGCTATACATTGACATGAATCTGCCACAGGTGTACATGAATCTTCCCCATCCTGAAGCCCTTCCCATCTCCCTTCCCATACCATCCCTCTGGGTCATCCCAGTGCACCAGCCCCGAGCATCCTGTATCATGCATCAAACCTGGACTGGCAATTCAATTCACATCTGATATTGTACATGTTTCAATGCCGTTCTCCCAAATCATCCCATTCTTGCCCTTTCCCACAGAATCCAAAAGACTATTCTATACATCTGTGTCTCTTGCTGTCTCACATACAGGGTTATCATTACCATCTTTCTAAATTCCATATATATGCATTAGTATACTGTATTAGTGTTTTTCTTCCTGACTTACTTCACTCTGCATAATAGGTTCCAGTTTCATCCACCTGATTAGAACTGATTCAAATGTATTCTTTTTAATGGCTGAGTAATGCTCCATTGTGTATATGTACCACAGCTTTCTTATCCATTCATTTCCTGGTGGACATCTAGGTTGCTTCCATGTCCTGGCTTTTATAAACAGTGCTATGCTGAACATTGGGGTACATGTGTCTCTTTCATTTCTGGTTTCCTCGGTGTGTATGCCCAGCAGTGGGATTCCAGGGTAATATGGCAGTTCTATTTCCAGTTTTTCAAGGAATCTCCACAATGTTCTCCATAGTGGCTGTGCTAGTTTGCATTCCCACCAACAGTGTAAGAGGGTTCCCTTTTCTCCACACCCTCTCCAGCATTTGCTTATATACTTTTGGATCGCAGCCATTCTGACTGGTGTGAAATGGTACCTCATTGTGGTTTTGATTTGCATTTCTCTGATAATGAGTGATGTTGAGCATCTTTTCATGTGTTTGTTAGCCATCTGTATGTCTTCTTTGGAGAAATGTCTGTTTAGTTTTTTGGCCCATTTTTTGATTGGGTCGTTTATTTTTCTGGAATTGAGCTGCAGGAGTTGCTTGTATGTTTTTTAGATTAAATTTTGTCTGTTACTTCATTTGCTATTATTTTCTCCCATTCCAAAGGCTGTCTTTTCACCTTGTTTATAGTTTCCTTTGCTGTGCAGAAGCTTTTAATTTTAATTAGGTCCCATTTGTTTATTTTTGCTTTCATTTCCAGTATTCTGGGAGGTGGGTCATAGAGGATCGTGCTGTGGTTTATGTCAGAGAGTGTTTTGCCTATGTTTTCCTCTAGGAGTTTAATAGTTTCTGGTCTTAAGTTTAGATCTTTAATCCATTTTGAGTTTATTTTTGTGTATGGTGTTAGAAAGTGTTCTAGTTTCATTCTTTTACAAGTGGTTGACAAGTTTTCCCATCACCACTTGTTAAAGAGTTTATCTTTTCTCCATTGTATATTTTTGCCTCCTTGGTCAAAGATAAGGTGTCCATAGGTGTGTGGATTTATCTCTGGGCTTTCTATTTTGTTCCATTGATCTATATTTCTGTCTTTGTGCCAGTACCATACTGTCTTGATGACTGTGGCTTTGTAGTAGAGCCTGAAGTCAGGCAGGTTTATTCCTCCAGATCTATTCTTCTTTCTCAAGATTGCTTTGGCTATTCAAGGTTTTTTGTATTTCCTTACAAATTGTGAAATTATTTGTTCTAGCTCTGTGAAAAATACCACTGGTAGCTTGATAGAGATTGCACTGAATCTATAGATTACTTTGGGTAGTATACTCATTTTCACTATATTGATTCTTCTGATCCATGAACACAGTATATTTCTCCATCTATTAGTGTTCTCTTTGATTTCTTTCACCAGTGTTTTATAGTTTTCTATATATAGGTCTTTTGTTTCTTTATGATAAAAACCCTCCAGAAAGCAGGAATAGAAGGAACATACCTCAACATAATAAAAGCTACATATGACAAACCCACAGCAAACATTATCCTCAATGGTGAAAAATTAAAAGCATTTCCCCTAAAGTCAGGAACAAGACAGGGTACCCACTCTCACCACTACTATTCAACATAGTTTTGGAAGTTTTGGCCACAGCAATCAGAGCAGAAAAAGAAATAAAAGGAATCCAGTAGAAAAGAAGAAGTAAAACTCTCACTGTTTGCAGATGACACGATCCTCTACATAGAAAACCCTAAAGACTACACCAGAAAATTACTAGAGCTGATCAATGAATATAGTAAAGTTGCTGGATATAAAATCAACACACAGAAATCCCTTGTATTCCTATACACAGAGTTGACATTCTTGATGATCCTGGTCTTTTGATTCCAAGAGATCATAATAAAGTCCTGTCAGCTTTACCCCATCCCCATAAGTCTGCTGAAGTCAGTGAGCAAAGGAATCATGTAAAAAGTGCATGAGAAATTAGCTGAGAACATCAGGTGTGACATTTATCTGGACCCTTCAATGGATTCTGGTCATGACTTTCTCCACCTTATCATAACACAGGTCTAAGGATCCTATAAAGAGAGGCTTTAGACAAGTTGTGATTTTTAAATTAATCCACTTTTAGGGAGAGATGTTCCTATAAAATATTATTACTATTTTCATTTCTGGTTCCCAGTGAAAAATAAGACTAGTTCTCTCTGCACATACTTCCAAAACATGTAAGATGTTAAAAACTTTCATGTCCTAGACTACAAATTTTTTAAATATATATATACATACCTATATATTATATAGACAACATAGAAATTTAGAGAGAACATTATTGTTGGAGACAAAACTCCTGGGTTTGAATATTCATGATGTATGATGGGGGCAAAATTTTGAGCTCTCTGAGTTTTAGTTTTCATATTTATAGGAACGCTTCACATTCCCACTTGGCTTGGTTGTTGCAAGACTCTAATAATGAAGAATAACCTGTGAAATCAAACTATACCCTATAGAATGTATAGAAATAACAATATTATTGTGTTTATTTCTCACTTGTGTTCATGTTTTGTTCATGTCAGTGTCAGGATTTTTTACAGTACTTGTATGTCTCTGACTTTGTTGTTGATTAAGCCTTATTTAAGATTCTCACATTAGAGTATATGATCAATTAATAAAACCCTTGGTAAATCCCTTATAAAGCATTTGCTTATTTTTAAATTTAGTTTTTCTCACACTCTGTTTGCTTAATGCAAGATTTGCTATTAAAGCAGGCTTCCTCACCTCAGCACTATTGACATTTTCAGTTCAGTTTCTCAGTCATGTCCGACTCTTTGCGAGCCCATGAACCACAGCACACCAGGCCTCCCCGTCCATCACCAACTCCCGGAGTTTACCCAAACTCATGTCCATTGAGTCGGTGATGCCATCTAACCATCTCATCCTCTGTCATCCCCTTCTCCTCCTGCCTTCAATCTTTCCCAACATCAGAGTCTTTTCAGTGAGTCAGCTATTCGCATTAGGTGGCCAAAGTATTGGAGTTTCAGCTTCAACATCAGTCCTTCCAATGAACACCAAGGACTGATTTCCTTTATGATGGACTGGTTGGATTTCCTTGCAGTCCAAGGGACTCTCAAGAGTCTTCTCTAACACCACAGTTTAAAAGCATCAATTCTTCGGTGCTCAGCTTTCTTTATAGTCCAACTCTCACATCCATACATGACTACTGGAAAACCCTTAGCCCTGACTAGACAGACCTTTGTTGACAAAGTGATGTCTCTGCTCTTTAATATGCTGTCTGGTTTGGTCATAACTTTCCTTCCAAGGAGTAAGCGTCTTTTAATTTTATGGCTGCAGACACCATCTGCAGTGATTTTGGAATCCAAGAAAATAAAGTCTCTCACTGTTTCCATTATTTCCCCATCTATTTGCCATGAAGTGATGGGACCAGATGCCATGATCTTAGTTTTCTGAATGTTGACATTTTAATTTAGATCATTCATTGTTGTAGGGACTGTCTGTGTATTGTACAATTTTCAACAACATTCCTGGCTTCTACCCAGTAGGTGCCAGTAGCAACCCTCCCCCTGCCAACACACACCCACTTATGACAAACAAAAACATCTCCAGATATTGCCAAAGGGTATACCCAGGAAGCAACATTGCCCCTGCTTGAGAACCACAGCTCTGGAGACACAGTATGTAGAGAAAAGAAGGGGAAATTTTCAAATAGGATTCAGGAATCCTGGATTCTAATCCAACCCCAGCCCTGCCTCTGACTCTGCAAGCCTGAACACTTGACCCACTTTTCTGAGTGTGTTTCCACATCTATACAACACAGTTGTACAAATAACCTTTAAGAAACCCCCCACCTCCAATGTTCTATAGCTTTTATGTACTCATTTACTGATTTTTTTCCCTACTCAAAGATAACACTCACAAATGAGAGACAGGTAGTTCCTACATAAGAGTCTTAAGAGCTATGAATTACCCACAGTGATCCTACTTCAGTGATAATAAAACCCTTACCCAGCCTGACCTCAGAATCTACCACTAATGGTCCCTCTTTCCCTTCTCTTAAAGTTGCCTCTCATTGCTATGGCCCTTTATTCTCTGCAAGAACATTATCCTAGTAAGGATTAGAAGACCACAGAGTAATAAACCTCCAGCCCAGGGAATCTGCAAGGAATCGGTATTTTCAAATCCTAGGCTCTGGGTAATACAGAGTTCCAAGGACATGCAGCAGAGTAATAAGGGTTGATTTGTTTGGGCTACATTGTGGGTTCCACCATATCTGATAAGGGACTTAAGAACCTAATTTCTACTTATATAATTTGTATATAACTTCTACTTAGACAATTTATAAACGATATTATAATTTTTTAAATATATGAAGATTTAAATAAGAATGTCCTATTTTTATTTGACAATAATAATTTGTTTTGAATTAAATACATTTTTAAATTCATATAGAAAAAATGGGCTTTAGCTTACAAATAAGTTTGGAAGATGTTTGTGTTAAGCAAAAACTCTACTTTCAAAATAGCTTCTAAAAATATACCACTGGGGAATGTTAAAAAAAAATAAGAAAAGAAAATTAGTTTCTCCCATTTCCCTTTCATGAAGAGCTAATGTAATTTTCCTTTATAATGTGTAACTGAAACGCTCTCAAGACTAGTCACTTCACTGGACAGTTTCCTTTTACATTTAAGACCATTCCCTCAGATTAATCTTGGGAAAACTTGGCTTATTTTCATGTGCAATGACAATTACACCTTACTGTACTTTTGAGATGTACTTTGTAAAACAAAGAGGCCATATGACTGTCCATTTTTAAATGGAGTAACACATTTTGCCCAGATTTTACCATATTATTAGACATCAGGTCATTAGAAGTTATTAACACAAACTTTGCCATATTAAGTAGGAATCGGTGACTAGAAGGCTAACAATGTCCCCTCCCTAATGTTCTGGATAAAATCCTCTCCAGATCTGTGATTTCTCCCAGTGGAATCAAGTCTCACTACCCATAAATAATATAAGCTTTCCAGGTGGCTCAATGGTAAAGAATCTGCCTGCTAATGCGAGTGATGTGAGTTCGATCCCTCAGTTGGGAAGATCCCCTGGAGAAGGAAATGGCAACCTATTCCAGTATTCTTGCCTGGGAAATCCCATGGACAGAGGAGCCTGGTGGGCTACAGTTCATAGGATCATGGAGTCAGACATAACTTAGCCACCAAAACAACAATTTACAAATAATATAAGTAGTGTCTGGGGAAAAATTCATTCAAAGTTCTCAGTGGCATCTGCTGTGACCTGCAGTCCTGCACTCTCCTATTCATGGCTTCAGTTGCTAATTATGATCTCCTCTGGCCCCTTATATTATAAATATATCAGTGCTACATGTGCCAATTTTAGTGAAAAAACATCTCTAACATTAAAAGGTTTCCTTTCTTTTTAGATTACATCTTTTTTGAGCAGATGACATGGCACCTCCCAAAGAAAATGGACTATTTCATTCTACCTCAGTGTGATAGGCAAGAATCAGTTCAGTTCAGTTCAGTTACTCAGTCGTGTCCAACTCTTTGGGATCCCATGAACCGCAGCATGCCAGGCCTCCCTGTCCATCACCAACTCCCGAAGTTCACCCAAACCCATGTCCATTGTCAGTGATGCCATCCAACCATCTCATCTTCTTTCATCCCCTTCTCTTCCCACCCCCAATCCCTCCCAGTATCAGGGTCTTTTCAAATGAGTTAGCTCTTTGCATGAGGTAGCCAAAGTATTGGAGTTTCAGCTTCAACATGAGTCCTTCCAATGAACACCCAGGACTGGTCTCCTTTAGGATGGACTGGTTGGATTTCCTTGCAGTTCAAGGGACTCTTAAAAGGCTTATTCAACACCACAGTTCCAAACCATCAATTCTTTGTCACTCAGCTTTCTTTATAGTCCAACTCTCACATCCATACATGACCACTGGAAAAACAGTCTAGTCAATACACTTGACTAGACGGACCTTTGTTGGCAAAGTAATGTCTCTGCTTTTGAATATGTTGTCTAGGTTGCTTATAACTTTCCTTCCAAGGAGTAAGTGTCTTTTAATTTCATGGCTACAGTCAGTATCTTCAGTGATTTTGGAGCCCCCCAAAATAAAGTCAGCCACTGTTTCCACTGTTTTCCCATCTATTGCCATGAAGTAATAGGACCGGATGCCACGATATTAGCCCTAAGATCATGAAAAAATTATGATATAGATAAATGTCTTTAATCCTTGCTTCCCTTGTACACCTATGTTCCTCCTGTAAGTGATTTCTGCTTCTAGCATCTCAGCATTCTCAATTAATCCTGGTCCTTCTGCTACAAAGTGAAGTTGATGAATGTGCTCATATTGAATCATCCTGTATATTTTATGATACAACCAAAGTTGAAAGTTTTAAACACAAAGGAATGAATTGGTAATGGTGGAATTTCAAATCTAAACTACATATTTCTTGAAAATCTTTGTTTTTGCCTTTCAAATTTCATCATCTAGATTTCACCTCCACATAAGTGTAGCAATGATTTTAAGATGCAAGCAGGCTTCCAGACAAAATCTAAAAAGCAGCTTTCATGATTTTTTCTCATCCTACTAAATTCAGTAGCAAGAAACAGTCAGGAGCCTACGTCAGTCCTATTCCTCCCTGTCAAGACTTAAAAGCTGAGCGGGATCTGAAAATGATGGGAAAGATGGTATGATTCTGGTTCCTATCATGTTTTCAACTGTAAAAACTCTATATTCTGCAGTGCCCCTTAGATAAAGTTGGATAACACAGGGAGTAACCATCATGTGGCTAAAGGTCTCCAAGAGAAGGGAGCACTTGTGCAGGACTCTGCATGATGGAAGAACATGATTCTGCTGCAAGAGAGAAGATTGTTGTAAATATTATCAATGAAGGGATGAGTGAAGAAAGGTGTGAGAGTTAGGGGAAAATACTTTTATGCCGATCTTCAGCTTTTAAAGGAAATAAACAAAAGAAGATCTAGGAATCTGGGGCCAGATAGATGCCTTCTGCACCTAGGTTATAGTATATCTCATCTTTCATGAGTAGGGAAACAACACAGTTGGGGAATAGGTCACCCCTTCCAGTCAATGAAGAAAGCCACTGAGGACATGGCCTGCTCCAGCACTCAGTGTTCTTCTATGGCAGGACAAATTCTGCTAAATCAGGGGTATTCTTTCCTCATTTTGGGAACAGAAAACTGACTGGAGAACTAACTATACCTTCTTATTGTTTTGGCTGCCCAGAGAATTTGAACCAAGTTGTTATTAGCTTAGTTACAACAAATAATCAAGATTTTATACCTTCTTATTTACACTATTTTCTCTCAGTCTTGACTACTTATTCAAATTGTTTTTAAATCTTTCTTGCTTCATATTGTTTGCTTGCTTATGTTGTTTTTATATCTATGTTTACCTTAAGGCATTTCCACTTCAAGTCTTGTGTAATAGAGCAGAAGAGGTCAGGCAGGATATGTCTAGACACCAAGATGATAAGACAAGTCATCCTCTATCTCCATAAGACGGCTCTGCTCCTTATCACAAAGGTCTAATGGTGTCTACATCAAAGCATGAGCTCATGACCACCTTCAAAATCCATGAGGGATTTATTTTAAATGCTAATTTTCCATTTCTTTCAAGGTATATTGAATCAGAAACTCTTGGGTAGGTCCTAGGAATCTAAAGTTTTAATAAGCAGCCGTGAATATACTTATTATCATTCAAGTTAGAGAACCAATGATATGAGGGGAAAATAACTTTCTCTAATGCATGCATAGTATGTCATAGACAAAAGTTAAAGCAACATTAGCTTAGGGGCATGAACTTGAATTTGGAAGATTGGTTGTGTCTTACATTGCTTTACCATTGAAATATCACGGGAGTCCTCAATATAAGCTTAATTAAAACTCCAGCTTGACTTCCCTGCTGGCTCAGTGGTAGAGAATCCTCCTGCCAATGCAGGAGACACGGGTTCAACCCTTGGTCCCGGAAGATGCCACATGCTGTGGAGTAACTAAGCCCCTGCACCACAACTACCGAGCCTGTGCTCTAGAGGAGCCATAACTACTAAGGCCATGTGCTGCACCTGAAGCCCGCACGCCTACAGCCCATGCTCTGCAACGGGAGAAGCCACCACATTGAGAAGCCCTTGCACCGCAGTGAAGAGGAGCCCCCACTCGCCACAACCACAGAAAAGCCTGCACAGCGGTGAGGACCCAGAACAGCCAAAAATAAATGAAAGAATAAAATTACTTTAGAAAACTCCATCTTCTATGAATTCTGCACCCCAACTAGTACTGAGATATTACTAAGAGCGAAACGGTAAGCTGATGCAGTGAAGAGGAGCCCCCACTCGCCACAACCAGAGAAAAGCCTGCACAGCGGTGAGGACCCAGAACAGCCAAAAATAAATGAAAGAATAAAATTACTTTAGAAAACTCCATCTTCTATGAATTCTGCACCCCAACTAGTACTGAGATATTACTAAGAGCGAAACGGTAAGCTGAATATTACACCAACATATAAAATTGAAATGACTCATTTTTTCACCTGTCAATTTTTTGTTTACAGAAAATTCAAGAGATGTCGATGGTCTTGGCCAGACTATCACCCGTTCCACTGCTGGCAGGTAGAGATCATCTGCCAATGTTTTGCCTATCTCCAAAAGCATTTCTTCCTAGGAAACCATATCCATGTTTCATGTGCATGATGCCACATCAAATTAGTTCCAATGGTGGTGATGGGGTGGTACCATTATTTGCAAGCCAAGTGTTTTTAGCTCACCTGTCTTATAAGGACAATGAATTTCTGACATTAGAATTAATTAATTCTAATTTAGACTGTGACACCC
Source organism: Oreotragus oreotragus (assembly GCA_006410675.1). NCBI lineage: Eukaryota > Metazoa > Chordata > Mammalia > Artiodactyla > Bovidae > Oreotragus > Oreotragus oreotragus. The sequence continues at coordinate 458,337 of SJYX01016212.1, forward strand.
TACCAAGAACTGAATATTTATACTAATTATGTCTTTATTTTCATTTTGTTTAGATAACATGAGTGAGAAAATGTTTATCTGCTCCCAAACAGATACACAGACACTAATTACAGAGGAAAAGGTGAAATGTTATTTCAGTCAAAGGCTGAGTTAGTCTAAGAACATTTAGGGCATTTGTAGCTAATGGATTATCTCAGACTAAGAATGTTATTATTTTAAAATCATATAATGCTCTTACCTGCCAGTCATTCATTCATTTGTACTCTGTTAACACCAACTTGATGATCTCATTCAAAGCCAATTGAATCAGTGCCTTGAACATTATGCCAGAAAATTCATTCTAATCCAGTATGCTAAACTTATTCATACTGCTAAATCATCAGTCTGTTAACAATCAAACTTTAAGTGAAAGGGCAGACTAGGGTTTATCACTTTGTGAGTTCTCTATAAGCTATCAAGGTCATTTTTAGGCTTTCCTCAATGACCAGAGTGGAATGCAGTACTCTAGGTGAGATCTGGTGCGTTAAACAGTTATCTGAGGAGGTCTTAAAAGAGCTGAGAAAAAAGAGAAGCAAAAGGCAAGGAGAAAAGAAAAGATATACCCATTTGAATGCAGAGTTCCAAAGAATAGCAAGGAGAGATAAGAAAGCCTTCCTCAGTGATTAATGCAAAGAAATAAAAGAAAACAATAGAATGGGAAAGACTAGAGATCTCTTCAAGAAAATCAGAGATACCAAGGGAAATTTCATATAAAGATGGGCACAATAAAGGACAGAAATGGTATGCACCTAACAGAAGCAGAAGATATTAAGAAGAGGTAGCAAGAATACACAGAAGAACTGTACAAAAAAGATCTTCATGACCCAGATAATCACTATCGTATGATCACACACCTAAATCCAGACATCCTGGAATGTGAAGTCAAATGGGCCTTAGGAAGCATCACTACAAAGCTAGTGGAGGTGATGGAATTCCAGTTGAGCTGTTTCAAATCCTAAAAGATGATGCTGTGAAAGTGCTGCACTCAATATGCCAGCACATTTGGAAAACTCAGCAGTGGCCACAAGACTGGAAAAGGTCAGTTTTCATCCAATCCCAAAGAAAGGCAATGCCAAAGAACGCTCTAACTACCACACAATTGCACTCATCTCACACACTAGCAAAGTAAGATCAAAATTCTCAAGCCAGGCTTCAACAGTACCTGAACCATGAACTTCCAGATGTTCAAGATGGTTTTAGAAAAGGCAGAGGAACCAGAGATCGAATTGCCAACATCTGTTGGATCATCAAACAACAAAAGAGTTCCAGAAAAATATCCACTTCTGCTTTATTAACTATGTCAAAGCCTTTGACTGCGTGGATCACAACAAACTGTGGAAAATTCTTCAAGAGATGGGAATACCAGACTACCTGACCTACCTCCTAAGAAATATGTATGCAGGTCAAGAAGCAACAGTTAGAACTGGATATGGAACAACAGACTGGTTCCAAATTGGGAAAGGAGTACATCAAGGCTGTATATTGTCACCCAACTTATTTAACTTATATTCAGAGTACATCATGTGAAATGCCAGGCTGGATGAAGCATAAGCTGGAATCAAGATTGCCGGGAAAAATATCAATAACCTCAGAAACACAGATGACTTCACCCTTATGGCAGAAAGTGAAGAAGAACTAAGAGCCTCTTGATGAAAGTGAAAGAGGACAGTGGAAAAGTTGGCTTAAAACTCAACATTCAGAAAATGAAGATCATGGCATCTGGTCCCATCACTTCACGGCAAATAGATGGGAAAACAATGGAAACAGTGAGACTATTTTTTAGGGGCTCCAAAATCACTGCAGATGGTGACTGAAGCCATGAAATTAAAAGATGCTTGCTCCTTGGAAGAAAAGTTATGACCAACCTAGACAGCACATTAAAAAGCAGAGACATTACTTTGCCAACAAAGGTCTGTCTAGTCAAAGCTTGGTGTTTGCAGTAGTCATGTATGGATGTGACAGCTGGACTATAAAGAAAGCTGAGCACCAAAAAATTGATGCTTTTGAACTGTGGTGTTGGAGAAGACTCTTGAGAATCTCTTGGACTGCAAGGAGATCCAATCAGTTCATCATAAAGGAAATCAGTCCTGAATATTCATTGGAAGACTGATGTTGAAGCTGAAACTCCAACACTTTGGCCACCTGATGTGAAGAAGTGATTCATTCGAAAAGACCCTGATGCTGGGAAAGATTGACGGCAGGAGGAGAAGGGGATGACAGAGAATGAGATGGTTGGATGGCATCACCGACACAATGGACGTGAGTTTGAGTAAGCTCCAGGAGTTGGTGTTACACATGGAAGCCTGGTGTACTGCACTTCACAGGGTCATGTAGTATCGGGCACGACTGAGCGACTGAACTGAACTGAAATGGAATTTATTTGATCCTTAATTTGTCCAAGAGTCCTTAAGCAAACATATCAGCCTCTTCACAGATTTGATGGAGCGACATAACTAGAGTCTGCTAAAGGTATCCTACTTGTAAGAAAAAATTCTGTGCAATTTCTGTGTTCTGTCCACTCTGCTCCTACTTGTGCAGTTTTCATTCTTCCATTCTATTAGTTTTACTCATATCCTTTGCAATTTGACTTTAGTAGGTTTAGCTTACAGGCTGGGCTCGTAAAAAATAATTGCATTGATAATTGATATTTGGGCCTTCAAATAAAGACAAATGGAGCTTACCTGAGCCCAACACACAATGACAATGAAAAGCCAAGCTCAATCACACCTACAGCTTCAAACAGTTACCCAGCCAAGTTCAGCCTTGATCTTATGGCTCCCAGCCAATTCACAGCCATGTGAAAATTAATGAAAGCTCTTAGATTTTAGCATTCAGGTTTATTACACAGTAATGCTGACTGATTTAGAGATCTTCTAAAAAGGATGGCAATTTGTCTACCAGAAGATTTCTCAACAGCAATCATGGGATTTGACTTCAATCAGCATCAGCTGCTAATTCATAATATATGATGGCCAGAAGGAAAAGGAGCTTTCTGAATATGTAAGGACCCTCCCTGTACCAAAAGGTTTGAGTCATATTTGGCCTAGAAGCAAGGAGTGCTCCCCAAACTGTAATAATGGCTATAATTAAATATCCAAGAACTGTGAAAATTTTGTCATCACTGAGTTATCACTATAATGATTAGGAAATATCTCACAATAGACAATGTAATCACTTAACCTCTCTGGGCCATTTTTTGTCAACTGAAAAATGAGATCAACAATAACACCTACCTTAGAGGATTGTCATGAAAAAGGTTTCTGTGAAAAGTTAAACACACATCTACTGTAAAATCTAGTCTTTATACTTCTAGGTATTTATCCAAGAAAAAATGAAAATATATATCCATAAAAGATTTGTACATGAAAGTTCATAGCAACTTCTTTTGTAAAAGCCAAAACTAGAAACAACCCAAGTGCCCATCAACAGATGAATAGAAAACGTTGTATTACATCATGCAATAGAATACTTGTTAGCAATTAAAAAGAATGACATACAACAGTACAGATCAATCTCAAAATAATTATGCTAAGTGAAAGAAGCCAGATTAACAAAGCATGTATTATATCATTGCATGTATATAATGCATTAAGCCTAGTGACAGAAAGCTGATCAATGGTTGCATGGGGATAAGGCTGGGGGGAAGTGCTGAGGAGAGGAGTGTGAAAAAAGTAAAAGAAAAGAGCAGAAGGAATCTTCTGGTGATGCAGGACATGTTCATTGTCTTGATTTTGCTGATGGTTCCACAGTGGAAAGTTCATCAAAGTATACAATTGGACCTCAACAAAGCTTCCTGAAAGAAGACGAGTGCTAATGGGGTCATACGATGGAGCAGTGGTAAATTCTGCCTACTTAGGATGGCCAGACTAGCGCTCTCAGTCTTTAACAGTGCACACAAGTCACCTGGGGTCTTCTCAAAACGCAGCTTCTGATTCAAAAGACTTGGGGTAGTGCTGCCCATGCTTCCATCAAGGCAGATGGGTGGGTAGATGGATGGCTGCCCATCCTGTGATCAGGGGATCAGAGTTTGAGCAGCAAGGCTTCAGAACCACGTCTCAATATGATTGTCCATTATAATCACCTGTGAGGCTCCAAAAAAAAAAAATCATTGATGCCTAGAGATTCTATTCAACTAATATGGGGTTATTCCAAGGAACTGGTATGATTTTTTTTAAACTTCCTAGATAATTCTAATATGCAATGGAAGTGAAAAACCACTGGGTTAAGCTGTGATTGAAGCTGTTCAGAGAGCAACTCCATGAACTAAATTGTGTGCAAAAGGGGTATATGTCATTTTCCCATGAGGTTAATAGCCTTGAAATCATAATAACAATATACTTGAATCAACTGACTACTGTTTACAAAACCAAAACGGGCCCATATCTATTAGGTATTTGACAGTGCCATGCAACTCCATGGTTACAAAGGAATTCTTCTTCATAGCTATCCCAGGGAAATCTGCAGCACAGCATAACTCCATTTTCCTTCCCCTTTCTTCACCTTAACACACTCCCAGAGCCTCCTGTTGTCTCATCATCCTTAGGGTCCCCCACTGTGGCCTTGTATCAGTGTCAAGCTGATCATTTATCCCAATATTCCCTCTTCAAATAAGATGAACATTTCAAGCACTTCAGAAGACAGGAAATGTTCTGTGTATCAACTGGAAATCAGTCAGAAAAACTGTAATCATTTCACATTTTCTAAATTTGGAAATAGAGACATATATAGCCATTGAAAGTGTTGAGAGAACAAAGGCATAGGAAAGCTGCCACCAATAAGCTCAACTGATGGCCCTTTTGTTGGAACGTGGCTATGAATCTCCAAAACTTCTGAAATGTTCCCACCAGCTATTACAGTCTTCACCATGAAGTGGATGGTTCTCAAGGAATTTCCTAGAAGCTGCTTGGAACTGCTTGTTTGGGCACTCATGTGTCCACCACTGTGTAGGGAAAAGAAAGGTCTCTCACTTTTCCTCATCCTTCTAACCTCCCACAAGTGGCTTTTATCATCAGGCCAAAATTAAGAACCCTACGGCACAGGGGATTCTGGGAAATGTGGACCCTTGCATCTAGAAGAAAGCAGTGGGGATACGGACTTGATATGATGCAGCAGATGCTGAATATTTTCCATCTGTGTTTCAGATTCAGTGTCCACACCTATCTACTTACCCTAAGCCCTTGGAGGCTCCTTTGTCTCTGACTGCTGGTTGGACTTGGCTATTGGAACTACCAAAAATATTAGGAAGAAGGTGAGGCCAGGGAATTTCTTGCCAGGGGTCCTCCCTGATAAGCTGTGACAGGTTGATGTATCCCTGTCCAGGAGGTCCCAGCTTCTATCAAAAGTCCCTCTCTACATAGTAACTTTGTCTGGGTAATAGGTAAATGATCCCTCCCATTGCTTTTTCAGTCAAAGAAAGGTAAAAACACTTTCTTGTTTCCTTAAGCCCTGGCCACATTTGTTCCTTTTACTTAAATTACTCCATATGTTTCCTGCTAGGTCTCTGACTCACAGATTAAGGGCTAAAATAATGATTGACGAAAGACAGAAATAGGTGAAGTGAGGGGAGTCTTTCTTAGTTTGCTGCTGCTGCTGCTAAGTCACTTCAGTCGTGTCCGACTCTGTGTGACCCCATAGACTTCTTAGTTTAAGAAGAGGGAAATCAAAAGTATCAACCTTCCATCACAGATGAAGGCATCAAGATCGGACATATCAACTTTTATGTGACAGCAACAAATTTCTCCTTGAGGACAGAGTGCTCAACATTCATCTTTGCCTTGGTTTTCCATCTTGTTAAAAATAAACAAACAAAATTATGATTTTAAAAAAGAACTGCAACTTATGATTCCAGTTTTAGGTAACTATATTTATGTTTCAGCTTCTGTCAGATTTCTGACAGTTAATAATTCATGTATTCTTTAGATTCATCGGGGTTGTCCTCTGTGATATGGGAGCAAAATAATCTAGGAAATGCAAAAACTTATGCAAAGTGTAACAAATTATTAATTTTACATCATTTGATTAAATGACACTATTAAATATTATTTCTAGCCATATGTATAATATGGTATTTTACATGCTGAAAACATTCAAGTGTGTGTGTGTGTATACTCAGTCATATTCAACTCTTTGTGATCTGATGGGCTGTAGCCCACCAGCCTCCTCTGTCCATGGAATTTTCCAGGCAAGAATACCGGAAGAGGTTGCCATTTCCTCCCCTAGATTCAACAAATGGGTATTAGAAAAATTAATATGAGTCAATATATTAATAGGAAATGATGTCCATAATTGTAATGGCTCCAAAGTACAATGAGATATTGAGTTATCTTCTGAATCATCAAAGAAGAACCAAACATAACATATATGTTTCACTAGTCAAGATATTTATTGTCAGAGAATCTTACATTCTAACCATTGCTATTACAGAGAAACTGATACATATAGAATTTTGTATTAATGAGTAAAATATATTTGGGGGCAGAAAAATCAGACAAATCGTAGTCCTGACAAATTTAAAAAAAAATACCTCATATTTACAAAATGTCTGTTTCGGTCATCCTGAATCATTACTTTTGTTATAGAAGCACAGCAAACTGAGGCATGTGGTGATGTCAATATATATATATATGTATATATATATAAAACAACCCTTTATTTCAGCATATTCTCTGGAACATTTACCATCTCTAACCCCAGTGCAGAGAAGGCCCTCTCTACATAGTAACTTTGTTTGGGTAACAGGTAAATGCTCCCTCCCATTGCTTCTTCAGTCAAAGGACTGTCCTATGGGCTTATTAGAAACCAGCAGTAATGCCGCCAGAGTTGAATCCCTTTCATTCATTATTCAGTATCAGTGTATTTTGGTATAAAGAATTATCTGCATTTGAAACCTCTCTTTGAAATGAACTCTCTTTGAAATGAAAAATATCCAGATTTTTTATAAGTGTTCAGCTATTCAAATGAGTACCCTTCTTAAGAGATTTAAAAGTAACATATATAAGTGAAACATTATCTTTGACTTTTCTCTCTTTGGATTATGTTTTGTTAGCAAAATCCTTGGATACTGAATTTCTGTTACTGGTCTTTAGTATAATCTGCTCCAATTACTTAGCTCAAATAGAACATGCTTTAACTTAAAACACAACTGGTAAACTAGAGCACAGAAGTTCTATTACCTGGAAATATTAATAATATTGCTACTATATTTTTCAATGGATTAAAGTAGTAGGGCAAGTAGGGTCTGGGACTCAATTAACATCAAGGGCCAATATGTAAACACTGCTATAGTTCACAATGGGAAAATAGGTAATGCAGTCTGGCCTTCAACAAACAGATATTTACTTTCAGAAAATTACATTTTTTTCTTTAAATGTACATATTGACAATAACTCTGACTCACTATCAGTTATATACATATACATATATGTATATATAGTTCAAATGTCCAAAGATAAATAATTTTGTAGGTGACCAAATAATCATTTATCTAAGCACAAGGGAAAAAATAAATCAACCCAAAAAGCCAAGGGTTGATTATTATTTTTCCTCTTGAAAAATAATAATGCTGAAAATGTTAAATAAAATGAAATTCTGCTTGGCTGTCTAAAATAAATGGTATTCATATCCTAGAGAATAACTAGTAAAGAACTCACTAGTCATGTTTACATGCGACTAAAAGAAGGCGGATTCTGGGGCAGAGAGTAGGAGTGGACACTTAAAAGAAGACAACAGAAATGAGTTTCCTGAGTTCTAAAGCCTTTAGTTTAAGGGCAGGTCCCTTTCACCATCGTGCTGATTGAAGCCTGCAGTTCTACTGGCTTACTAAAGAGAGAGATTTCGGGGCGACCATAGCAACTGGAAAGTGAGGAGAGAAATTTCAGAAAGAAGAACCAGAAAAGTGGTAACCCCAAATCTGATATAAAAACTCTGCCCATTCTCATGATCTTGGAAGACTGCACACAGCTCAGCTAAGGTTAAAAAAAACTGACATGAGACTTAGATTCTACCCACAAAGAAGAAGTTGGGTTTAAAGCATGAGTTCAGGTCATTTAACTGTCTAGAAACAAAATGGGAAAAGAGCAAACAAAAAAACTCTGCAGAGAAACATAGTAAAATGTAGAGTCTTTATGATATACAATCACAATGTGCTAAATACAATCCATAATCACTAGAATTATGAAAAATCCAAAGAATATTAGCCCAGGGCTTCCCTGGTAGCCCAGTGGTAAAGAATCTGCCTGCCGATTGAGAAGACATGGGCTCGATCCCTGAAGATCCCACATGCCGTGGAGCATCTAAGCCTGTGCACAACTATTGAGCCTGTGCTCCAAAGCCTCAGAGTTACAACTGCTGAGCCCATGTGCCGCAACTACTGAAGTCCATGTGCCGCAACTACTGAAGTCCATGTGCCCTAACTGCTGAGCCCATGTGCCGCAACTACTGAAGTCCATGTGCCCTAACTACTGAAGTCCATGTGCCGCAACTACTGAAGTCCATGTNCTTGGAGTTACAACTGCTGAGCCCTTGTGCCGCAACTACTGAAGTCCATGTGCCGCAACTGCTGAGCCCATGTGCCGCAGCTACTGAAGTCCATGTGCCCTAGAGAGCCCACGGTCTGCAACAAGAGGAGCCCCCACAATGAGAAGCCTGTGCACTGCAACTAGACAGTAACCCCCACTCACTGCCACCAGAGAAAAGCCCATATAGCAAGGAAGACCCAGCACAGCTGGAAAAAAGGCCCACATCCAAGGAAAAAGTAATCACCACAGACAGACCTCCTAATAATCCAGGTATCTGAATGAGCAGAAAGTGTTTTTCTTTTAAATTAGCTCTTGCAACTATCCTCAAAAACTAAAATTTATCAATCAAGACAGTAAACTATCAAATATAATTTGTTGTATCTCCTCTCTTGAGAAAAATGCCTTCACTATGATCTGAAAAATCAGATTCAGATTTAGAATTCTAGAACTCCTAAAATTTACAGGCCAGAATGCAACAGCCAGCCCCCAGGAGAACATAACAGTACCCCGGTTGCATTCAAGCCACCTCCTTCTTATCACCCTCAATTTCAGCCGGCACCTCAAGCTGCCCCATCTGTCCATTTGCGTACATACCAGCTCACAAGCCCACTTGGGGCGTGCACACCACGGATGGCCCATGCTCAGGATGATATACTGGGTATCAGTCTAAAGGAAGTTTGGGAAGCGGGCTGGGGACTCTGAATGCAGAGAATTTCAAGGCCTGGAGTAATCCAAGTTGCGGTATAGAAGAGGTCACAGGCTCTGGGTGAGCATGCCCCTCTGGCTCCTCAGGCTCTGCCTGTAGGGAAAGGACACACCAAAGGAGGGTCAGAAGAGGTCCTTTTAAGTGTAGGATGCAAGGCAAGGATCCATAGGCCTGGGACCCACAGTGGCACTGGTCACATCAGATCTTGGACTTTAGATTAAGACAGAATAGCTCCCAGCTCTGGGAATTCTACTTACTAGTTACATGATCTTGAGCAATTAATTTATTCTCTATGCCTCCACATCCAAAAAATGTGAATAATAAACATCCAAGTGTTTATCTTATTTAATAAACATGAAATAAGATCATCTTCTCTGTGAGCAAAATAAACTTACAATTAATTATAGCTACTATCATTACTTTTGTTTTTCTTATGTTATTAGAATTTATTACTGTGTTTTCACAGATCTGTACAATTTACATATCTGAATGATTTTAAAGTATAAGTTTTTACTTTATAAGATATGTATCATCTTTTTTTTAAGAACCACTGTGGTATTTGAACTGAAAGTGAGCCTTTCAAATTATTCTCCGCTTCCAGATACTGAATAATGCACAGGTTCTTGCAATCATCCATAATGAATGAGCATGCTTATATCCATTGCATGTCTATTAAATGCCAGGCTTTGGACATAAAGTTCCAGAGAGAATATTTCATTTAATGTCCTTAAGAAAGCTGTAAAACAGAAAATTTTCCCATCTTACAGATGAGAAAACTGAGGTTCAGAGAGGTTTAACATGCTTATGGTCTCACTGTTAATAAGTAAGCATCAGTTCAGTTCAGTCGCTCAGTCGTGTCTGACTCTTTGTGACCCCATGAACCACAGCACACCAGGCCTCCCTGTCCATCACCAACTCGCGGAGTTCACTCAGACTCACATCCATCAAGTCACTGATGCCATCCAGCCATCTCATCCTCTGTCGTCCCCTTCTCCTCCCGCCCCCAAACCCTCCCAGCATCAGACTCTTTTCAAATGAGTCAACTCTTGGCATGAGGTGACCAAAGTACTGGAGTTTCAGCTTCAGTATCATCTCCTCCAAAGAAATCCCAGGGTTGATCTCCTTCAGAATGGACTGGTTGGATCTCCTTACAGTCCAAGGGACTCTCAAGAGTCTTCTCCAACACCACAGTTTAAAAGCATCAATTCTTCAGCACTCAACTTTCTTTATAGTCCAACTCTCCATATATGCATAATGAGATTCTGCAGTCTTCATGATTTTTTATTCAAGTCATTTGAAAACTGCTATCTGTTGCTAGCAAATTACCCACATCCATTGGATCATAGAAAAAACAAGAGAATACCAGAAAAAAATTCTACTTCCACTTCACTGACTACACTAAAGCCTTTGTGTAGATGATTTAAAAAAATAGAAAATTATTAAAGAGATGGGAATACCAGACCACCTTAACTGCCTCCTGAGAAACCTTTATGCAGGTCAAGAAGCAATAGTTAGAATTGGACATGGAACAATGGGCTGGTTCAAAGTTGGGAAAGTAGTATGTCAAGGCTGTATATTGTCACCTTGCTTATTTAACTTATATACAGAGTACATCATGCAAAATTCTGGGCTGGATGAAGCACAAGCCAGAATCAAGATTGCCAGGAGGAATATCAGTAACCTCAGATATGCAGAACCCACTCCAGTACCCTTGCCTGGAAAATCCCACGAATGGAGGAACCTGGTAGGCTGCAGTCCATGGGGTCGCTAAGAGTCGGACACGATTGAGAGACTTCACTTTCACTTTTCACTTTCTTGCATTGGAGAAGGCAACCCACTCCAGTGTTCTTACCTGGAGAATCCCAACGACGGCAGAGCCTGGTGGGCTGCCGTCTATGGGGTCGCACAGAGTCGGACATGACTGAAGTGACTTAGCAGCAGCAGCAGCAGATATGCAGATGACACCACCCTTACAGCAGAAAGTGAAGAGTAACTAAAGAGCTTCTTGATGAAAGTCAAAGAGGAGAGTGAAAAAGCTAGCTTAAAATTCAACATGCAAATAATTAAGATCATGGCATCCGGCCCCATCACTTCGTGGCAAATAGATGGAAAAACAATGGAAACAGTGACAGACTTTATTTTCTTGGGCTCCAAAATCACTGCAGATGGTGACTACAGCCATGACATTAAAGGACACTTGCTCCTTGGAAGGAAAGTTATGACAAACTTAGACAGCGTATTAAAAAGCAGAGACATTACTTTGCCGACAAAGTAATATAGTCAAAGCTGTATACAAAGTCTGTATAGTCAAAGCTATGGTTTTTCCAGTAGATGTGAGAATTGGATCATAAAGAAGGCTGAGCACCAAAAAATTGATGCTTTTGAACTGTGGTGTTGGAGAAGACTCTTGAGAGTTCCTTGGACTGCAAGGAAATCCAATCAGTCCATCCTAAAGGAAATCAGTCCTGAATATTCATTGGAAGGACTGATGCTGAAGCTGAAGCTCCAATACTTCGGCCACCTGATACAAAGACTGACTCATTAGGAAAATTGATGCTAGGAAAGACTGAAGGGAGGAGGAAAAGGGGACAACAAAGGACAAGATGGTTAGATGGCATCGCCAACTCAGTGGACATAGTTTGAGCAAGCTCCAGGAGATGGTAATGGTCAGGGAAGCCTGCCGTGCTGCAGTCCATTGGGTTGCAAAGAGTTGGACACGACTGATCAACTGAACAACAACAACGTGTTGTTAGAAATGCCCTTTATCACACACACGATTTAAGGAAAATAAAGCTATTCTGCTTTTAGATTCTTTCAGGTCACACTTTCAAGGTCATAGAACATAACTAAAATAGTTTCCTCTTACACAATATGTAAAGATACTAATTATCTTCAAATGCACAGCATAGCTCTAATTCTTCCTATGTGCATAAGGTCCAAGGATAAACTTCAGAAATCAGCAGATCATGAAAAGAGGAGTGATATCATCAAAATGGTGACACTGTTTGTTCCTGACTTCAGTCTCTCTCACAAGATCAATGAGCAACTCTTCATAGACAAAAAAAAAAACTGTGAAAATCCAAGAATCTGAGGATGAGGCTGAAGCCCCCTGGACCACACAGACAAAGAAGGACTGCCTGAGAAAGGAAAGAGGAGTGCACTTTGACTGCACCACCTCTGCCCTGAACCAGTACAGTGCCATAGGAAGAAAGGCCTACCTCAACCCTGGCCTAAGGTCTCTCTAGGGGAGAAAGTAAGCCCAAAGTGGACAACCAGGTTCCTCAACATTGTGGGATGCTTCCCTAGGAGGCCCACTCAGGCCCTTACAGGGAACACTAGGGGAACCTGAGGAGCTCAACCACTGGTGATCAGATAGAGACAGAGAGGGGGCCAGAGCTTACAGCAACAATCAGATTAGATGGACAACCTTCCTGCTTGCAGCAATGCCAAAGAAGATTTCTAAGCCAGTGATTCTGCCCATTAGCAGAGCTGAAGTGATGGACCTGTCTAGCCAAGGAGCTCGCCTGACAGTTCTGCCTAACTTGGATCCCCAGCCAATGAGTTGTGCCAGCTACGGAGCTGCCCAGCAGCCAACAGCCCTGCCCAACTGTTGAGGGTAACTTCTAGTCTCACACAATCAGCAAGCCTGAACAGTGATCCTGAGCAGCACTGGAGTCCAGCCTACAAACCTGACCCTACAGTCAGCCTAATTTCTGCGCACAGCTTATGGCTTTGTCCAGGGAGGGTGGCTAGCCAGTGAACTCACCCAATTGCAGAGCATTTGGTCCCACTCAACCAGGGAGCCCAGACAGTGACCTAGCCTGACCACAGTTCAGTCTCCAGCCCCACCCAACTGGAGGGTACAGCTGGAGGCCCTACCCAACCAGACAGCTCAGCCAGCAACCTTTCCCAACTGTGGAGCACAGCCTGTGGCCCTGCCGAATCATAGAGTACAGCCTGAGCCTCTGTCCAGCTGAGGACCTTGATCTGTGACCCTGTCTGAATATGGAGTTTAGCCCAGTATCATCTAGTTGAGGAGCACACTGTTACATGCATTCATCCTTTACAAATGGTAGCATCCTCTATAAATGGTATAAACGGTTGTACTTTGTGTACTTTACTGTATAGTACTATAATGGCAATCCACTCCAGTACTGTTGCCTGGCAAATCCCATGGACAGAGGAGCCTGGTAGGCTACAGCCCATGGGGTCGCAAAGAGTCGGACACGACTGAGCAACTTCACTTCACTTCACTCACTATATAGAGTACAATAGTACACTATCTTTATTTCAAGCCCAGGATGTTCAGAAGTAAGCATAAAAGCAGTGGTAATGTAGCTGGCACTACTGTGCTTTTCAAGGTACTATATTGTAAAATTAAAAAGGCTTTTCAATTTTTTGTGTTTGTTTTTTATGTATTATTTATATGAAAAGTACTGTAAATCTATAGCAATATAGTACTATATAACTAATTGTGTTAGTTGGGTACGTAGGCTAACTTTGTTGGACTTAACGAACAAATTGGTCTTACAAATGCACTCTAGGAATGGAACTTGATCGTACCTAAGGGACTTACTGTAATCAATATGGTAAAAAACACATAATGTGTAAAACTCACTGGAAATGGTACATATATAATGAAGCCACATTCCCTAATATTGTAATAATGGTGAATAAATCACAATTCTGGCCTAAAAGTTTAAAAATAAACATCTTTTAAAACTACATATTAATTATGTATTGGATACACAATATAAATAAAAGAAATATTGTAACATCAAAACCTTAAATGTAAGAGGGGAGAGAAGAAAAAAATATTGTTTCTATATGCTATCAAAGTTATCAACTCAAAACAGCATATTATAACTATAAAATATTTTAAGTTTCATGATAACCACAATGGAAAAATCTGTAATAAATAAAAGATTATGATCAAAAAAAATCAAACCATACTACCCCAAAAGTCTTCAAATGACAAAGACAGTAACAGAAGCAGCAAGGAATAAGAGATCCAAAAACAATAAAAATGCCAATAGGGAGTTCCTACTATCAATAATTACCTTAAATGTAAATCAATTAAATTTTCTATTCAAAGACAAAATGGAAGAATAGATTTTTTTTTATTTTAAAATTAAAAAACAAAACCCAATGATTTGCTGCCTATAAAAGACTATAGCTTTAAGGACACATTTAGGTTGAGAGTAATGGGATGGAAAAATTTCAACCAAATGGTAATCAAAAGACAGCCTATAGCAAAAAAAAAAAAAAACACTTTAATAATGGTTACAAGAGACAAAAGGTCATAATACAATAATTAAAGGATCAATTCAAGAAGGTATAAAAATTGTANTAGCTTTAAGGACACATTTAGGTTGAGAGTAATGGGATGGAAAAATTTCAACCAAATGGTAATCAAAAGACAGCCTATAGCAAAAAAAAAACCAACACTTTAATAATGGTTACAAGAGACAAAAGGTCATAATACAATAATTAAAGGATCAATTCAAGAAGGTATAAAAATTGTAAATATGCATGCACTCAACATCAGAGGACCTAGATAGATATATAAAACAAATACTAACAACTAAGAAGAGAAATAAACAGCAATGCAATAATAATTGGAGATTTTGATACTCTACTCTCAACAATGGACAGATTATCCAGACAGAATCAAAAGGGAACAGCAGATCTGAACAACATTATATCAAATGGGCCTAACAGACATACAAAAAACATCTAACAGCAACAGAATACATACTCTTATCAAGTGTGTGAAATATTTTCTAGGATAGATCATATGTTAGGCTAAAAAAACAAATTCAAGAAGATCAAACTTATTTCCAGGATCTGTTTTGACACATGATACGAATCTAAAAATCAATAACAAAAAGAAAGTTGGAAAATACACAAAAACATAAAAATTAAACAACATTCTTGACCACAACCAAAGATCAAAGAAGAAATCAAAAGGGAAATTTAAAAAATTCTGACAGCAAGACAAATAAAAGAGGAACATAGCATATCAAAATTTATGGGATATAGCAAAAACAATTCTAAGATGAAAGTTCATAGCTATGAACACTTACATCAATAAAAAAGAAAGATCTCAAATAAAGTCTGTCATTATACTTCAAGAAAATAAAAAGAAAGAACAAAGTAAGCCCAGAATTGGCAGACAGAAGGAAATAAAAAAGACTGGAGCAGAAATGAGTAGAATAGAGAATAGGGAAAAATAGAAAAGATTTAAAAAATTAAAAATCATTTCTTTGAAAAGACAAGCAAAATTAACAAATCTTAGGTAGACTAACCAAAGAGAAAAGAGAGAAGGCTCAAAACAGGAGCGATTACAATTAATACTTCACAGATACAAATGATCATGAGATACTGTGAACAGTTATGCTTTGACTAATTAGACAACCTAGAAGAAATGGATACTTTCCTAGAAACCTGCAAACTACCAAGACTGAATTATGAAGAAAAATAAAATCTGAACAGATCAACAAAAAATAAGACTTAATCAATATCAAAAATCTTCCAACAGCGACAACAAAAGCCTAGAATCAGGTTTTCACTGATCAATTCTACTAAATATTTTAAGACTTACCACCAACTCTCAAACACTTCCAAAACACTGAAGAGGAAGGAACACTTTCAAAATCATTTAAAAGGTCAAAATTACTCTGATACAAAAGCTAGATAAAAACAGTACAAGAGAAGAAAACAAGTCAATATCCCTGATAAACAGAAATGCAAATATCTCAACAAAATGAACATTAAATATTGAAGATGGTGTGGATTACAGGGAATCCCCTCCTACATTGTTGGTGGGAATGTAAACCAGTTATAGCCACTATGGAGAAGAGTATGGAGGTTCTTTAAAAAGTTAGAAATAAAAAAAAATAATAATAAATAAATAAAAAGCTAGAAATAGAACTACCATATGATCCACAATTCTACTCCTGGGCATATATCCAGAGAAAACCAGTTCAGAAGGACACGAACACTTCAGTGTTCACTGCAGCACTGTTTACAACAGCCAAGAGATAGAAGAAACCTAAATGCCTATCAACAGATGAAGGGATAAAGATGTTATGGTACATATATAGAATGGAATATTACTCAGTCATAAAAAGAATGAAAATGCCATTTGCAGCAACATGGCTGGACCTAGAGATTATCACACTAAGTGAAGTTAAGTCAAACAAAGACAAATATCATAGGCTATCACTCATGTGTGGAATCTAATTTTAAAAATGACACAAGTGAACTTATTTACAAAACAGAAACAGACTTACAAATAGTGAAATCAAACTTTACATTTACCAAAGGGGAAATGTAGTGTGGGGAAGGAGGGATAAATCAGGAACCTGGGATTAACAAACCCACACTAGTATATGTATGTAACACAGAAAACCAACAAAGATCTACTTCATAGCACAGAGAACTCTATTCAGTGTTCTGTGATGACTTATATGGGCAAAGAATCTGAAAAAGAATATACGTTCACTTTATATAAATACATAAATCAATTTACTGTACACCTGAAACTAACACAACATTTTAAATCAACTATACCACAATAAAATTTTTTTAAAAAGCAACTCCTATTCCTCTTGGCTTCCTGATTTTCTCAGAATTCTATGCTTACTTTATTGCTTACTTGTTTTATTTCTGTTCTCTCTCACCAAGTGTTATGCTGTAGGATGAAAGAGACAGGTCTATTTTGTTCACTACTGTTTTCCTAGAGCATAGAATGACCCAGTTCATAGTGAGCACTCATCACATAAGTGACTGGATAGATACAAGGGTTCTGATACAATTATCAATATGTAAATTTCTGAATTCCCTTAAACCCAACAACAGGGGCAGAGTAGTATGAATGTGATGTCTCATTCAGCCAGCTGTAGTCATGGCAAATGTGAGTTTTTCATATGCAAAGGTATTTAAGAACTATGACCCGACAGCATATACCAGCACAGTCAATAGAGGCCTTTCTTCAAACTATGCATTTACTAAACCAACTGTGCTGAAATTTGTCTTGCAAGGCCTTGAGTGAATTTTTTCTTCTTCTTACATTTTCTTAAAGCTATCTAATGAGTGTGCTTTTTGAACTGGAGAGAAAAAGAGACATAATTGTTCAGAGTATTTATTGAGTACCTACTACATGCTCAGTTCTGTGATAGGCAGACCTGGGAAGATGGAAAGAAAGAGGCATGGCCTCTGCCAAAACGGAACTCACAATTTAGTTCTAGTGTTAGAATGGTCAAAAGCTATATTTAGTTATTTTACTGCTGAGATCTCTGCAGGGCTTTCTCTTTTTTTATATCAGTATTGGTCTAAAATTGATTCAAATTTGGTTTGGTAGTGTAGGAGCTGCACAACCCAGGCAAATATCCAAGAAGTTTCTCATACTTGGAAAAGTGAAAGGCAGACTACTCAGATTTGTAAAGAAAATCTGGGGCATATTATTTGCAGATTCTGGGAGTGAAGAGAATTCTTGAAAAGGGATTATGATGATTAATTTTTTAAAATATGTGCCTTCTTTTTTAGTTTCAAATGTTCTTTGAGTGATATTCTTATTTTTTAAGTGAAACTTGATGTTAATTCATATTGAATTGGCAGTTGTAAAATCCATGGCTCATTCGATAGGAAAACTATTCTGTCTGTAGCAGCTCTATGGTTGAGTAGCAGAAACCCAAGGTTTTCTAGGAAGTGACAGTATAATACATTGTTACTTGGAGAGAAGGAAATACAGTTGGAAAAAGAGCAGTGTACCCATGGTGATGAGCTTTCTGCTTGCCAGCAGTGAAGGAAAGTGAAGGAAAAATTGCTGCCAGCAATCTTAAGCTATTGTTATTACAGGGAACAGGACGTTTCTCCTGCAGCTGCAAACTAGTGTTTCAGAAGGCTACACTGGTTTGAATGGATAGTATGTGCTAAAAAGAGAAAGATGTAAAATANTAAGCTATTGTTATTACAGGGAACAGGACGTTTCTCCTGCAGCTGCAAACTAGTGTTTCAGAAGGCTACACTGGTTTGAATGGATAGTATGTGCTAAAAAGAGAAAGATGAAATATCATAAATGATCACAAAAGCAGCTATGGAAAATCCTACAGAGTTGAGAGGTGATGTTAATATAGCAATTTATATCTTTTGAAATTCGTAAGTAAGAATTTTCTTTCTGTGAACAAAAAAAATTCTATCTGTAAAGGTAGAAATGTAGGAAATGTAGGCTTTTCCTTCCTTAGCAATGGAAGAGTTTGTTTCATTCAACTCTCCATGAGGGTCCTCAAGGAAGCTGAACAGAAGTAGGCCTCTGATGTAGATGAAGAATGAAGGACACTAATAAGTGGAATATCCCTGACCCTACACATCTCCTTGAAATGCAAGATCAAACCAGCTAACCCTAAAGGAAATCAAAAAATAAATCAACCCTGAATACTCATTGGAAGGACTGATGCTGAAGCTGAAGTTCCAACACTTTGGCCACCTGATGCAAAGAGCCAATTCATTAGAAAAGACCCTGATGCTGGGAAAGACTGAAGGCAAAAGGAGACGGTGGTGGCAAAGGATAAGATGGGGAGATAGCATCACAGACTCAATGAACATGAATTTGCGCAAACCCTGACAGACAGTGGAAGACAGATGAGCCTGGCATGCTACAGTTCACGGGGTTGCAAAGTCGGACATGATTTAGCAACTAAAAACATCTTATGGGATGTATTAAGCCAGTTCTTCCTTCTATTATCGAAATCAACTATGATGATACTATTTGAGTCCAAATATTTGCAGACTCCAGTGATAGAAATGAGCAATTTAAATACCTTTAAATAATAGAAGCATATGTATATGTGTGTCTAAAGAACATTTTCATCATATGACAGCACATTATGATAGAAAACCATGCCCCGATCACAGAGGAGAAATCAGGTCTTTTTGTTTGCAATGACAGTAAAACACATCAGTGGGTCAAAAACAGAATCAGGACATTCAGGTATATGTATGGAAGATCTTTACATCTGGCATGCCAAGAATTCAACGTATTTTTATTCTCCTAGTGCTATTAAAAGATTTTCATATGTATTAATAATTATGTGTATGTGTGTGTATGTCACTCAGTTATGTCCGACTCTTTGTGACCCCACCGACTGTAGCCCACCAGGCTCCTCTGTCCATGGGAATTCTCCAGACAAGAATACTGGAGTGGGTTGTCATGCCCTCTTCCAAGGGAATCTTCCAAGCCCAGGGATCAACCTGCACTTCTTACATCCCCTTCACTAGCAGGCGGGTTCTTTACCCATTAAGCTACCTGGGAAGCCTATTAATAGCTATGGATTTAGTTAAATTTTGCCATTTGCAGCAACACGGATAGAAGTGGAAGGAATTATGCTAAATTAAATAAAGTCAGACAGAGAAAGACAAATACTGTATAATATCATATATGCAGCATTTAAAAAACACAACAAGCTGATGAATGTTATGCAAAAGAAGCAGACTCACAGACAGAGAGAACAAATTAGTGGTTAGAGAGAAAGAAAGGATGAGGGGCAATATAGAGGTAAGGACTAAAAGGTATAACTACTAGGTATAAAACGAGCTGTAAGGATATACTGTATAACACAGGGAATATAAACAAAATTTCATATTAACCATTTCATAAATGGAATATAATCTTTAAAAATTGTGAATCACTATATTCTCTCGGTTCAATTCAGTTCAGTCGATCAGTTGTGTCCGAATCTGCGACCCTATGAATTGCAGCACACCAGGCCTCCCTGTCCATTACCAACTCCCAGAGTTCACTCAGACTCACATCCATCGAGTCCGTGATGCCATCCAGCCATCTCATCCTCGGCCGTCCCCTTCTCCTCCCGCCCTCAACCCCTCCCAGCATCAGAGTCTTTTCCAATGAGTCAACTCTTTGCATGAGGTGGCCAAAGTACTGGAGTTTCAGCTTCAGCATCATTCCTTCCAAAGAAATCCCAGGGCTGATCTCCTTCAGAATGGATTGGCTGGATCTCCTTGCAGTCCAAGGGACTCTCAAGAGTCTTCTCCAACACCACAGTTCAAAAGCATCAGTTCTTCGGCACTCAGCTTTCTTCATAGTCCAACTCTCACATCCATACATGACCACAGGAAAAACCATAGCCTTGACTAGACAGACCTTAGTCGGCAAAGTAATGTCTCTGCTTTTCAATATGCTATCTAGGTTGGTCATAACTTGTCTTCCAAGGAGTAAGCGTCTTTTAATTTCATGGCTACAGTCACCATCTGCAGTGATTTTGGAGCCCAAAAATATAAAGTCTGACACTGTTTCCACTGTTTCCCCATCTATTTGCCAAGAACTGATGGGACCAGATGCCATGATCTTAGTTTCCTGAATGTTGAGCTTTCAGCCAACTTTTTCACTCTCCTCTTTCACTTTCATCAAGAGGCTTTTTAGCTCCTCTTCACTTTCTGCCGTGAGGGTGGTGTCATCTGCATATCTGAGGTTATTGATATTTCTCCCAGCAATCTTGATTCCAGCTTGTGTTTCTTCCAGGCCCGCGTTTCTCATGATGTACTCTGCATATAAGTTAAATAAGCAGGGTGACAATATACAGCCCTGACGTACTCCTTTTCCTATTTGGAACCAGTCTGTTCCACGTCCAGTTCTAACTGTTGCTTCCTGACCTGCATATAGGTTTCTCAAGAAGCAGGGCAGGTGGTCTGGGATTCCCTTCTCTTGAAGAATTTTCCACAGTTTATTGTGATCCACACAGTCAAGGCTTTGGCACAGTCATAAAGCAGAAATAGATGTTTTTATGGAACTCTTGCTTTTTCGATGATCCAGCAGATGTTGGCAATTTGATCTCTGGTTTCTCTGCCTTTTCTAAAACCAGCTTGAACATCTGGAAGTTCACAGTTCACGTATTGCTGAAGCCTGGCTTCGAGAATTTTGAGCATTACTTTACTAGCATGTGAGATGAGTACCAGTAACTTAATACTGTACAGCAAGTATACTTCAATAACAATAATTATAAAGACCTATTTTAATAGTAAAATATTAAATTAAAAGCCATGCTAGATAAACCAAACCTGTCAACAGAACTGAGGTTTTTCTTGCTTGATTCTGTATAATGAAATGAGAGAATAATAGTTAATGTTAGAATAGATTCACCTAAAACATATTTTTCCATTTTGAAACTATAAGACCCACAATATAAAACTGTTTTTTGTTTTTCTTTGCTGTTGCTGTTCAGTTGCTTGGTGTTTCATTTAATTTGAGAAGAGGTTAAAAGGAGAAAATGTTTTGGATCCCTAAAAACATATGAATATTACCTTGTTTGGTTGGTATAGGGAGAACCTCTGAACTTCCTAATCCCAGGAAATATATTAGCATTTGTCAAAACAAAAATGGATACCTTCCTACCCCCCAGAGTATTTAACCACATTGCCCCCCTCAGCATTTGTTTCTAGAAATCATATACTTATTTTCATGCCTGCAAATCTCTACTGAGAGACCCAAATAATTCAGATATTCAAATATCAGTTCTTGGAGGACGTGAAAGAAGCAGTTTTCATTTTCAGTTTCCATTACATATTTTCCCTCCATTCAATCTTTTTGAGATCAGTAGGCAGTCTGCAGGGTACAATTAGAAATGAAAACCCAACCAAAACTTGGAGAAATGTATGTTGGATTAGGGAAACAGCCCTGGGAATATCTATTGAATTCCCCAGCATTTAGCATGTGTAATTTCTCAGTAAGGAATGTGCATTAGAGAATGTGAAAGGCCAGAATTTCTCCCTCTACACTCCCTCTTTTTTTTTAACCATAAATAGAGTTCCCTTTGACTGAGTCTGGAGGTGCTTCATGAACAGAGGCCAAAGGAGGCTAATGCTGGCTCCCAATTCTAACTATAAGGATTGTCCAACATTTGCATTCACTCAGTCTCACTTGAAATCTTTGGTTCTGGAAAGAAAAAAGAACTTGACAATCTGGCTAACATCTGGTTTTCTGGCAGCAACTTAAAACTTTGCTGCAGCTCTCAGTTTTAAGGTATTGCGGAACTCCATGTAGATAGTGCCTGATTTTGGAAAGTTTAATGAAGCAGATGGCTCTCTTAAATAGAAAAATCTAACTACAGGAGGCAAACTCCCAACAAGCTCCCTCAAAGGAGCAATTGTTCTATTCCCCGACACCTACTCTGCCAGCACCATGGGAAATCACTTTACAACTTGTTACCAACTTTTAAAAAGTGAAATAATACCTAAAGACTAAAGCCATCAATTGTAGGCCTTTATCTCATTTCTTAATCTCCTGGTTATCAGCATCTTCTATAACTCTTTCTTGGAGAAGTTCAAATTTCTTCCCTATCTAGAGTCTCCCCCATACAGGATGAAGATTTTACTTAATTTTATTTTCAGTCCAAAAAAAAAAGGGAGCACACATTTAAACTTCTGTCCCTCAGAATCACCTTCTATTCTAAGGATTTATATTACTTCAATCAACTATTTTCATTACACATCAACTAATCCCTCGTGGCTTAGGATGCACACATCAGAAAATGCCCCATAATTTAACTTTCTGTTCACAACTCCTTCTAGAACCTCAAAGGAGCAACTTAGCAACTATCTTAAATCAGCCACAAATACTCTGAACATCATATTTTTCTCCTATATGAAGGAGAAGAGAAGACATATGCCTTCCCACTCGGTACAACAATAAAATTCTATTACCTACTATAGAAATATGTTTAAATTCAAACTTTATCAGTTTCATTCATTCATTCTTCCCTACTGCCAGTTTCAATAGGGCATGTGGTACACAATTAACTCTTTTATATCATTATATTTCTTCTCATTTCATTAAAACAACCTTCAGAATTGTAGAAATCAATGTCGACCTTTGACCAATATAAAGTTGAATTTCCCTAGGGCATAAGGCAGGTATAATTATGACACTGTCTTAGTCACTGTATTTTTTGCTACAAAAAAAAAAACAGAAATTCTACTCAAACTGACTGACTAAAGGGAGGAATTTATTAGGTCATATGACTGGAGAAAGGACAGGAAAGAAAGTGCCAGAAAAACTTTTTATTTTTTTTATTTCACTTTATTTTACAATACTGTATTGGTTTTGCCATACATCAACAGGAATCTGCCACGGGTGTACATGAGTTCCCAATCCTGAACCCCGCTCCTACCTCCCTTCCCATACCATTTCTCTGGGTCATCCCAGTGTACCAGCCCCAAGCATCCTGTATCCTGCATCAAACCTAGACTGGCCATTAGTTTCTTATATGGGCATACACATCAGCAGAAAAACTTTTTAATCTCTACTTTTTTTTCTGCCTAATGGTTTCATTTTCTCCTCTCATAGAAGGGTCATCTCCAAATGAAAGAGCATCTGGCCAGTGACAGCATCTAAGCATCACAGCTTCCACCACAGAGAAGGTTGAATTATTTTCTCTGCTCTGAAAACTCCCAGGAAAGAACTCTTACTGACTTTGTCTGGATCAGATAGTCACCTGTCGGCCAGTCAACTGTGACAAGAAAGGCATGGTGTCGACTGAACTGGCAGCTTCCGCCAGAGCCACACAGTTGGAATGGGGTACGGTGATTCTTTTAAAGGAACTGATATTTAAATTGTGTTTAATTTAAAACATGTTAAATCCATATTCATCAAAGTTAGGGACTCTGAGATATTCCAGCTGGCATGTTCCATGAAAGGCTGGAGTAACATCTTTAGAGAAGAGTGATAGCCCCACCTCAGGAGGGATCTTGAAATGTTCTAATGGCTCTAGATCAATCACAGTAATTTCTCCCTTTGGAAATTATGTTCCTTGTTTAGTCATCAGTTCTTTATTAATCTTACACCACTTCCTTGCTTAAATGGAGGGTGCATGCATGCATGCCATGTTGCTTCAGTCGTGACCGACTCTTTGCGACGCTATAGACTATAGTCTTCCAGGCTCCTCTGTTCATGGGATTTTCCAGGCAAGAATATTGGAGTGGGTGGCCATTGCCTTCTCCAGGGGATCTTCCTGACCCACGGAGTGAACTCACATCTCTTACATCACCTACACTGGCAGGCAGATTCTTTACCACTAGCACCACCTACAGGGGAGAGTACTCTTCAAAGAAGAGGAGGTACAGTAGCAATTCCACTTTAGGGTATGTACCCAAAAGAACTGAAAACAGGGTCTTGAAGTGGTATTTGTACAGCCCTTTCATAGCAGTATTATCAACAGAAGACAAAAGTTGGAAGCAACACACGTGCCCATTGATGAATGAATAGAAAAACAATGTGGAAAACATACAATGGAATATTATTCAATCTTAAAAAATAAAGGAAATTCTCACACATGGTACAACATAGATGAACCCTGAGGACATTTTGCTAAGAGAAACGACAGTCACAAAAATACAAATACTATGTGATACCACTTATGTGAAGTACCTAGAGTGGTCAAATTCATAGAGATAGAAAGTAGAATGGTGATTGCCAGGAATTGGGGGAACAGAGGGATAGGGGATTATTGTTTAATGGATACAGAGTTTCAGTTTGCAAGATAAAAGGAGCTCTGGCAACTGGTCTACAATAATGTGAACACTGGGCTTCCCCCGAGGCTCACCAGTAAAGAATCATCTTGCAATGTAGGAGCCACAAGAGACATGGGTTCAATTCCTGGGTCCAGAAGATCCCCTAGAGGAGGAAATGGCAACCCATGCCAGTATTCTTGCCTGGAGAATCACATAGACAGAGGAGTCTGGCAGCTACAGTCCATGGGGTGGCAAAGAGTCAGACACAACTGAAGCCAACTTAGCATGCATTGACACAATGTGAACATTAAACTACTATTAAACTGTGCTGTTTAAAATGGTTGAGATGGTAAATTTTATATTACATATATTTTATCAATTAAAAATAAATTTTAAAAATTGTTTAAAAAGACGAGGAATACTATTCCCAGAAGTATAGGGTGACAGATCAAACAACCTATGACCACTTCAGTTACAGATGCAGAGAAAGACTGTTCATCCTATCACTAATGGGAAAGACTGTAGAGATGAGTCAGCCAAGGAACCATGGCATTACTCTAACAAAACTTGTCTGGATAATTACATACAATCAGAAAGGACAAGAAAGAAAAGAAAAATATAGCAAAGCTACCAACAACAGCTTCATGCAGATCTATAGTTTATAACTATAAACCAGTGGTCATTCTCTTGGCATGTGGTGGCTGGGGAAAACAGAATTTAACATCAAGTTTAAACTGCATTCACAAGTTTGATTTCTTTAAAATACACTTTTTAAAAAACTGAATAAAAATCAACTGCTGGATAGCAATATTGAGAAAGTAGAATTTGTCCAAACTCTACAACTCAGTAACTCCACTCCTAGATAAATATATATATATATATCTTAGAAAAACTCTTATCCATAATCACCAGGCAACATGGACCAGGAATCTCTCTAGCAATATTTTTGCAATAAAAAAACATAAATATCAGCTCAAAATGACCTTTGATAGAATGGCTAAAATAAATAGTAGGGGATTTTCTTTCATACAATGGAATACTGTACAGTAGTGAAAATAAATGAACCACAGCTAACCACATTAACATGAGGCATAATCTTGAGCAAAATAAACAAAATATATTTTTAATTAATTAATTTTTTATTGAAGGATAATTGCTTTACAGGATTTTGCTGTTTTCTGTCAAACCTCAGCATGAATCAGCCATAGGTATGTATTTATTTATATTAAGAGAAAGTTCAAAAGTCATTTTTGAATTCTGCATGCTCAAAAATAATTTATGGAAACATACAGATATACAATTCTAAAATAAAAGTAAGAGATGGTAACAGCTTTCAAA
Organism: Oreotragus oreotragus; assembly: GCA_006410675.1. NCBI lineage: Eukaryota > Metazoa > Chordata > Mammalia > Artiodactyla > Bovidae > Oreotragus > Oreotragus oreotragus. Next base: position 484,461 of record SJYX01016212.1, read on the forward strand.
ATAGAAGTTATCTCTGAGTAGATGGATAGGAGAGGTTTCAGGAAAGGACACGCAAAGGACTTAGAAGCTATGGATGTATTTCATAAGATAGGTGTGATTACATAGGTGTTCAGTTTATTATTAGTGTACATGGTACATAAATATTACACATATATACTACATGACATTTTAGGATACAGTTTATAGCAAAATATGTTTTTAGAAAGCTAAATAAACAAATTGTTTTCTCATATCTCACCACGTTGATGCTGTAAGGCTAAATTATCATTTAGAAGACACTAGCACCCAGTGTGAGTTGGAAATCAGCTACCCGATACTAAGATGTGCAATGCAAAAGGATAGACTTTATTTTGCATTTGTCTTTTCAATGCATTTGTGTTTTTATATTATCTTCTGACACTTGGAAGAAAAAGCATAATGGAAAAAATTATCTGGGAAGAAAAGTTGACATTTGTACATATTGCCCAATAGGCAGGTAGAGTTATGCATCTGCACAATTCACAGTGAAGTTTTATATGAGTATCTGACAAAAATAAATAAATAAATATGGAGCTGGAAATCTGATAAAAATACATCCTCATTTCAATGCTTTATTGCTTGCAATGGGTGGTTCAAATCACAACTCCTAGTAGGTTATACAAAGCCTTACCCCATGAGTGAAAATATTTCTGATTAAAACATTCCCCAGGTTACCTACTGTGTCCTGTTTATTCAGCTTATTTCAAACATTTGCAGCAGAGGGGGCACAACATTTACACAGAAAAACAGGACAAAAGTTGTGACGTGGACTTCTGGCTTTACTTGGCAAATTGGAACAGGCCCATGGATATAATAGGTATTTAACCCAGATAATAAAGTTTATAGACACTGAAGTTGTCTCTTTCAACCAAGTAGAATGATTAATCACTGCTAAGATTTTTGACATACGGTCCTGGACTAGCTGACTTTGGCAGGAACTTAATATGAGCTTCAAAAGATCTCCACCTAAGGGAATATTTGTGGCTTATATATGCTATGCAGAGTTATGGGTATCTACAAAATGCCCTTTATCAACCTCCGAGCAGCTGGAGACTACCAATCATTCCATTTGAAAAGCAGCATTCTCTCTCACAATAGAGGTAGGGTAGATTTAATAAACAGTCTTTGGGCATTAAAAAAAGTTTTCATACACAAGAGCTGTCCTCTGCTTTTTCTTTCAAAAGGAAAATATAACTGGGAAAACATGCGGGGGATACAATTTATACAACATCTGTTCCCTCTGAGTCTCTCTGAGGCCACAGAAAATTGTCCAAGAATATTGGATACCAAAAAGAAAACAAAACTGGTGACCTCACAACAACCAAAAATAAAGACAGAACACATATAAAATAATATGCGTAGGAAAAATTAATTTGAAGCCTATGTTCTTTTTGGCAGGGCCATAGACATGAACAATAGCACAGGAAAAAATTACTCAGAACTATATAAATGAACTTCACTGTATAGAGCTTTTAAAAAGTTCCAATAGTTGCAAAACAAAAAGTAACCCCCAAATTGTTCAAGACCACAGTCCCCAATCATCAAGTCTGTCTAAACAAAGGTGGCCAATATGGAAACATTGTGTGGGTTGGATTCCAGGGTCTTCCTTTTGTAATATATTCTCAGTACCTATTCAACACTCAGGCATTATTTATTAACTGCTCCTAAATACAGTTTTCTGAAGTCAAACTCTCTAAGGAGTTGTTCTATCAAACCACCTAGAAATATATCTGTACACAGATGACAGAAAAGACCTTTTAAATTTAGTGAGATGCACTTTGTTATTTTTGTATATCGCACCTCATGCAAGAGAGTAAACAAAACAGATTCTATTCAACAGAATCTTTCTTTAGATAAAATGGGCTCATCCACTTGGAAGCTCTGTTCAAGAAGGTGAAAACAGGAAGTGATATCCTTTAAAATACCTTAGAAATAATAAATTACAGGGACCTGACAGGATCAGAAGAGAGAAACTTCCTAATCAATAGGTAACTTTAGAAATTACGATCCTTACAAGGTTCCAGTGTGATTATTTTATGCCAGTGTTCTACCCAGCAGAGACCATCCCTGGAGCTTAAAAGATCTATGAAATGGTATAAGCTAACGGGGTGAATATTTTTAATTACATAACGTGGGGGTTTTTTTGTTGCTGTTATTATTATTTTTTTTAATACAGCTTCTCAGTTCTCTTCACTATGGGAATTAGAACATACAGAAATACAAGTAACCAGGCAGAGGTAGTTTAGAGACAAACTGTGAACTTCCCTGTCCCAACACTTATTTTTGCGGTATATGATTTTTCTTTAAAACTCCACTCCTCTACAGTCAGAAAGACATCCTCTTCCCCCAACTCCCTACATTTACCAAAAGGTAAGTGCTTTAATGACCCTCTATTGATGGCTTTTTGCTATATCCACTTTATAAACTACTCAATCCAACTCAATCCACGCGCTGACAACAAACTGATTTTGCTCCTATTCTAATTGGTAATGTCTTCTGGAGCATGTTCTGGCACAGATTCTAAGGCCCAATTGAGATTCAGTGGCAAAGGGTACCACTACTGATATGCAGAAGTAGAGGATGGGTACCATACTGGCCATGTATCTGTTATTCTTATGTAAACATGTTACTCCTCCAAGATGCTACAATTCTTTAGCTTTCTTTTAAGATAGTTTCACCAGACAAGTTCTTTATCTAAAAGCATAATTTTAAAAGAAGAATGTTCAATCCTATAGCCACTTCATGGAGGAGAAAATATGCACTGGACTCAACTTTGCAGAACTTCTCAGTTCATCCTACTTAGACAACTGCAGTGAATTAAGAAACGAGGAAGCATAAGAGGCACACTTCTTAATGTTTGTTTTAAATATTTCTCTTCTGATAATGGCATTATGAAAGAAAAGGCAGCATTGTAATGTGGCAAAACACAGCTGTGTTGACCTTCAGTTCAGTTCAGTTCAATCACTCAGTCGTATCCAGCTCTTTGCGACCACATGAACTGTAGCACACCAGCCCCCCTGTCCATCAGCAACTCCTGGAGTTCACCCAAAGCCATGTCCATTGCGTCAGCGATGCCATCCAACCATCTCATCCTGTCGTCCCCTTCTCCTCCTGCCCTCAATCTTTCCCAGCATAAGGGTCTTTTCAAATGAGTCAACTCTTTGCATGAGGTGGCCAAAGTACTGGAGTTTCAGCTTTAGCATCATTCCTTCCAAAGAAATCCCAGGGTTGATCTCCTTCAGAATGGACTGGTTGGATCTCTTTGCAGTCCAGGGGACTCTCAAGAGTCTTCTCCAACACCACAGTTCAAAAGCATCAATTCTTCTGCACTCAGCTTTCTTTATAATCCAACTCTCACATGCATACATGACCACTGGTAAAACCATAGCCTTGACTAGATAGACCTTTGTTGACAAAGTAATGTCTCTGTTTTTTAATATGCTGTCTAGGTTGGTCTTAACTTTCCTTCCAAGGAGTAAGCGTCTTTTCCTTTCATGGCTGCANGCTCAAAAATAATTTATGGAAACATACAGATATACAATTCTAAAATAAAAGTAAGAGATGGTAACAGCTTTCAAAATAGAAGTTATCTCTGAGTAGATGGATAGGAGAGGTTTCAGGAAAGGACACGCAAAGGACTTAGAAGCTATGGATGTATTTCATAAGATAGGTGTGATTACATAGGTGTTCAGTTTATTATTAGTGTACATGGTACATAAATATTACACATATATACTACATGACATTTTAGGATACAGTTTATAGCAAAATATGTTTTTAGAAAGCTAAATAAACAAATTGTTTTCTCATATCTCACCACGTTGATGCTGTAAGGCTAAATTATCATTTAGAAGACACTAGCACCCAGTGTGAGTTGGAAATCAGCTACCCGATACTAAGATGTGCAATGCAAAAGGATAGACTTTATTTTGCATTTGTCTTTTCAATGCATTTGTGTTTTTATATTATCTTCTGACACTTGGAAGAAAAAGCATAATGGAAAAAATTATCTGGGAAGAAAAGTTGACATTTGTACATATTGCCCAATAGGCAGGTAGAGTTATGCATCTGCACAATTCACAGTGAAGTTTTATATGAGTATCTGACAAAAATAAATAAATAAATATGGAGCTGGAAATCTGATAAAAATACATCCTCATTTCAATGCTTTATTGCTTGCAATGGGTGGTTCAAATCACAACTCCTAGTAGGTTATACAAAGCCTTACCCCATGAGTGAAAATATTTCTGATTAAAACATTCCCCAGGTTACCTACTGTGTCCTGTTTATTCAGCTTATTTCAAACATTTGCAGCAGAGGGGGCACAACATTTACACAGAAAAACAGGACAAAAGTTGTGACGTGGACTTCTGGCTTTACTTGGCAAATTGGAACAGGCCCATGGATATAATAGGTATTTAACCCAGATAATAAAGTTTATAGACACTGAAGTTGTCTCTTTCAACCAAGTAGAATGATTAATCACTGCTAAGATTTTTGACATACGGTCCTGGACTAGCTGACTTTGGCAGGAACTTAATATGAGCTTCAAAAGATCTCCACCTAAGGGAATATTTGTGGCTTATATATGCTATGCAGAGTTATGGGTATCTACAAAATGCCCTTTATCAACCTCCGAGCAGCTGGAGACTACCAATCATTCCATTTGAAAAGCAGCATTCTCTCTCACAATAGAGGTAGGGTAGATTTAATAAACAGTCTTTGGGCATTAAAAAAAGTTTTCATACACAAGAGCTGTCCTCTGCTTTTTCTTTCAAAAGGAAAATATAACTGGGAAAACATGCGGGGGATACAATTTATACAACATCTGTTCCCTCTGAGTCTCTCTGAGGCCACAGAAAATTGTCCAAGAATATTGGATACCAAAAAGAAAACAAAACTGGTGACCTCACAACAACCAAAAATAAAGACAGAACACATATAAAATAATATGCGTAGGAAAAATTAATTTGAAGCCTATGTTCTTTTTGGCAGGGCCATAGACATGAACAATAGCACAGGAAAAAATTACTCAGAACTATATAAATGAACTTCACTGTATAGAGCTTTTAAAAAGTTCCAATAGTTGCAAAACAAAAAGTAACCCCCAAATTGTTCAAGACCACAGTCCCCAATCATCAAGTCTGTCTAAACAAAGGTGGCCAATATGGAAACATTGTGTGGGTTGGATTCCAGGGTCTTCCTTTTGTAATATATTCTCAGTACCTATTCAACACTCAGGCATTATTTATTAACTGCTCCTAAATACAGTTTTCTGAAGTCAAACTCTCTAAGGAGTTGTTCTATCAAACCACCTAGAAATATGTCTGTATACAGATGACAGAAAAGACCTTTTAAATTTAGTGAGATGCACTTTGTTATTTTTGTATATCGCACCTCATGCAAGAGAGTAAACAAAACAGATTCTATTCAACAGAATCTTTCTTTAGATAAAATGGGCTCATCCACTTGGAAGCTCTGTTCAAGAAGGTGAAAACAGGAAGTGATATCCTTTAAAATACCTTAGAAATAATAAATTACAGGGACCTGACAGGATCAGAAGAGAGAAACTTCCTAATCAATAGGTAACTTTAGAAGTTACGATCCTTACAAGGTTCCAGTGTGATTATTTTATGCCAGTGTTCTACCCAGCAGAGACCATCCCTGGAGCTTAAAAGATCTATGAAATGGTATAAGCTAACGGGGTGAATATTTTTAATTACATAACATGGGGGGTTTTTTGTTGCTGTTATTATTATTTTTTTTAATACAGCTTCTCAGTTCTCTTCACTATGGGAATTAGAACATACAGAAATACAAGTAACCAGGCAGAGGTAGTTTAGAGACAAACTGTGAACTTCCCTGTCCCAACACTTATTTTTGCGGTATATGATTTTTCTTTAAAACTCCACTCCTCTACAGTCAGAAAGACATCCTCTTCCCCCAACTCCCTACATTTACCAAAAGGTAAGTGCTTTAATGACCCTCTATTGATGGCTTTTTGCTATATCCACTTTATAAACTACTCAATCCAACTCAATCCACGCGCTGACAACAAACTGATTTTGCTCCTATTCTAATTGGTAATGTCTTCTGGAGCATGTTCTGGCACAGATTCTAAGGCCCAATTGAGATTCAGTGGCAAAGGGTACCACTACTGATATGCAGAAGTAGAGGATGGGTACCATACTGGCCATGTATCTGTTATTCTTATGTAAACATGTTACTCCTCCAAGATGCTACAATTCTTTAGCTTTCTTTTAAGATAGTTTCACCAGACAAGTTCTTTATCTAAAAGCATAATTTTAAAAGAAGAATGTTCAATCCTATAGCCACTTCATGGAGGAGAAAATATGCACTGGACTCAACTTTGCAGAACTTCTCAGTTCATCCTACTTAGACAACTGCAGTGAATTAAGAAACGAGGAAGCATAAGAGGCACACTTCTTAATGTTTGTTTTAAATATTTCTCTTCTGATAATGGCATTATGAAAGAAAAGGCAGCATTGTAATGTGGCAAAACACAGCTGTGTTGACCTTCAGTTCAGTTCAGTTCAATCACTCAGTCGTATCCAGCTCTTTGCGACCACATGAACTGTAGCACACCAGCCCCCCTGTCCATCAGCAACTCCTGGAGTTCACCCAAAGCCATGTCCATTGCGTCAGCGATGCCATCCAACCATCTCATCCTGTCGTCCCCTTCTCCTCCTGCCCTCAATCTTTCCCAGCATAAGGGTCTTTTCAAATGAGTCAACTCTTTGCATGAGGTGGCCAAAGTACTGGAGTTTCAGCTTTAGCATCATTCCTTCCAAAGAAATCCCAGGGTTGATCTCCTTCAGAATGGACTGGTTGGATCTCTTTGCAGTCCAGGGGACTCTCAAGAGTCTTCTCCAACACCACAGTTCAAAAGCATCAATTCTTCTGCACTCAGCTTTCTTTATAATCCAACTCTCACATGCATACATGACCACTGGTAAAACCATAGCCTTGACTAGATAGACCTTTGTTGACAAAGTAATGTCTCTGTTTTTTACTATGCTGTCTAGGTTGGTCTTAACTTTCCTTCCAAGGAGTAAGCGTCTTTTCCTTTCATGGCTGCAGTCACCATCTGCAGTGATTTTGGAGCCCAGAAAAATAAAGTCAGCAACTGTTTCCACTGTTTCCCTATCTATTTGCCATGAAGTGTTGGAACCGGATGCCATCATCTTAGTTTTCTGAGTTTTAAGCCAACTTTTTCAGTCTCCTCTTTCACTTTCATCAAGAGGCTCTTTAGTTCTTCTTCACTTTCTGCCATAAGGGTGGTGTCATCAGCATATCTGAGGTTATTGATATATCTCCCAACAATCTTGATTCCAGCTTGTGCTTTATCCAACCCAGCGTTTCTCATGATGTACTCTGCATATAAGTTAAATAAGCAGGGCGACAATATACAGCCTTGATTATGAGGCAAGGGTTAAACCTTGGTCAGACGACCGAGGTACAGGTCAAGATTGACAACGAAGGACTGGACGTATGTCCAAAAAGTTCTCCATCCAGTCCACCAGACCATAAGGGTAGAGAAATTCATAAAAGGTGTCAAACAGCTCTAGGTGTGTCAGTTTCCGTTTGGTATAGTCAACAAAGCAGAAGTAGATGTTTTTCTGGAACTCTCTTGCTCTTTTGATGATCCAATGGATGTTGGCAATTTGATCTCTGGTTCCTCTGCCTTACTCCAAAAGGGAGGATTTTCTCCATCATCTCTGAGATTAGCCCATTACTAAATATTTTCAGAAATTTAGAGTATAAGACAGTAAGTCTCAGCAGAGTCAGGAAATTCAAAAATGATCTCAAAAAATGTGATCCAGAACTGATTTTTAAGTATAGCCATTCAGACAGAAGTCTAAATGCTCAGCTGAACTGATGCGGCACATATGTCGCACAGAAAAGAAGACAGGCAGAATTCAATTGCTAGTCACCAAAATCCTCAAATGAATAAATATAAAGGGAGTCTCTTCAAGAAGAGAATAACAGATAATTATTTTAGGAAAAAAGATCAAACACTTCTCTATGACTTAAAAATCCCTCATGATTTTGTCACTTTCTACACCTTGATTTCCTCATCTGCTAACACTCTTCCACATAAATCACACACAGAATTCTAGTGTGTGTATTCTCTCATGACTCTGAGCCTTTGCAGATTCTGTTCCTCTTGCTTGGATAGCTCCCATTTCCAGCTAACTACCAGTCATTCAAGGACCAAGGACCACATTCACAGGAAGCCTTCCTGACCCTCTTTTCTGTTCAGGCCTGGCCTTTGTATATGCATTCCTAGTGCTCTCTAGTAATTTGGAGAGTATTAAGCAATCTTAAGATTTTTTTTAATTAAATTATTTATTTTTGGGTGATTTGGGTCTTCATTGCTGCATGCAGGCTTCCTCTAATTGTGACGAGCAGGGACTACCCTTTGCTGCAGGGCATGGGCTTCTCACTGTGGTGGCTTCTCTTGTTAAGGGGCACAGGCGCTGTGCATGTGGGCTCAGTAGTTTCAGCTCAGTCTTTGGACTAAGAGTTCAGTAGTTGTGGCTCACAGGCTTAGCAGCTCTGCGGCATGTGGAACCCTCTAAAACCAGGGGATCAAAGGCATGACCCCTACATGGGCAGGTGGATTATTATATATTGTACCACTAGGGAAGTCCTTAAGATTTTAACTTAAAATCTTGATGGTAGGAACCATTCATTATTTTTCTTTCCGGCCCTAACCTAGAACTAAGCACCTAAGAGAACCAAAATAATATTTATCAAAGAAAAACAGTATAATTATTTAACAGATGAAAGAATGAACATTTATGAAGGTGAATCTAATAGCCAAGATAATGGAAGATGTTTTTACAGCAAGTTGGGTTGCAACACAGAAAGGAGGGATCAGGAAATCAGTATTTAATTCTATATAAGAAGTTTACAGAAAGAAAACCTATTCCTGGCAGAGCTGGGATGCTAACAAGGTTTCAATCGAAAAATGACATGGCAGAAACTGGAATCCCCAGCAACTGGAGAAGGGATTAAAAAGAAGGTAATCATAAAGCTAGAAGCGGTCAGGTTCGTGTCACCCTATGGAACAGGACAATGATTCAGTCACAGTGAACCTAGTAACAAGTAGTCAAAGCAAGAACTCAATAAATGGAGAACTGCACTACCGAGTTTGGAGTGAGACCAAGAGGAAGACTAAGTTGATGCTGTGCTGGTAAATTAGGTATCCTGGGCCCCCTATGTGACCCTCACCTTTCTAAGACTAAAACCAGCACTGCCCTCTAGATCCTGAAGAGGAACTGCACTCAGATATGTACACAAACATGCCCAACCTCCCAGGACTAACGGATTTAAGAAAGAGAGTCAAGGGCATTAATGTTTTTACCGTTGCTTATTTTACAAGAAAGTGTTTTTATGTCTTTTCTAGTGGATATTCATCATCACAATCTCATTTTGGAAATTGTTCTTCCTCTACCTCAGAGCCTTGCTTCCACCAGAATGAGTGTGAACACGCAGCCCAGATAGGCCAATCAGACTGCATCATTCCTCTAACCAAAGCGGTTATTCAAGGATGTGCACCAAATCCAGGGAAGGTTGATCAGTTTCTCCACTAGATTTTCCTGAAATTCCTAGCAAAAGAATAATGTAAACCTGGACTAGATCAATCAATGGCCAGCCACCTTTGCTTCTTCATGGAAAGAGTCTTCTTAGTTGTACCCCAGCATAAAGCTGTCTCTCAAAAGTAACTTATTTTTGCTTAAAATAAGCTGCTTTGAGTTCTTATTACCTGCTACCAGGGAAAAAAATACTTCTTGAACATTCTCTAATAATAGCATGCAAAACATCCAGCAGAGTGTCTGGCCAAGGGCAGTCCTCATATTAGTTCCCTTTCCCGCATTCATACACTGCTCATGTCCACCTTTCTTCCTTCAGCTTAGGATATCACTTCATCAACAATGTATCTGTGTTCATACTCTCGTATATATGAAAAATAAAAAGATTATTAGAAAGGAATTCTAAGCTCTTTCTAGGAATTTGTATTTTCTTAGATCATGAAATCTCCATAATCAGAATTTATCCCAGGCATCTGGATTTCATGAGAAAAAGATAAACTGATTGTTCTCCTGACAAAATGATCCTTCAACATTTTTATTAACACTATGCACATATTTTCCTTTAAACTTTCAAATATTTCAAGTATTTGTTTCACTGCAAAAGGGATAATTTTCTTGATAAAATTATTTGGGAGGCTACTGTCTAAAGCAGATGACAACTTCAGAATCCAAGGTTTAGTAACAATTAGTAGACTCAAATGTAAAGGATTTTTATAATGAATTCCTCAGTCTATTCTTTATTTTTAAGATTACTCTATACAAGTAAACATTTATATAGCCACAAGAAAAGTTGGATTTTTTTATATTGCTAAGTAAAACATAAGACTATAAATAGAATAAGGTTAAATTACCACCTGGTCTTTTACTTCTTAAAATATGACCCTTTCATAAATAAAGAAAAGGGAACCCTCTTACACTGTTGGTGGGAATGCAAACTAGTACAGCCACTATGGAGAACAGTATGGAGATTCCTTAAAAAACTGGAAATAGAACTGCCTTATGACCCAGCAATCCCACTGCTGGGCATACACACCGAGGAAACCAGAATAGAAAGAGACACATGTACCCCAATGTTCATTGCAGCACTGTTTATAATAGCCAGGACATGGAAACAACCTAGATGTCCATCAGCGGATGAATGGATAAGAAAGCTGTGGTATATATACACAATGGAGTATTACTCAGCCATTAAAAAGAATACATTTGAATCAGTTCTAATANTTGGTGGGAATGCAAACTAGTACAGCCACTATGGAGAACAGTATGGAGATTCCTTAAAAAACTGGAAATAGAACTGCCTTATGACCCAGCAATCCCACTGCTGGGCATACACATCGAGGAAACCAGAATAGAAAGAGACACATGTACCCCAATATTCATCACAGCACTGTTTATAATAGCCAGGACATGGAAGCAACCTAGATGTCCATCAGCAGATGAATGGATAGGAAAGCTGTGGTACATACACACAATGGAGTATTACTCAGCCATTAAAAAGAATACATTTGAATCAGTTCTAGTGAGGTGGATGAAACTGGAGCCGATTATACAGAGTGAAGTAAGCCAGAAAGAAAAACACCAATACAGTATACTAACACATATATATGGAATTTAGAAAGATGGTAATGAGGACCGTGTATGCAAGATAGCAAAAGAGACACAGATGTGTAGAGCGGACTTTTGGACTCTGTGGGAGAGGGAGAGGGTACGATGATGTGGGAGAATGGTATTGAAACATGTATACTATCATGTAAGAAACGAATCACCAGTCTAGGTTCGATACAGGATACAGGATGCTTGCGGCTGGTGCACTAGGATGACCCAGAGAGATGATATGGGTAGGGTGATGGGAGGGGGGTTCAGGATTGGGAACTCATGTACACCCGTGGCGGATTCATGTCAATGTATGGCAAAACAAATACAGTATTGTAAAGTTAAAAAAAATAATAATAAAGAGCACCCAAAAAAAAGATAATATTTATTCTGACAGGAAATTCTCTTACAAAGAAAAATCACAGCAAAATTACAGTGGGACAAAGAACTCTGGGAAGTGCCATAGGAAAAAAAAAAAGAAAAGTATAAATAGTTTCAAAAGAATAATACAAGAGAGATGCAACACTAGATACTTAATACCAGGAATGTCACATGATCCTTTACAAATAAAACATACAATAATAAAGTATTAATAGTGATTATTAATTAAGCTACCACATATTATTAATATAAGTCAGGCACTGTTTTGAACACTTTATGTAAATACATTTATTTCATCCTCACAATAACTCTATGAGATAGATACTTTTGTTACTCTCATTCATAGATGAGGAAACTAAGGTGCGGAGAAATCAAATAACTTTCCCAAGGTCACACAGTTAAATTGGTGGCAGAGCTAGTGTTTGAACTTAGAGTAAGAATATAAACTGAAACTTCAGAAAGGGAGAAATCTCCATAAGGTTGAGTGGTTTAAGAAGACATGATAGAGAAGAAGGAAAAGAGTTCCCAGAGGATAAACAGGATATGACAAGAAGGCACTGGAAAATAGCATGGGGAAGGAAAAGTGCATTGCATGCTGAGGGAACAGTAATTTGACCAGGTTGCCTGGAAAAATAGCATCACAAGATCACAAGCCATGGAAGGGCAGGGGACAACCATTCTTTACCAGTCTATGGCACATGGGAGATGCTAACTAAACATTTTTGAATGAATTACTGAATAATACTAGATGCAGGAAAGCAATTGACATGACAGCAAAAGGTTTTAAACTAGGGTCAGATCTAGAATCTCTGAAGGAAGTCTAGCCGAGCAGTTACATTCATAGTCCTTGGAATCAGGCAGATCGGTTCCAACCTCAGCACTACCATTTAGGAGCTGTGTGACTTTAAAAATATAATTCAAACTCTCTGAGCCTCTCTTTCCTTCTTAATAGAAAGGGGACAATGGTATCTACCACAAGGGTTACTGTGAGGGTTAAACAGAACAATGTTTGGTAAATACTAAATAAACGTGGCTACTTTTGATAGGCAGGCTAAGTAGTTTATATATCAACTACTGAGCCACTGAAGAGGTGTAAATGAAGGAGGCACTCAAGATTAATCTAAAGATGCAGAATGAAGCATAAAGGAGGCCACAAGGCAAGAGACTGTTTAACATGCTATTTATTACAAGAGTCCAATGAAATAAGTGTCTGTAAGCAGCAGCAGAAATAGAAAAACGAACAAAAAGCATAGTTAAAACAATTTTATGTAATTTCCTCTGCTGTGTATTGAACTAACATCCTAGTTTATTAAGTAAGGACTTTCTTTTTTTTTTTTTT
>SJYX01016212.1:499394-572442 GCA_006410675.1 Oreotragus oreotragus
TGTCTTTTCACCTTGCTTATAGTTTCCTTTGTTGTGCAGAAGCTTTTAATTTTAATTAGATCCCATTTGTTTATATTTGCTTTTATTTCCAGTATTCTGGGAGGCGGATCATTGAGGATCCTGCTGTGATTTATGTCGGAGAGTGTTTTGCCTATGTTCTCCTCTAGGAGTTTTATAGTTTCTGGTCTTACATTTAGATCTTTAATCCATTTTGAGTTTATTTTTGTGTGTGGTGTTAGAAAGTGATCTAGTTTCATTCTTTTACAAGTGGTTGACCAGTTTTCCCAGCACCAAAGTAAGGACTTTCATGTAAAGTGCTGGGTTGACCAGAAAGTTCATTTGGGTTTTCCCATAATACCTTTTTGAACAACACAATATATGTCAAAACGCCACTGTAACCATGAATATTAAGTGCTAAATTGATAATTTTTTAAAGGTAAAAAATAAGAAAACAAGGAGAAATCCTATACAAATATTAATATCTAATGTGCCAACCCATTCCATTTCCAGACTCATCTATTTCAACGTACACTACTTATACCCAATCCTTCACCTCGATAGCATGCAAAATGTGGCACCTGTTTACCTTCTAATGGTATATATATCATGTTAGAAAGTTTAATGGACTTTCGTGAAAAATTACTAGTTTGGGAGCTGAAGAAAAAATATCTTTGAAGCCTGAAATCATGGGTTAAATTTTTGCCAGTCAAATACATTATAATTATAATGCAGTTCGTTTTGGGTTACCTAAAGTAGCAGTGGTGGCATAATTAGCTCTGTCAAATGTTAAAAAATAATTTTTGTAAATTACTCATTCAATTGTTTTCATCTTGAATATAAAGACATTCTTTACTTAGTCACGAGTCAAGTAACTGTTTCACAGGCTAATTTGCTGATATGAGTAGATTTTACACAAAAAGCAGAGTGTAATCCTGGAAGATGCTTTTTATAAACCTTCCAGGCTTGCCAGAATGCTCTGAGTTGCCTTCTTCAACATGAATGCCATTTCCACACGTGGTGAACTATTCTTGTTGAAATCAAATAAAATAATATCTGGGAAGGTGCCATTTCTAACTAAGAATCTACAAAAATATAAAACACTTTTTATAGATCTTCTTGTCAAATACCAAAGGTTTAGCAGCATGTTGACCTCATCAGAGAGAACTTACTTTTTCAGACGTATCAATACATACAGACTAAGAATTAGATTAAGAATTCCTATCTGCCCAAGAAGCTTGCCTCCATGTTTATGTAATTATGATGTTTATGTTTATGATAGCTCCTTTGTACAGGTGGGCAAGCCACCATGCAAAGCAGCCCTGCCTGGCCCTCCTTACCCTCTCCTGTTCCAAAGCAGCAGGTCCTTTCCATGAACTTCTTCTCAAGTTCCCAGTTTCATTTTGGCTACTTTGAGTTTAAGAATTGCAAAGAAGACTAAAGGGATCATTCCTATCATAATTTTCTGTCCTATGTAAACCTGATTTTATTCCTCTGTGCACTGACCAGTAAGACTGATGTCCAGTTTCTTCAAGAAAATTTTCAATCACCTTCCTTTTGGTTAAATCTATATTACTGTATTAAGATTCACTGAAGAACAAAGCAAAACAAAACAGCAACCTTTCAGGTACAGGGAAATTTTTGCCAAACTAATAAACATATAATTGGATTGACTACTATGGCTTGGATATAAATTCTGGTATTCTGTAAACAGAAATCTACCTAATGGCCTCATCCATAATCTTCATGCTGTGCCAAATTTTAAAGCAATTTGTTTTCTTACTGTTAATTTTTAAATGCCATCACAAAGAAGGGGCAAAAATGTACCTCACTGCTGCCAAATAGAAGGTGGAAGTATATATGTTTTGGAATAAACTGGCCTTACCAAGTTTTCCAGAAATAAGTATACTTGAACCCTGACAAGCCAAACACAAGTGAAAATGTCCAGGCCAGGACATTTGAGTTGCCTGACTGGACAAGATGGCAGGGTCTTCCTTTCGGGTACCTTCTCAACATGAGGTTCTTCACTGGAAGAGATACTGGGTCCACAGTGGTCCACATGTATGGAAGGGACAGGTTACATCTGAAAATATGTGATGGTCACTGTGGATGACGCAGCAACTGTGAGGCAAAATGTGACAGCAAAAATGAAGCCTCAGTGCAAACACTTCAAAAGGTCTTCAAAGATTATTGCTTAAAAAAATCAAGGAACGCTATTTACCACCTATACTTTTCAGTTAACATTTAAACATTGCTGTTTGTTTAATAATCACTAAAGGTGTACTTTATGTCATACGGTAAAATGTAAATGGCTTAAAAACTGTTTTTTCAAAACCTCAGAGCTGAAGAGCTAGTTCACTTGACTTAGAGGACATATCTGTCACAATAACCGGTACTCACTGTCAAACCCAGCAGCCAAGTAAGATTTATTTTTCATCTTAAAAGGCCAGGTTTCATTTTCATTTTAAGTAAGTGTGTCACTGCACAAGCCTGTGACAACCACATCACTTCCGAACCCCACCTCTAAGACAGAGACTGAGAGAGAAGTCACACTGACTCCCCATGAGCTCACTGCATGAGTGACATACGGTGCCGCCCCTCACTATCTCTTACCGAAAACGTGTTCTTCTTAATCTGACTACTTATTTCCTATGCACTTATAGATTCTCAATCGTCCCTTTGTTTGGCGTCCAGAAATTTACCCAACTTAGGGTCATTCACCACAGGAAGAATCAGCACGGGGAAGAGGTTTGCCTTCCTCTCTAAAATGAGAGAAGTGTAATGTGACCTTACAATATAGTTTTAGCCAAAATAATCCCAGTTCACACTTGCTGCCTCACCATAATTATTAATAGTGCCCCTACTCACTCTCAAAAGTGTTCCAATTCAAATGATAAATTCATGGGAACCTGAGAAAGGATAATCACGAGGGTAGGAGTAGGGAAAACCAGCCAACCTCAGGCCCCCAGAATT
This sequence comes from Oreotragus oreotragus, assembly GCA_006410675.1. Classification (NCBI taxonomy): domain Eukaryota; kingdom Metazoa; phylum Chordata; class Mammalia; order Artiodactyla; family Bovidae; genus Oreotragus; species Oreotragus oreotragus. The sequence goes on from SJYX01016212.1 coordinate 502,365, forward strand.
AGGAGAAAGTCTATGTGAATGTTAAGAGTCGGCTAAGTCTTCATGAACCCCCAATGTGTGTGAACCCCCATGTCAACACAGCTGCCTTGGAACACTATTTTACCTCACTAGAACTTTTGTTCTGAAATTTTTCTACATAAGACCTAAAACTACAAAGTACAACAATAACCTAAGCAAATGTCAAGGCCAATTATTTATTTAGAATCACTTGGAAGGCACTCTGTTGTCATCTCTGAGATGAAATAATACCCAGTGTTTTGCCAGAACCCAGGGATAACAGTCATTCAAACCCACATTACTCCCACCCAATAATGCTATCCTTAATGCCTAGTAGGTACTCCCTACACAATTTGTTCTTAAACTGTTTCTAAGGAGAATCCATTGTCAAAATCCACAGAGATCCACCTCCCTAGAGAGCAAAGCTCCTCACAGGAACATACTACAGGACCATATATCTTTTGCATGTAGAGAAAACATTCAGCCTCTGTAAACACTGGTGCCAAAATGGAGGCAGGGAGAAAAAATATTCTGAGAAGTCTAAACCAAAGTTAGTGTCTCTTGGTTTGGAGTTTCTTCATCTTTGCCACACTGAAAATGGGCTCCTTAGATGAGATGAGAAAATGGGCCCCCTAGATGAGATGATAATTTTAGAAAAGCAACTTCCTATCCAGAGTGGTCTTCCACGACCCTACAAGCCAGCACAACTTGTACACACATTGCCAAAGGCCACGTGCTCACTTCAGCCCATCCATCCTGCCCATGACCAGAGAGTGATCAACAAGTCAGAACATGTATTTCCTCCCAACACACACACATAAGCACACACTGTAATAGAGAGGGGCATAATGTCAAAAAATACTATCAAGCTGGAATCCTGGAGAAGCAGAAATGTGTTCTGGTCATACCCCTGGCTGACTGGGTGTTTTGGGGAAACTGAGTTAGCCTCTTGGACTATCAGTTACCCCATCAGTGGCACAGGTGTAGCCATGCCCATTGTTGTGTGGTGTCCATGAAGTGATCTGTAGGCAAGTTCTTTTCAGTCTGAGCAAGGTGGCAGAATTCCAGAGAGTTTTCTTAATCATGCATATGATGCCTCCCTGTCTTTGGTGAGTGGTAGAAAGTCACTGGTTGGCTAGTAACTTCGTTAGTCACCAAACTATGTTTTGGAAAAGTTCCAACTCAAATAGGATGGACGTAAGAATGTTACATAATGGACTAACTTGCAAAAGCCACTGTGAAGCTCCTCACTGAACATGCAGAGCTGAGTATTCTGTGAGAAGTTCCTGGGACACATCTGACCTACCCCCTTTGACTTCAGTTATGGGCTTTGGTATTGGAGACATTTTGTGGTAGATACTCTGGTGGAACAATGTTTTATGATAAGGAAATTCTGCATCATAATAAATATAATACCCCAGGGCAGGAATAAAAATCCCCAGGCCCTACATTAGAACTTCTGGTTCTATAAACAAAAAGGAGAGTAGTAATCTGTATTTACAGTGTATTTACAGACACTTATTCCTGACATCAGGCAAGTTGGACATATATTACCCTATGCTGCTGTGTTAAATCACTTCAGTCATGCCCAACTCTTTGCAACCCTATGGACTGTAGTTCGCCAGGCTCCTCTGTCCACAGAATTCTCCAGGCAAGAATACTGGAGTGGGTTGCCACATCCTCCTCCAGGGGTTATTCCTGACCCAGGGATTGAACCTGTGTCTCCTATGACTCCCACACTGCAGGCGGATTCTTTATTACTGAACCACCTGGAAAGCCCACATATTTCCCTGCTGCTGCTAAGTCACTTCAGTCGTATTCGACTCTGTGCAACCCCATAGACGGCAGCCCACCAGGCTCCCCCATCCCTGGGATTCTCCAGGCAAGAACACTGGAGTGGGTTGCCATTTCCTTCTTCAATGCATGAAAGTGAAAAGTGAAAATGAAGTCGCTCAGTCGTGTCCAACTCCCAGCGACCCCATGGACTGCAGCCCACCAGGCTCCACCGTCCATGGGATCTTCCAGGCAAGAGTACTGGAGGGGGTGTTTTCCCTAGGGAATGAGAAATTAAAATAGTCACCCTGAAACCTGTACTTTAGGTGGGTGACTGAAACTGGCTTATGTAAAACAGCAGATCATGAAAGAGAAACTGAAGTCATCAACTGGTCCTCAATGAAAAGTCTGGGATTATCTAATATAGTTAACTAAGAATGAGATACAGAAGCATTGGGAATGGGTGTTCAGTTAATAGTTCCTCTAAAAACAACTGCACATATCACTCTAGTGTGATATTGAATAAAAAGCTTAATATAAAAATTCATCATAACCATATTTCATGAGCTCTCACTACTGTTTGAGAAGAGTAGGTAACATATACTAGGCCACCAGGTACAGTTGTCCAGGTTATTCACTGCACAGTTCAAGGGTTACATTTGATAATGATAGAATGAAATTCTTCACACAACCCCTAGAGTCACATGGTGCAAAATCTGCACAAGCCTACTTAGTAACTCTGCATGAAGTGGGGCGAGTACCATGAAACACATACATTTCTAGACTTTGAAAATAAAAGCGTTACTCTTATTTTGCACTGACTCATTTTTATGTAGAATAATGAAAATATCATTTTTTTTTAATTTGTAACTTTTCTTTTGAACTGTTCAAAGTTTTGGAAGTAAAATTGAAAATATTCTCTAACAATGTACCAGCTTTACATGAAGAGTGAACTAAAATGAAATACAGAACCTGAATTATCTAGTTGAAGATAGCATTGGTTGGAGAAAAGGGTCTAGATGTTGACCAGGTAGAAGAGCTAGAGGTGTAAGAATCAGTGGTGGTGTGTGGCACATAGTGGGGGTTCCATTCACTCATCCAGGTGTTTATGTTCTCAATAAACTGATGGTTGAGCATATATTTTGTGCTCCTGGCTTTCCTCCCCCATTCAATGTAGCTCCTTATCTTTGACCAGAAACATTCACAGAATACCTTCAGCCTGTACACATACCCTTAAATTTCCCTGCCTACTCAGCTTTACAGACAACCTTCCTGTATATTTCAGTTTCAAATAAAGCATCACAGGACCACTTGAAGCCTAAAAGAAATAAAAATAAACTCCAAAGAAGGACTGCTAGTTACATTATAAAATCATTTGCAACAATCATACAGGTGTAGCCATTAAAAGTAGAAGCCTATGAAATTTTAGGTTGATTCTTCAAAGCTATTTGCAAGACTACATTGTAGTATTATAGCACAATTTTCCATCTGCTCTTAGCATCACAATGTGAAAGCCTACATAACCAGAAGCCAGAGCCCCTAGATATAATCAAAGCTATATTTGAGCTCAAAGAAAGAGGTCAGAATAACTGATTTTACATTAAAAAGAAGCCATACAGGAAAACTGTCTGTTGATTAGTTCTTGGCAGACTCTGATTTTATGCATGCATTTATACAACTATACAGCCCCTGACTAATAATGAAAAATTGTTTTACATGAAAATACCATTATGCCTTCATGCTAGTTCAAAATGGTAATTCTACTTAGGGTTCAACAAATATTTCAAAGCATCACATTTCAAAATGTCTTTAATCTGCATAGTTTATTCACTGAACTACTAAAGACTTGATTCTGTATGTACTGTGCTGTGCTTAGTCACTCAGTCATGACTGACTCTGTGACCCCATGCACTGTAGCCACAACACCCCTCTGTCCATGGGGATTCTCTAAGCAAGAATGTTGGAGTGGGTTGCCCCTGCCCTCCTCCAAAGGGTCTTCCCAACCCAAGGATCGACCCCAAATCTCCCGCATTGCAGTTGAATTCTTTACCATCTGAGCCACCAGGGAAGAACTATTTTCAATGCCTACATTAGGAAGTCTATGGCATTTTGAAATCAGAAAGGACAGTCTATTGTTAATATTCAGAACACAACTATTATAGAGAGAGCTGTAAAGGCTGGGATATATTTAAGATCAGGGTTGGGAGCAACGAAAAGAAGATTGAGAATGACCAAGGAAATAGAAGACAAACATATGTGAGATCTAGCTAAAGACCCAGACCACCAAGTCATGAAGCAACACATCTGCAATGTAACCATAACTACTAGCATACAGTAATGTCATTCGGAAGAGAGGTCTGGAGCAGACGCAAACAGCAACAACAGGAAGCAGCAGGCACTGTCTACATGTGGTAACTAACGATCTTAACTCACAATGTATAATCGCGTATGGATGTGAGAAACCATAAGGAAGGCTGAGTGCTAAAGAAACAATGCTTTCAAACTACAGTGCTGGAGAAGCCTCTTGAGAGTCCTCTGGACAGCAAGGAGATCAACCCTGAAGGAAATCAGTCCTGAATATTCATTGGAAGGACTGGTGCTGAAGCTGAAACTCCAATACTTTGGCCACCTGATGTGAAGAGCTGACTCACTGTAAAAGACCCTGATGCTAGAAAAAACTGAGGGCAGGAGGAGAAAGGGGACAACAGAGGATGAGATGGTTGGATGGCATCACCAACTCAATGGACATGATTTTGAGCAAACTCCAGGAGATAGGGAAGGACAGGGAAGCCTGAAGTACTGCAATTTCATGGGATCTCAATGAGTTGGACACGACTGAGTGATTAAGCATAGTACAGCAAAGGAATTAATGTCTGTGAGGAGCCAATAGAAGGCAGAACTGACTGGTTTATATGGTACAGAAGTTGATTGTATACATCTTTGGGAGAGCTAGGTTGCAGCGGCTGATTGGCCTGGGTTGTTGTTGTAACAAAGCAGAGCTCATGGGGTGACATGCTTATCATGGACAAAGACTGCATAGACTCTCCCACAATGTCTATCCATAGCCCTGCTGGGCCTTGGCTGTACACTTGGAACCACCTGGAAAGAAAATTTTTTGAAACCATAAATGCCTCAGCAAAACACCCAAGAATTATCAATAAATCCATCTGATGTGAATCCCAGGTACTGATGTGATTTTTAAAAATTGTTCCAGTGGTTCTAATCATATCCAAGGCTGAGACACACTGACCTTAGCATAATGCTTTTTTAACTATGTTTCAAAACACTGGTATTCAGAAGATGGGATAGTACAGTTTTCAACCAAAATATTTTTTTTTCCAATTTTCAAAGGGAAATAATGGGTTATTAAGGAAATCATTACTAAGTCAACCTCATAAGTTTTCTTCTACCTTTGGTTGCTGCTACCACTTGCAGGGGATACAAACAACACAAGTCAGTCCCTGAGTCAGGAAGATCCTGTGGAGAAAGAAGTGGCAACCTGCTCCAGTATTCTTGTCTGGAAAATTCCATGAACAAAGAAGCCAGCCAAGCTATAGTCAATGGGGTCACAAAGAATCAGACACGACTGAGCATACACACATAGCATTGCATATAACCACTTGTTTATAATACAATATATCAGAGAGTATGCGAATGATTTCTAAAAGATATGTTTAATAATTCTAAGTCTGTTTTATCATTATTATGCTGTGCCACAAAGAACTCCCCAGTGTTCAGGTCCTTAGCCACTTGAATAAGTTGAGAAGTCAGCAACGTAGCACCTTGTAGGTGGAAGGAGGCTATGAGGAAGCTAAACTGTGGAAATGTTGGGGCAGGGGGTAGAGGGATGGTTTGTACACAAAAGACAAAGGAGAAGAATACAAACCTGGATGAGTATAATTTATGACTCTCAGGAAATCACTATTAATATATCAGAAGTTCAGAGTGAACTTCTGATATATTAATTTGGTTGCTCACCCCTCAGAAGAAATTTTTCCAAGATGCCTAAATGGCACCACTGAATTCATCGAGTTGTCAGTTCTTTCATAAGGGAATTCTCATAATGAGGCAAATGAAAAAGATAAGAGAACTGTGTGATTTTATGGCTCAATGGCTAATGATTTATGCAAAGATCCACACTTAAAAGGATATATTTTGCTTTTGCTTATACTACCTTTATGTCAATTCCAGGAAACTCAGTTTCTACAAACATAATGCCAAAGCAGTAATTTTATCTATAGATTCTCATGGTCTGTCTGATTAGACGCTTCATTCTCAATACTAAAAATAATGTAGATGGGAAAGGGCACTAAAAATAGAAACAGCCACAATAGCTAAGGAAAGAAAGAAAGAGAGCAACCACAGAGTTCCTCATTTCTAGCTAAAATATTAGACATCGCTTTTTTTTTTACCTTCAGGAATTAGCCTGCTTTATGGTTCTGTGTACTGCATATCACTGACTTAATCACTATAAAAAGTATTGTCCCAGTGACTGATAGAGAACGGACAATGTCCTTCTCCCCTCTGAAGCTTGATAAATGTTACATGCAATGCTTTGACCATGTTCTACTCACTTGTCTTTCAACAAAGATATTCAATTTTTTCTCAGTATTCTATGCTGTACATTTAATAAGAAAGATCTTATAAGTGAAGGAGATTTTGCCAATTAAAAGACTGTTTTATACCTTCTTCTTTCCAGAGATTTCTATGGTCTTTTTAACCATATGCTTCATACAATATCTTTTTAAGAGAAAGTAAAATGATATTTCACATCACTTCTATATCGCACTGTTTAGTATTTATCATTTTTGAAAGTTACTACTTCAACTTGAACGGAAATTAAACTTGCAATTTTAATATGCCACCATTAGGCAAGGCTGCCTCTCATATATAATTTAAATCACATGGTAAGAGCCCTGTCAGAAATGTGACTCTAGTCAGTTCTTCCTCATAAAAGGATAGGATTTTTAGTTGTTAAAATTTAGTATTTTGCAAATTAAAGCAAAATTTTTATTAAGTGAGCATCATTTTATAATTGGTATTAGAAAAATTAGTATTAGTTTTTAAAGAAGTTTAATTATTAGAAAAATGTAAACCCAAATCAAAATGAGCTATCTACCCTACACCTGTCAGAATGGCTATCAATCAAAAAGTCAACAAATAATGCTGGCAAGGATGTGGAGGAAAGGAAACCTTAGTACACTGTTGGCGAAAATGTAAACTGGTGCAGCCACTACGAAAAACAGTATGGAGACTCCTCAGAAAACTAAAAGCAGAACTACCATACGATCCAGCAATTCTACTCCTGGGTATATACCCAAAGAAAAAGGAAACACTAACTTGAAGAGTTACATGCACCCCAATGTTCACAGCAGCATTATTTACAATAGCCAAGACATGAAAGCAACCTAATTGTCCATCAACAGATGAATGGATAAAGAAGGTGTATATAAATACATGGAATATTACTCAGCCACTAAAAATGAAATCCTGTCATTTGCAACAACATGGATTAACCTAGAAGGGATTCTGCTTAGTGAAATAAGTCAAACAAGAAAAGATAAATAATGCGTGGAATTCAAAATAGAAAACAAATGAATAAATATAACAAAACCAAAACAGACTTAAAGATATAGGAGCAGACTAGTCACCAGTAGGGAAATGGAGGGGCAAGATAGGGGTAGAGGATTTAGAGGTACAAACTGCTACATATAAAAACTACAAGGATATATTGTACACCACAGGGAATATTGACAATATATTATAACTTTAAATGGAGTATAACCTCTTAAAATATTGAATCACTACATTGTACATCTGAAACTAATATTGTAAACCAACTATACTTCAATAAAAACCAAAATGAAATACATTTTTAATAAAGAAGTTTAATATGTTTCTCATTGATATAAGGTTTCCTTTAACCACACACTCAGAGCTTTTCTTACCTTGTAGGGAAATGCTCTTCCAGGAATTTGGTCCTAAACTTTTAGTGTAGTTTAATATGAGTTGGCCTCAAGCTGCCTCTCACTCTTAGCCAAGTTTCTCTTCAGTGAGCAGTTAAAAAGTCTAAACACCTCACCTTGGTTACTTACTTAAAATGTAAAACTTTACTTACCTTTCCTCTGTTTGTGCCATGAGGAAAATAATTAAAGAGAACCTAACAACCAGCCTCCCCAATACCACCAGCTTTCCTGACACATAAAGGACAAATAATATTTTAGCAGCCACATCCATTATATACTAGACTTTTCAAATAAATCTCAAACTATCCAAGTATAACAGATGTACTTCTGTGACATACTTTTTCACTTGCGAAATCTGCAACTCAACATCCTTCAACATCATTTCCAGAGTTTTTACATAAAGACTCTGAATTCTAAAACTTGCATGCATGTTAAACAGCATTGATAAAGGCTTTTTATCGCTACTTCTATAGTAGTTACAGACATGAAGAAAGTGCGAAAACTAAGATATACAAAGCCAGAGACCAAAGTCAAACTAAACCCAGTGAAAAAATAATCTTAAAAAATATCTGATTCCAAGGTCAGTTGTCACTAGGATTAACAATAATGATGTTAGGCAAAAATTTCTTAAACATGCATTAATAGTATGCATAAGCTGCTCTAGCATCATCTGTTCTGACAAATCTTCCAGAACCTCCCCAGGCAAAGTTTAGAACTCTGCCTATCTTCTTTTTCAACATGTGGTACTGTTAACTGTGGGCTTCCCAGGTGGTGCTCGTGGTAAAGAATCTGCCTGCCAATACAGAAAATGGAAGAGATGTGGGTTGGATCCCTGGGTCAAGGGATACCTTGGAAGAGGAAATGGCACCCCACTCCAGTATTCTTGCCAGGAGAATCCCATGGACAGAGGAGTCTGGCAGGCTACTCCATGAGTCACAAAGAGTTGGATACAACTGAGCAACTGAGCACAGAAGCACTGTTACTGTGGGGTTACTAATAGTTGTGAGCTACTTGGTGTTAGGAACCCCAAGATCATAACAATTTCCCTTCTCTGCCCTCTTGGAACACTAATAAATATTGTTTGCCTTGAAAGTCACTCACTTCTCTATATATACATGCAACTTAATTCATATAGTTTATTTTATCCATAAATGTACATATTTTTAAAGTCTCAAAGTTCTAACACATTACAACTCTCCTCCTAGCTATTATTTACCTCATTTTTTTTTTTTCTGCAGCATGTTAAGACTGTGTGTCATGCTTACTTTTGGGTATCAATATATTCCAACATTCTTTTGGTTTGTAAAGAGACAAAATTTTAGTTGAAAAACATCAACAAAGGTATACATGATTAAATTTATATTGTTAGATTTTAGCACTGACTTATTTACATATGAATTTTTTTGCTATAAATTATCAGCTCTAGGTCAAGATCTTCCCCATAGTCTGGGGAATCTAAACCTCTTAGCTCAATTTTAAAAGCACAATGTTTTGAACTGACATTGCTAATAATGACAGTAATGACAACTGACAATAATATTGAAGAAGTGACAACCTCTTATTTTTAAAACTCAGGAAATGTCCTAAAATTTTCCCTCCATAGCTATTATATCTACATTCATCATTTAGGATTATTAGACCGGTCATACTACATGTCAGCTCTGCATTAACCTGGGTGTACGGGATAAACTAAACCCCTAGACAATCCAATCTTAGCTATCCAGGATAATTCCTTCCACGTGAACTTCTCTGTTAAAATGAAGGCAAGGGGTGGGAGGGAGGTGTATTTCATCACCTTTCAAAGTATCTGAAGCACAGTGATGACTCCTGAAATACCTAAAGCAACGATTCTCCAAGTTCACCTGGAGATGCCTCTTGGAAAGGCAGGTCATAGGGATCTCCAGTAATCATTACTTTGCTCCCATTTTGATAAAGGCTTATTAATAAAGGCAAGCTGCAAAATGAGATTTGAGCAGGAGGGGACCTACATAAGTTATGAACTAAATTAGCCACCTTAAAAAAAAGTGAAAAGATGGTTCAATCCCATAATCAACTTTAACTTTCCTGTTTGGAATAAATTTATTTATTTATTTGAAACAAATATTTATTCCTATTTGAAATAAATTCTACAAATGGTAAGGTCATGACAGACAAATGGTGAGAAATGAAAATCTGGTCTGGATAAAACAATAGGCATAGTTTGGCAGATTATGTAACACTACTCAACAGAGTTTGTGGTAAATCAGTAGTCTCAAAGTGATATTCTCTTCAAATGCCACCAGATCAAATGGCATTCAGAAAAGTTTGCCTGTGAAATTTTAGCCTCTCTCCAACAATGTCGATTTCCACATTTGCCAAACTGTCAATTTAGAACTGGCAATGTCTCCCAAAGTTTACAGAAAATGTTTTACTAGTGAATTTTTTGCATATATCTACTGCATCTGAAGACACTAACAGAAATGGAATTGACTTACACAGAATACAGGAATTAGAAACTAATTTGGCCATTTCCCCACAAAATTTCCAGTGCAAATCTGTACATAACCTGGGGTTCTACACAATTCATTTCCTTTTAAGTATGCAAGTCAGGGACTTTTCTCCAGTTCTTTGGAAACTTATTAAAAGGAAAATATATTCCTGGCATATACTTTATTTTCCTATACTAAAACAAAACTACACTGTTATTTTAGCAACTGTTTTCAGATTGAAAGAACAATCTAAATCACTTTATAGTCTATATGCTTCCTAAATTACCATCACATAACTTCCTAAATTATATCGCTTCCAAATATCTGTTCTTTGGATAGCTACATATCTGAAAATTTTGCTTTCAAAGAGATGCTTAGTAACTTCAAGGTAAAGAAGCAGCACACCCAGATACTTGTGTCTATAAGGTATGAATATGCTATGAAAATAATTATGCGCTACAGGCTGCAGAGATCTCTAGCTTTCCACACTTACTCCATGCCACTAAAAATAACTTATTCTCTCAAAACTACAATGAAGTACCACATTGCACTGCTCGGAATGGCCATCATTAAAAAGCCTATAAATAACCAATGCTGGAGAGTGTGTGGAGAGAAGGGAATCATCCTACATTGTTGGTGGAATGTAAACTGGTGCAGCCATTTTGGAAAACAGTATGCTGGCTCCTCAAAGAAGCACTAGAGTTGCCATATGATTCAGTAATCTCACTCCTGGGCATATATCCAGACAAAACTATAACTCAAAAAAAAACATGTTCGTGGTGGCACTATTCACAATAGCCAAGACAGGGAAATAACCTAAATCTCCATCAACAGAGGAATGGATAAAGAAGATGTGGCACATGTCATAAAAAAAAAAGTGAAATAATGCCATTTACAGCAGTATGGATGGACTTAGATACTATAATACTAAGTGAAGTAAGTCAGAAGAAGAAAGACAAATACCACATGATATTACTCACATATGGAATCTAAAATAAGACACAAATGAATTTATCCATGAAACAGAAACAGACTCACAGAGAGAACAGACTTGTGGCTGACCAGGAAGAAGGGAGATGGAGAAGGAATGGATTGGGACTGGGGGGTTAGCAGATGCAAATTATTATATAGAGAATGGATAAACAACAAGGTCCCACTGTATAGTACAGGGAACTACATTCAATATCCTGTAATAAATCTAATGGAAAAGAATATAAAAAAGAATATATATGTGTGTGTGTGTATATGTATATATATATATATAACCTAATCACTTTACTGTATAGGGTAAATTAACATACTGCAAATCAACTACACTTCAATAAAAGAATTATTTTTTAAAAAAACTAATTCTCCTAATACTTTAAAAAACTTAAGGCAGTTACTTATATAAGGCTCAAACAGTTACAGTATTTAGCCAAAGACGTTCATGCTATTTGTTACGTTTATGTAATTTTGACTTCATAGAGAAATCTAAATTGAGAAGAAAATCTCACTAGTAATGACCATAGCCTAAATATATGAAATGGTTTTATACTATTTCTTTTGTTTTAGAAATTATGGAATCTCCAGTAGAAGAATTTCATAGCAAACTGCTTCATTGACTTACCTAAAAAATGGAACTTAAGATTGCAGTACAGAGGCCTGTTTTAAACTGCTTAAGGTTTACAGGCGTGTATATTTTAAACATATTATTTAATAACTGACAAGTTTTCATCTCCTACCTGTGTGCAAATTGTCCCTATGATCTGATTTAGGACAAACATCACATCTCCTATTCCATACTCCACACAATTAATTTTCTATATTCTGGGTGACTGACTTAACATGAAATTGATCTCCTAAGTTTTGTTCCTTAAACATCTAGTACCTCTGATTATGCTGTATTTCTTTTTTCTCTAAATTGTAAGAAAGAGAGTTTAAGATGGTTTTATTTTTCTAAGACTACTTAAATCCAAAGAGAAAAGGCAAACTTACTGTAAAAGAGAAGTACTTAATTCAAAGAGAATAAAGACCTGTTTTTAAATGTGCTTTCACAATTAAAATATCCTAGAGATAAATCTGGAGAGCTCCCAACAACAACAAGGTAAAATGGAATTAAATATGGAATATAATTTTTAATACACAAATATATTAGTGTCACTAATATCACTTTTAATACACAAAAGTTGTCAGGTGTAAGAACTAGTTATTAATCTAAGAGCATCAAAATAAAACTAGTCTGTAAGCNCTTAGCTCAATTTTAAAAGCACAATGTTTTGAACTGACATTGCTAATAATGACAGTAATGACAACTGACAATAATATTGAAGAAGTGACAACCTCTTATTTTTAAAACTCAGGAAATGTCCTAAAATTTTCCCTCCATAGCTATTATATCTACATTCATCATTTAGGATTATTAGACCGGTCATACTACATGTCAGCTCTGCATTAACCTGGGTGTACGGGATAAACTAAACCCCTAGACAATCCAATCTTAGCTATCCAGGATAATTCCTTCCACGTGAACTTCTCTGTTAAAATGAAGGCAAGGGGTGGGAGGGAGGTGTATTTCATCACCTTTCAAAGTATCTGAAGCACAGTGATGACTCCTGAAATACCTAAAGCAACGATTCTCCAAGTTCACCTGGAGATGCCTCTTGGAAAGGCAGGTCATAGGGATCTCCAGTAATCATTACTTTGCTCCCATTTTGATAAAGGCTTATTGATAAAGGCAAGCTGCAAAATGAGATTTGAGCAGGAGGGGACCTACATAAGTTATGAACTAAATTAGCCACCTTAAAAAAAAGTGAAAAGATGGTTCAATCCCATAATCAACTTTAACTTTCCTGTTTGGAATAAATTTATTTATTTATTTGAAACAAATATTTATTCCTATTTGAAATAAATTCTACAAATGGTAAGGTCATGACAGACAAATGGTGAGAAATGAAAATCTGGTCTGGATAAAACAATAGGCATAGTTTGGCAGATTATGTAACACTACTCAACAGAGTTTGTGGTAAATCAGTAGTCTCAAAGTGATATTCTCTTCAAATGCCACCAGATCAAATGGCATTCAGAAAAGTTTGCCTGTGAAATTTTAGCCTCTCTCCAACAATGTCGATTTCCACATTTGCCAAACTGTCAATTTAGAACTGGCAATGTCTCCCAAAGTTTACAGAAAATGTTTTACTAGTGAATTTTTTGCATATATCTACTGCATCTGAAGACACTAACAGAAATGGAATTGACTTACACAGAATACAGGAATTAGAAACTAATTTGGCCATTTCCCCACAAAATTTCCAGTGCAAATCTGTACATAACCTGGGGTTCTACACAATTCATTTCCTTTTAAGTATGCAAGTCAGGGACTTTTCTCCAGTTCTTTGGAAACTTATTAAAAGGAAAATATATTCCTGGCATATACTTTATTTTCCTATACTAAAACAAAACTACACTGTTATTTTAGCAACTGTTTTCAGATTGAAAGAACAATCTAAATCACTTTATAGTCTATATGCTTCCTAAATTACCATCACATAACTTCCTAAATTATATCGCTTCCAAATATCTGTTCTTTGGATAGCTACATATCTGAAAATTTTGCTTTCAAAGAGATGCTTAGTAACTTCAAGGTAAAGAAGCAGCACACCCAGATACTTGTGTCTATAAGGTATGAATATGCTATGAAAATAATTATGCGCTACAGGCTGCAGAGATCTCTAGCTTTCCACACTTACTCCATGCCACTAAAAATAACTTATTCTCTCAAAACTACAATGAAGTACCACATTGCACTGCTCGGAATGGCCATCATTAAAAAGCCTATAAATAACCAATGCTGGAGAGTGTGTGGAGAGAAGGGAATCATCCTACATTGTTGGTGGAATGTAAACTGGTGCAGCCATTTTGGAAAACAGTATGCTGGCTCCTCAAAGAAGCACTAGAGTTGCCATATGATTCAGTAATCTCACTCCTGGGCATATATCCAGACAAAACTATAACTCAAAAAAAAACATGTTCGTGGTGGCACTATTCACAATAGCCAAGACAGGGAAATAACCTAAATCTCCATCAACAGAGGAATGGATAAAGAAGATGTGGCACATGTCATAAAAAAAAAAGTGAAATAATGCCATTTACAGCAGTATGGATGGACTTAGATACTATAATACTAAGTGAAGTAAGTCAGAAGAAGAAAGACAAATACCACATGATATTACTCACATATGGAATCTAAAATAAGACACAAATGAATTTATCCATGAAACAGAAACAGACTCACAGAGAGAACAGACTTGTGGCTGACCAGGAAGAAGGGAGATGGAGAAGGAATGGATTGGGACTGGGGGGTTAGCAGATGCAAATTATTATATAGAGAATGGATAAACAACAAGGTCCCACTGTATAGTACAGGGAACTACATTCAATATCCTGTAATAAATCTAATGGAAAAGAATATAAAAAAGAATATATATGTGTGTGTGTGTATATGTATATATATATATATAACCTAATCACTTTACTGTATAGGGTAAATTAACATACTGCAAATCAACTACACTTCAATAAAAGAATTATTTTTTAAAAAAACTAATTCTCCTAATACTTTAAAAAACTTAAGGCAGTTACTTATATAAGGCTCAAACAGTTACAGTATTTAGCCAAAGACGTTCATGCTATTTGTTACGTTTATGTAATTTTGACTTCATAGAGAAATCTAAATTGAGAAGAAAATCTCACTAGTAATGACCATAGCCTAAATATATGAAATGGTTTTATACTATTTCTTTTGTTTTAGAAATTATGGAATCTCCAGTAGAAGAATTTCATAGCAAACTGCTTCATTGACTTACCTAAAAAATGGAACTTAAGATTGCAGTACAGAGGCCTGTTTTAAACTGCTTAAGGTTTACAGGCGTGTATATTTTAAACATATTATTTAATAACTGACAAGTTTTCATCTCCTACCTGTGTGCAAATTGTCCCTATGATCTGATTTAGGACAAACATCACATCTCCTATTCCATACTCCACACAATTAATTTTCTATATTCTGGGTGACTGACTTAACATGAAATTGATCTCCTAAGTTTTGTTCCTTAAACATCTAGTACCTCTGATTATGCTGTATTTCTTTTTTCTCTAAATTGTAAGAAAGAGAGTTTAAGATGGTTTTATTTTTCTAAGACTACTTAAATCCAAAGAGAAAAGGCAAACTTACTGTAAAAGAGAAGTACTTAATTCAAAGAGAATAAAGACCTGTTTTTAAATGTGCTTTCACAATTAAAATATCCTAGAGATAAATCTGGAGAGCTCCCAACAACAACAAGGTAAAATGGAATTAAATATGGAATATAATTTTTAATACACAAATATATTAGTGTCACTAATATCACTTTTAATACACAAAAGTTGTCAGGTGTAAGAACTAGTTATTAATCTAAGAGCATCAAAATAAAACTAGTCTGTAAGCCTAATATATGTGTGTGAGAACTTTATACCCAGATCCAAATTAACTTATTAAATACTTTCAAAAGCATCTTCCCCACCAAATTTGCTTTTTCTTGCAGATTCTAAGACCCATTTAAAATATTATTAAATTCTAGTTTATATGGCATGTATCAAATAAGGAATCTAGTAACTATCAGAAATTTTCACATAAATTTCCTGATTTGATATTTTAAATACCTCAATTTGTGTATTTATACAAATAAGAGTCAGATGTATTTATTTCATTAGTTTTCACATAACGGTTTCTTCATTACATATACATTTGGCATTAATATTCTCTAAGGATAAAGGTTTTGTGCTGTCTTTGACCTTTTAAAGTATGCACATTCGCACACAAACATACTCAGAAATGTTCATGCACTAAGACAAAATATTGGGTATGTCATAGAAAATACTCTTAGTCATAATTACCCACATTATGACTTGTTATACACTTTTTTCTGATTTTTAAAAAAATATATAATCAGTGATATCACCAATGACAGGTAGAGAAAAGGGCTACACAGAAAAGCCTTTAAGACTAAAAGTTAGTTTAAATTACTGGGAAAGGCACAATAATGAAGAGAATGCCTTCAGCTCATCTTCCAATGATTTAAAATCTGCTGATGCCTCAAAGAAATATTCAGAACAATATTGTGCTTGGAGGGGGTTTTATTTTATTTTTCATTTTGTACTGCATCCATCTGGAACAAATCTCCCTGGGTGTGTTACATCTTGAAAACACAATTAAAAACATTAATCGGATCTGGCCCACCAGATCACATAACCTTGGTTGCCCAGCACACTCTGACATTCTATAATCAGAGCAAGGGGGGAAACTGTTGAGATTGTAAGAGTTGTTTCAGGTGTGGGTTTTGGTGTGGCTATTACAAGAAGAAAGGAAATCTGGGTGATTAAGCAATCCTTGTCTTTTACCATAATACCTAACCGACCTGTGTGTGATAAACTAAAAGGTGACTGTCACTGAGACTTCAGTTCAAAAAGAAAATAGAACTACTGACATCTTATTAGGTATCTTCACTAACTAAAGCAAATAAAAGGAAAGGTAAGAAAGATCTGAATATTGCTGGCATACAAATGAATACAAAACAGTTGTTTTCTAAGTTAATTTTCATTTTTATAACTATTAAATATTATGTACCGATTATTTTTAAGTTTAAGAAAAATCACTCATAATCCCATGATCTCATGATGGCCAGATTATTTTCCTTCAAGTATTTTTTAAATATATCTGTTATCTAACAGAATTCTACTCTATTTTCATAAAAAGGGAATACAGGCAGGTGTTTGCCAACAAACAAGAAGGCCAGGAGAATTGCCCTTGACCTCACTCTCGGTCAGTTGGGCTCTGATCGCATTCCTGTCTCAGAACTGCTGCTGGGAGGTAAACTGATTCACACAGCTCCCATCCCAGTTCCCAGGGTCTTGTCACACTTGCACCATGGCTCTGCTGGCTGTGGTATGTCTCCTACCTAAGCAGCCTGAGTTTCTGATGCTCTAAAGACAAGGCCACCACTAGGACATGCAGGGACTTTGTATGACACACACCACACAATTTCAAAACGGCACCATTCCTACTTGAGACAACCTCCATCTGCCCTCCTCATTTGGGGCAAGGCACAAACTGCACTGCCCAGCTCTGGCAGCCCTGGCCAAAGAGATGGAGTACCTTAAAACCCTCAACTACCCAAGTGCAACTCCAGGGCTTCTCCCAGTCTCTCAGCCTGCCTGCAAAGCTTTACCGAGGAATACAGGGCACCACGGCCACTGTCAATCTTCCATTCTCTTTCTCCACCGTTGTTTATGTGGCCTGCCACCTCGGACAGTTTTAGAATATCTCAGAGACACATGAATAGAGTACTTGGCCTTCCTCAAAAGCAGTACCAGTAAAGAAATGGAAATTCCGTTCCCTATTTGGTACAGACGGTTGTGAATCAGGAGTCAAACATGAGAAAAAGGATAAATAGTGGATTTCTTCCTATTTTCTGGTCACAATGAACCTTGTGTTACAGATATTTTCTAGCCCAGTGAAAGTTTTCCCAAATAGTAGCAGTATGGGTCTTTGAAAGTATAAAGAATTCATCTTTTAAAATGTCTTCCTAAGAATTTTAGTGAAACGTAGGAAACTGTTGAATCAGGGACTGCTAGTCAAATTACAAGCTAGAAGCTGATAGTATTTAAAAATCCATCATCCCCTACTGATTTTATAACCCACCAAAAACTACACCTCAGCTGACATTACTACTGCTATTTTAGAGATCATAGTATCAGAAGTACCTTGAGAATTTTAATAAAGACAAATATCCTGCTTGCTTGCAAATACACAAGCGAGAGGAAAGTGTTCTGAATTATTTGTAAAGGAGACTCTTCACAAGGTGCTTCCTTGATGTATTAATGGCCTAGTAAATCTTTTAAATGAATCTTTGTAGAACTCTATCAATATTAACTATAGTAAAAGGTGTTTCCAATGCTTATCATTAAAATTAAAATGAAGGTGTTGAAATCAGTCAAAGAGCCTCTTTTATCCATTTCCAAATGAAACATTCCATTTTGAGAAGTGAAAACACATTTGTGGAATAGGGAAGAGCCAGTGTTTTCAACATATGCTTTGTACGAAGCAAAGCTTGTTGTATCTACTTACTATAAAATGAACCTTTAAATGTCAACAAACAAATATCTTAAAGAACTATGGCTTATCCATTTAACAGAATATCATGTAGCAACTTAAAAGTAGCAAAAAACGCTTGAAAATAACATTTTATGGGTAAAATCAGAATATAGTTTGTACACAGTATGACTTCACTTTTAAAAATTTGCACGCTTTATACTAATAAATACACCATAATACTTAATAGTTGTCTCTACCTACTGAGACTAACTGGTCTTTATAATTGTTTTTGTACTTTTCTTCACCTTCTAACAACTACAATGAGCATGTACCATGTTTAAAATATTTTTTCCAAAAGTAACATGCATACTACTTTGAATTAAAAAGACAACAAGGTGAAGTTTCCAACTCCAATGTACCTTGTGAAACACATACTCTAAGTAATGTCTAACGAAATTAAATAGAGGCTTTATTTTACAAACTGCATGGCTTTACTTTATAAACATAAAGACAAAAAGATATACCACTGGGTACTGAAATAAGGCAAGTGAATATGGGCTTCCCTGGTGGCTCAGCTGGTAAAGAATCTGCCTGCCACGTGGGAGAGCTGGGTTCGATCCCTGGGTTGGGAAGATCTGGAGAAGGGAAAGGCTACCCACTCCAGTATTCTGGCCTGAAGAACTCTATGGACTGTATAGCCCATGGAGTCACAAAGAGTCGGACATGACTGAGTGACTTCCACTTTCACTCACTGAAACAAGAAAAATGGTGGCATTTTACATAGAAGGCAAAACATGGACAATCATAGTTTCTATCCAACAGTCAAATCCTATTCCAATTGCCAAATTAAAATGTTGTGGATTAATCTTCAAATTTGAGGAGAAATAAATAAAATGACTTTTCAATGAATGGCTATAAACTTTTTAAAATTTCATTTTAAGAAATTCTATACACATCATTTAAAAACTAGAGTTTCTCTTACAATTAGATGTGTACACATATTCACTTGCCTTCTGCTGGAGAACCAACCAATGCTATAGCTCAGTACTTTGACAGGACCACCATGAAAGCAAACTGTCTACTATGAATATGAAATGAAAAACCTACCTTTCAGGGATCCTGTCCTCAAACCTACCTTCTATGGAGCTAACCTTAGAGGCTAAGAAAATGAAAATTTGATCAACAGAGAAAAAAATACATCGAGGAGGTTAGGACTTATCAGAGGAAGAGAGCAATATCTATGGTCAACTATGATTTAGAATTATGATGATGACAGTCAAGAATGCTTGATGTTTAACCTTTATACATTATTTAATTCAAGAGCTTCTTCCACATTCACTTTCTCTTTCCCCTTCTAAGCAAGCCCCTTAAAGCTGTCAAAGGAAGATTCAAATTTGACCGAAATAATGAATTATTAAATAGTTCTCAATTAAATTTGTGGATTAAAACAATCAAAGATGGAAATTAATTTTTAGATATATTATTTTAACCAGAAAATAGTTAACCAAAAGCAGCTAATAGGATTTAGAGACCAAATAGAAAAGAAAAAAAAAAAAAAACTCAGACCAATCAAGGTATTTTCTTCACACAAACATCAACAACCACCACCAAAATGTACTATAGAACACATTTCCCACATTAGTTCTATCTCTGTAGCACATTTAAAGATTTTCTCCTCCTAAAGAGAAATGTGAGAGGGATCAGGAACTTATTTAAAGCATGTCAAATTAAAGAAAAACAACTTTAAAGTATAAACCATTTACAAACCAGCCATTTAACCAATTCTGGTCAGAATAAAATAAAAACTGCAACTTTAAAGACTGTTTATGATTTTGTGTTCAGAAAATTGGAATGCTCAAATATTATCACTTACTTTTTCTATTGCAATCTACAATGACAAGTAATTTTCATTATTTTACAAAGAAATAGAAATTTTAGGAAAATTAACAACTGCTAAGGTACTGATAGGAAATAACAATTAACATTTTCCCCTATCATTGGAGTCTAAGCTATTTAAAATATTGCAATGTACACCAAAAAGAATGCACCAGGTATTTTCCCTACACAAAGATATTAACTTCAAATTTGAAAACTAAGATTAATCTTCATTGACACCAAGTACTGAAATTACTGAATGTTTTAGAACATATCTTTGTTCTCTCAAAGAAACTTGACAATTAATAGGCAATCAATCATATCACCTTATCCCTCTATTAAATAAATATTTTTAACTATGCCCTTGACTCCTACCACAAAAAACAGAAATACAACGTCAGGGCTCACTGCACTAACATATTCTCCACAGGATCAGCAATGAGGACACTTAACGAGCTTTATAAAGAACTTTTCACAATTCAGACGAGTTTAATAGACCTAATCCTCTTTTGCAACTTCCTTCTAAAGTTTTCTAACAAATCTCCATCAAGGATCAAGCCAGGAAGAACACTTTGGTGTCCTATTTAAAAGGCTCCTTTGATCTCCTACATCACTTAGCAGCTGCATTTCTGTACACTTAAAAGAAACACGAAACTCACCAGATTTGTTTGTTTGTTTTTCATTTGGGCAACCTTCAAACACTGGAACTACAGTGACTCCAGCTGTCTCCTCATTTCCTTCTGCCAAATCCAGGAGGTGCGACAGGTGCAGGAGAGCGCAGCCGGCACTCCGAGGAGCAGGTCTGAGGGGGCGGGAGACGCCAGGGGGCGGGGGAAAGCCGGGGCAGGAGCCTGCCACAGGTTGGGGCAGCGATTGGCTTTGGGCGGCTCTGTCCTAGGTTTGCCTCCAGTGGCGTGGTGAGTTTGTAAATGACAGTTAACGCCTGTGCTCCGAGGGCTGATGTCTGGAGGAAACCCCAGTGCTCCTGTGTCCACTATGAAGCTGAAAAAATGCAAAGAAAGAAAACCGAATTAATAAATCCCTCATTCGGTCACATCAACTGCCTCCTAGAGCAAAGGAAATATTTATTTGTTGCCTCAAGATTTTGTTGGTTTTCCTAACTGGATGATAATGACTCTGGCCCTCACCTTACACTGTCTGTGTAGTAGTGCATTGATTATTAATAATCCCACAAAGGTTTCCTGACCCAGGTCCTATTTATAGCAGAAGTCTCCTTTGTTTACAGTGCCTTGTGGGATCAGGAGGGAATATACCATTTACCCTGCAGAGCATGGAGCTTTGCTTCAGGAAGGCTCATCACTGATACTAAATATAAATATGAATCATGATGCTTCATAATAGTGACAAAGTACTATAAAATGAATGGTGGCTGCACTGCTGTTCACCCTTTTCTTTTATGCATGAGTGAATGCACACCATTTAGATGAACTTGAGCAACAACCAGCATCCTGTTGCTGATGAGAACCTAGGGAGTGGGTACAGTTCTCTCTAGAGAGGCTATAAGTTTGTTCTATTTTCCTACATTGTGCAGTGCTCCAGAAATAGACAGGACTCACATATAACCCAAATTTCACATTCCTGAAATGTTTCAGAACATAAAATTCTCATTTCCTCTTTTGTGACTTTAGCTATGTATTTCTTCTCAGCTTTACAATGAAATTTCTGAAAGGTTAATGATAATCATCTCAAGCACCTTTCTCAACTAGAATTTCTTTCTGCCTTTTTAAATCAAAATCTGAGGGTACTGATTTTAATGGACTTCTAGCAGGGCACGGGGAAGATGATAATATTAAAACTAAATAAGTGAAACAAACAGGCCACATTAAAATATGTGATGATAATATACAGTATATTTGATATGGGTAAAAATCCTATATGAATTAATGTCAATATTAGCTAGGAGGCAAACAGGCCAACAGTTCACATATGGGGTCACCTATGCCCCCAAATCTGATGCTGGGAGGGATTGGCGGCAGGAGGAGAAGGGGACGACAGAGGATGAGATGGCTTGATGGCATCACTGACTCGATGGACGTGAGTCTGAGTGAACTCTTGGAGCTGGTGATGGACAGGGAGGCCTGGCGTGCTGCGATTCATGGGATCACAAAGAGTCGGACACGACTGAGTGACTGAACTGAACTGAATTGATGCCCCCAAATGTATGACTTGCTTTATGCCCCACAGCAAGCTCACTGATTCAAGAGGGATGAACCCAGGTCTCCTATATTCCAGAGCTGTGTTTTTTCCATAACACTGTGGTTTGTACCTGTTAAGTATTATATTTATTTTCTTTAGCTGCCTAAGAAGTTACCACAAAGGTAGTGGCTTAAAACAACAGACATTTCTTATCTCAGTTTCCATGGGTCTGGAGTCCAGGCAATGCCTAGCTGGAGCCTCTGCCCAGAGTTTCAGAGTACTGCAATCAGGATGTCAGCCGGCCTGCGCTTCTTGTCGGAGCTCAGGTTTTTCTTCCAAGTGTATGTGGTTGTTGGCAGAATTTCTCTCCTAGCGGTTGCAGAACTGAAGGCCCCGTTTTTCTTGCTAACTGTCAGCTGAGGACCACTCTTAGCAACTAGAGGCCACCCACAGCTGTGGCCCTCTCACAAGTTGGCAGCCTATATTCCCTTCATATAGACCAGCTGGAGACTCCATCTCCGATCCACTAACATAGAGTCTTAGGTAATGTAATGCAATCCTGGGACTGACTATCCCATCATCTTTGCCATAATCTAGCTAGAAGCAAATCCCAAATTTTGCCTCCATTCAAGGGGACAGGATTATGCAAAGCCATGACTCACTGAGGGCTACTTTAGAATCTTGCCTACTACAACTTGAGAAATAAAAACACTGACATATTAAGCGAATGTTACAAGACTGCTGCTGCTGCTAAGTCACTTCAGTCGTGTCCGACTCTGTGTGACCCCATAGACGGCAGCCCAACAGGCTCCCCCATCCCTGGGATTCTCCAGGCAAGAATACTGGAGTGGGTTGCCATTTCCTTCTCCAGTTACAAGACTAGTTGCATCAAATTTCTGTTCATTGTTGGCACCTCTGTCTTGGTCTGCCCAGGCTGCTGTAACCAAATATCACAGACTGGGTGACTTATAAACAGCAGACATTTATTTCTCACAGTTTTGGAGGCTGAGGAGTCCAAGATCAAAGTGCCAGCAGATTTAGTGTTTAGTTAGGGCTCTTTTCCAGGCTTCTAGCTGTACTCTCACAGTGGAGAAAGAATGCTTATGTCTCTTCATCTTTTTATGAGAGCATTAATTGCATCATGAGGGCTCCACTCTCATAACCTAATCTAATTACCTCTGAAAAACCCCACTGACAAATGATATCACACTGGAGGACAGGGATTCAGCAGCAAATTTGGGAGGACACACTCAGCCTATAGCAACCATATATTTTGGTTCTTTCTCCAGAGTAGCCTGAAGCTGTGTGTTGCTTGTCTTACTTCTTTAGCACAGAGGCTGAGAAAATCTTGATCATGGACTATCTCAAGGACCAGCCTATTTCACCTGAGACAGAGGCAACTAACAGAGCTGCGTCTTTTGACACCATGCATTTGAGAGATATCCAAATGATTTCATAAATGGATAGAGTTTAGCCAAGCCAAGATTGGGAAGAATTAAATGGTACCTTGACAACCAGAGGAGAAAGTTTTAGTATTCGGTGTGAGCAGCTTTACAGTCATCCATGGCTAGGACTTGGATGAGTGTTGAGTTTTTGGAAGGAGTTAGGAAAACATTTGCTTAGGAGCATTTGTGATATAATACGAAGGAAAAAATGGAGATTGAGATCTGAATTTGGTCCCAACTAGTTCTATGACCTTTGGCAAGTTAAAGACCTCTGATTCCTTCTTCCATATACTGTATGTAAAAATAGGGACAATAATATCTTCTCAGGCTACTGATGAGAAGTAGATGAGAATATGAATGAGAAAATATCATTTTAGCAATCACTTAACATAAGGAGAATAAATTCACTTTGGGATAAGATCAGAATTTGTTTAGAATGCTGGCCACAGGCCAGGGTCGATGTTTGTTTATCAGTCTAACATGATAAATTGATGTCAACTTTTCATGTATTTTCTTAGTACATACTTTCTCCATTTTTCCACTGGTTTATTTGTCTTAGCCAAGTTTTAAGTGCCATGTGTATAATTATGGGTATAAACCCTTTGTCTTTTGTACTACTGATACTTTTTCTAAATATATGTCATAGTTACTTTGACTATGGCATCACATATCATAACTGTTTTCAATTTTTAATAAATAGAACATTTTTCTGTTATAGGTCTGAATTTCCGGTTTTGATTATGCATTTCTTTCCCACTGCTCTATGTAGTCTAGATTTTCTTGAAAAACCTTTTTTCAAGAAATATAGGTTGGGCTTCAATGTTTATCACGGGAACTATTTTTGGCTAAACTTTGGAACTTTTTTCTAAGAGAGAAGTTAAAGTAACTAACTGAGGCCCAAAATATCTCAGTAGAATTTTTTTTCAAATAGATTTTTATTTTCCCAAGGTTTTTTACTTTATTTTACTTTTTAATATTTTATTGGAGTACAGTTGATTTACAATGTTGTCTTAGTTTTAAGTGTACAGCAAAGTGTATCTGTTAGACATATATCTATTATTCTTTAGATTATTTTCCCATATAGGCTATTACAGAGTGCTGAGTAGAGTTCTTTGTACTAACAGCTGTGCTGTGCTTAGTTATGTTCGGCTCTTTACGACCTCATGGACTGCAGCCCGTCAGCCTCCTCTGTCCATGGAATTCTCCAGGCAAGAATACTGGAGTGTGTTGCCATGCCCTCCTCTGGCGATCTTCCCAACCCAGGGATCAAACCCAGGTCTCCCACACTGCAGCAGATTCTTTACCAGCTGAGCCACCAGGGAAACCCGTATAAGGAAATAAAGGACACCAAAAAGTCAAGTGACCTGAGATCCTGCCCGGATCTGGACTATAACATCATTCTTCTGTCTCCAAGCCTCATGAAGGCATCTCATATTTTCTTCACTTTTCAAAAATGTTATCACATGTCTCCCTAAATGTCTTGTGTGTCTGCCTGCTCAGTTGCTTAGTCATGTTCGACTCTTTGAGATCCCAGAGACTGTAGCCACCAGGCTCCTCTGGCCATGGGATTTCCTGGCCAGAATACTGGAGTGGGTTGCCATTTCCTACTCCAGTACTATATAGCAGGTCCTTATTAATTATCTATTTTATATATAGTAGTGCGTATATATGTCAGTCTCAGTCTTCCAACTTGACCTTTCCCCTCTCTTACTCCCTGGTAACTGAGTTTGTTTTCTACATCTGTGACTCTATTTCTGTTTTGTATAGAAGTTCATTTGTACCCTTTTCTAGATTCCACATATAAGCAGTATTATATGATATTTGTCTTTCTGTGTCTGACTTACTTCATTCACTATGACAATCCCTGGGTTCATCCATGTTGCTGTAAATGGCATTATTTCATTCTTTCTATGGTTGAGTCATATTCCATTGTACATACGTACCACATGTTCTTTATCCACTCCTCTGTTGATAGACATTTAGGCTGCTCCCATGTCCTGGTTACTGTAAATAGTGCTGCAGTGAACACTGGGGTGCACGCATCTTTTCAAACTATGGTTTTCTCCATATATATGCCCAGGAGTGGTACTGCTGGGTCACATGCTAGTTCTATTTTTAGTTTTTTAAGGAACCTCCACACTGTTCTCCATAGTGGCTGTACCAATTTACATTCCCACCAAGAGTGTAGGAGGGTTCCCTTTTCTCCACAGCTTCTCCAGCATTTATTGTTTGTAGATTTTCTTGATGAAGGCCACTCCGACTGGGCCATTCTGACAGTCCATGGGGTCACAAAGAGTCAGACACAACTGAGCACCTAAGCACAACACATTCTGACTGGTGCGAGGTGATACCTCATTGTAGTTTTGATTTGCGTTTCTCTAATAATTAGTGATTTTGAGCATCTTTTCATGTGTTTTTTGGCCATCTGTGTGTGCTCTTTAGAGAAATGTCTGTTTAGAACTTCCACCCGTCTTTTTCACTAAGTCATTTATTTGTTTAATATTGAGATGCAGGAGCTGTTTGCATATTTTGGAGATTAATTCTTTGTTACTTGCTTCATTTGCAAATATTTTCTCCCATTCTGAGAGTTGTCTTTTCATTTTTTTTATGGTATCCTTTGCTATGCAAAAGGTGGACTTTCCTGGTGGCTCAGATGATAAAGAATCTTCCTGCAGTGCAGGAGACCCGGGGTTTGATTCCTGGGTCAGGAAAATCCCCTGGAGAAGGGAACAGCTACACACTCCAGTATTCTTGCCTGGAGAATTCCATGGACAGAGGGCCCTGGGGAGCTACAATTCATGGGATCGCAAGGAGTCAGACACAGCTGAGCAACTAACACTAACACATTAGGTCCTATTTCTTTATTTTTGCTTTTACTATTACGAATCTAGGAGGTGGGTTCAAAAAAGAACTTGCTGTGATTTATGTCAAAGAGCATCCTGCCTATGTTTCCCTCTAAGAATTTTATAGTTTCTGGCCTTACATTTAGATCTTTAATACACTTTGAGTTTATTTTTATGTATGGTGTTAGGGAGTGTTCCAGCTTCATTGTTTTACATACAGCTGTCTAGTTTTCCCAGCGCCATTTACTGAAGAGACTTTGTTGTCGATCAAAGGACACTCAGTTGTGTCCAGCTCTTTGCAGCCTCACGAACTGCAGCCATCAGGCTTCCCTGTCCATCACCAACTCCCGGAGCTTGCTCAAACTCATGTCCATCAAGTCAGTGATGCCACCCAGCCATCTCATCCTTTGTCATTCCCTTCTCTTTCTGCCTTCAATCTTTCCCAGCATTAGGGTCTTTTCCAATGAGTCACCAAGCCAGGCACTCTGGTATCCACAGTCTGCCTCTGTAGAAGCTGTCCTTTACTAATGCACACAAAGGTGCTAGAATAGACTAGTCGCACTCTTGGTAATCAACATCCTGAGGCAGAAAAAAGCTGGGACTTCTGTCTAGTAGGAGTGGTGGTTGCAAGATGGGACTGTCTCACTCAATCAGTTCAGTTCAGTCGCTTAGTCGAGTCTGACTCTTTGCGAGCCCATGGACTATAGCACACCAGGCTTCCCTGTCCATTACCAACTCCCAGAGCTTGCTCAAACTCATGTCCATCGAGTCGGTGATGCCATCTAACCATCTCATCCTCTGTCATCCCCTTCTCCTGCCCTCAATCTTTCCCAGTATCAGGGTCTTTTCAAATGAGTCAGTTTTTCGCATCAGGTGGCCAAAGTATTGGAGTTTCAGCTTCAGCATCAGTTCTTCCAATGAATGTTCAGGGTTGATTTCCTTTAGGATTGACTGGTTGGATATCCTTGCAGTCCAAGGGACTCTCAAGAGTCTTCTCCAATACTACAGTTTGAAAGCATCAATTCTTTATGGTCCAACTCTCACATCCATACATGGCTGTTGGAAAAATCATAGCTTTGACTATATGGACCTTTGTCGGCAAAGTGATATTTTTGCTTTTCAATACACTGTCTAGGTTTGTTATAGCTTCTTCTAAGGAACAAGTATCTTTTGATATCATGGTAGTCACAATTCACAGTGATGTTGGAGCCCAAGAAAATAAAGTTTTTTACCATTTCCATTTTTTCTCCATCTATTTGCCATGAAGTGATGGGACTGGATGCCATAATCTTAGTTTTTTGAATACTGAGTTTTAAACCAGCTTTTTTACTCTTCTCTTTCACCTTCATCATGAGACTCTTTAGTTCCTCCTCACTTTCTGTCATTAGGGTGGTATCATCTGCATATCTGAGGCTGTTGATATTTCTCCCAACAATCTTGATTCCAGCTTATGATTCACCCAGCCCAGCATTTCGCATGATATACTCTACTAACTGTTGCTTCTTGACCTGAATACAGGTTTCTCAGGAGACAGATAAGGTGGCCTGGTATTCCCATCTCTTCACAAATTTTCCACAGTTTGCTGTGATCCACACAGTCAAAGGCTTTAGCGTAATCATAAAACAAAAGTAGATGTTTTTCTGGAATTCTCTTACTTTTTCTACAATCAACAGATGTTGGCAATTTGATCTCTGGTTCCTCTGCCTTTTCTAAATCCAGCTTGTACATCTGGAAGTTTTCAGTTGAAACCTAAATTCAAGGGTTTTGAGTATTACCTTGCTAGCATGTGAAATGAGCTCAATAGTGTGGTAGTTTGAACATTCTTTGGCATTGCCCTTCTTTGAGATTGGAATGAAAAGTTACCTTTTCCAGTCCTGTGGCCACTGCTGAGTTTTCCAAATTTGCTGGCATACTGAATGTAACACTTAACAGCATCCTTTCAGGATTTGAAATAGCTCAGCTGGAATTCCATCACCTCCATGAGCTTTGTTTGTAGTATGCATATCTGCATTCCCATCTTTAATCATTATAGATACCTAGCTTCTGATTTCTAAATTCATTCTGATAACAAGGATAAATTCCCAAAGCTTTTTTCTCTTTCCTAAAAATTTGAAAGAAATCTTAGAATTCTGATTGTCTGATGCTTTATCTTCATTTTCAATATTCTTGAAATAATCATTCCTAAAACTCTTTCACTGGGTTTGGGTTTAAAGTATATTTCAAAATGTTTTATCTTTCCATTATACCATGGCATAAATATAACAACTCCTTTCATTTATTCACTGCATAGAAGGATAGTATATTGAGATATTAACATGTGCTTTGTTCTTGCTGCAGCAGAACACGAGAGGTGCCCCACAGAATGTACAGATATTACGGTATAAGTCTCCATTCCTGGCTTTTGTTGCTAAAATGTGAACTTCTTGAGATTACGTTGGGTTGGCCCAGAGGAGGATAGGGACTGGGGGAGAAGGAGAATCACTGGGTGTGAAAGAGGAGGGCTTCATTTGCAAGGCTGAGGTTTTAGTGAGATTAGAACTACTCCCTGCCCCTGCCTCTTAGTTGGGGAATCTGGGCTGGAAGCTCCCAAGTTCTCAGTATCAGTCAACAAAGCCCCCAAGCATAGAAGCAGCACAAGGTCATGTGAAATGGCCATTTGAGAGTGGCACACATGAACTTCCAAATATTTTAGCAATTAAGGGCCTCTATTTTCTTTACTCTAGGCAAACTGAAGGAAATCCACAACTAAGGTTGCAGTTTGAACAAATCTAACTGAAGAAGAAGGCTCCAAAGAGATTAATATCAGCTGAAAAAGGAAGCTGTAGCCCCTATTTGTACTCTTCAATTTCTTTTTTTTTTAATTAATTAGTTAATTTAGCTGTGCCAGGGCTTACTGCTGGCATGAAGGATCTTTTGGTCACAGCATGTGAACTCTTAGCTGCACCATGTGGGATCTAGCTCCTTGACCGGGAGTGGAACCCTGGCCCCCTGCATTGGGATCACAGAGTCCTAGCAACTGGACCACCAGGGAACTCCTTATACTCTTTAATTTCTGGATATATGCCAAGTTCTTCACAAAAATGAAGTATTATTTAATGGTGATAACACTGTGAATATGTTCTTTTCATTTTTATTTTACAAGTGAAGAAATTTATATTAGCTCATCCAATATCACACTGTTGGTGCATGGCTGAATTATGATCAAAACCCAGATTTAAAGTGTGGGCTTTTAACCATTGTTCTCTACTTCTTCAAGATGATAAACCAAAAGCATTTTGTAAGCAATAAAGCTTTATATAACACAAATGCAATATAAGTTGTTAACTACAAATGTAGTCAGATAATATTTTTTATATTAAATCTCCTTCCCTGCCTGCCCTCACCCACCTCTCTTCTTTGAACTTATCATCCTTTTCACCAGTAAAGCTGAGCCCCGAACACAAGGCTAAGCTCCCTGGATAAAGGGAAGGTAAATATCTCCTATAACCAATAAGTCTTTGCTTAGCTTTGAGTTTCAAATAAAATATTTTTATACCCAGAGGAAAAATAATCCTCCAAAAGCCAAAGTGCTTTTGATTAGTTAGTGTTAGGCACTAAAGTGAGAGAAGGTTATATTTTGAATTGCCAAAACAGACCAAGTTTAGAGGACTGAGCTCAAAGAATTTGTAAAATTAGGTCATAAAGCAGAGAAGGAAGAGAAGGATTTAAGTAATTTGAGACTGGGGTGGGTCATTGTTTTCAACACCCTATTTCTCTGAGCCTTAGCTGCAGGGAGTGTGAAATAATAGGACCCCCAAGGAGGCTTGGCAGAATAACAAAGAAAGTCAGCTGGGCTTGACTTTCCAGGGAATATCCTGGAAAGAGTATAAGCTGCATCAAGGGAGCCTGACATTCTGCCTGCCAATGCAGGGACATGGTGCTTAGGTGATTAAAAAAAAAAAACACACAGCACTTGTGTTTTGACTCATGGGAGCCTGAGGGATGTTCACAATCTGATGGGATGCAGAGAAGGCAGCCAAAGTTTTCTGGGCTTTGTAGAGATCAGTATGTTTTGTGAACCAGAAGAGACCCAAATCTGAGATAAGGAAGATATAAAATGCAAGATCCTCAAGATCACAAGCATGGCAGAACTTGGACATCATCAAGGCTGCCAGCTGATGCTGAATAACCAGGCAGATGCCAAACAGGACCCATGGTCTGACAGGACAAGCTGCACTGCAGTCGGATCCAGGGGTCAGAAGATGGGTGCAGAACAGATGCCCCCTTCCTCATAACGAACATCACTCAAACCACCCAAAGACAGATGACCCTCTCCATGGAAAAAGCTTTCTTTCCTTAAAGAGACTGAGTTAACATGGAAGAGACTAAGCTGTGAACAGAAAACTGCTGAGTGACCTTTAAAGGACAAGTCGGGCACGACGGTCCACTATAAATAAAGCATCACTTATGCATATTTGAGTCACAATGTGAATATTCAGATCTGATTAAATTACATTTTCTGTTACGGAACCATCTCCTTTTCTAGTGTATTTGAGGCCTGTAACAGAAGATACTCTGTCACCAATGGAAGCATCCACCTTTGACTCACTGTAATAAAAGCTGTAATCTCTCTTTTCAATCTAATTCCAAAAAAATTACTCATTCCTTAAATATCTATTCAGTGTCTATGTGCCAGGCTCTGTATACTAAAGATACAGTGATGGCAAGACAGAAATAACTGATTCCCTCATGGAGCCTACAAACCAGCAGGAAGAAATACATAAAGATGCTTAGTGGCTCAGTGTGGTAACTATTATAATGGGACAGCACCAGCAGCTATGAAAGAGTACAGGATAGGTATAAGGGAGTAAGGGAGCTCTTGGCTGAGTCCAAGAAGGAAAATCCATCCCTTGATAGAAGGTGAGACAGGAGTAGGGGTGGGGAGACTTCTCTGGCAATAAGAACAGCAGGTGCAAGGGCTGAAGCTGCATGCAGACATGTGATACTCAGTTTAGCTAGAACATATATATGTGTCCAGATTTTCCTTTCTTTCAAATGGCATCCTTCGCAGATGAATCACTAAAATTTTAAAGCCCCACTCTCTGGGATCCATAAATGTTACCTTCATTTTCTTAGGTAAGACTTCTCCTATTCTCTTGGATTAACTCAACTCCACAGTCCTCACAGGCCAACCTTGAATTCAGTCATTCTAAGATCAAGATGGGATAATGGAGAGCAGAAAGTTAGCTGCCAAGACATTAAAGAATCAACCTTCCCAGGACTGCTCTATAAATATGGCCATGGTGAATAACAATAGAAATAATGCCTAATGTCAGCCGTTCCAAAATGTTCTCAATTCACAGAGTCCTTAGTGTCTTGGGAATTTTTCTCATAGCTTCTCTAGGTATAGATGGAGAAGGCAATGGCAACCCACTCCAGTACTCTTGCCTGGAAAATCCCATGGATGGAGGAGCCTGGTAGGCTGCAGTCCATGGAGTCGCGAAGAGTTGGACACAACTGAGCGACTTCACTTTCACTTTTCACTTTCATGCATTGAAGAAGGAAATGGCAACCCACTCCAGTGTTCTTGCCTGGAGAATCCCAGCGACAGAGGAGCCTGGTGGGCTGCCGTCTATGGGGTTGCAAAGAGTCGGACACGACTGAAGCGACATAGCATAGGTATAGATGTATCTAAAAGTTCCACTTACTAAAGTAATTAGGACACAGAAACTGCCAAAAAAGAAATGTAGTACAATTTAATGTTGCATCTGTGAACTACCTTGAGCTAGTATTGCAGGTGGTTCCAACAAGTATCGACATTGCTGTGTTAACCTCAAAAATTTTTTAAATATCCTGTGATGTCTCCATGAGTTTGCTGCATCACTCTGGGATGCCTTGCTGCAGATCTAACACATATGAGGCACATATGTGCCTCAGATCCACTGCCTGCCTTTCTCCAGCTCAGCTCTTTCAGGAGGGCTGACTTTTGTAGGTCCCCTTGTCAACTGACTTGGAATGGGGCAGAATGGAGAAGAACCAGGTTATTCCCCCATTCCCTCCACACTCATGTATCAGAGTCTGGCAGCAAGAGTCTTCTCCACAGCTCCATCTCTGGCCAGACAGTCTACCATGGTTCTAGCTTCTATCAGGTGGAAGCTGATCCCAGCAGGCTCTGTAAAAATTGTCTCCTCCCTTTGGCTTCCAAGCTACCAACATGTGGTGGGCCATTTCTAAAACAGCCTCCAGTGATGTTCACTGTTGTGGGTTGAATTGTGTCCCCAGTAAAAAAAGATATACTGAATATCTAACCGTCAGTGTCAGTGAATTTCTAACCCTCAGAGTCAGTGAATTTCTAACCCTTATTTGAAGATAAGGTTTTACAGATGAGTCAAGTTGAGATCATTAGGGTAGGCCCTAATCCAGTACCACTGCCATCCTCATAAAAAGGAAAAATTTAGAGAGAGACAAACACAGATGCAGGGAGAACATCATGTGAAGATGAAAGGAGAGACTGAAGTAATTCATCTACAAGACAAGGAATGCCAAAGATGCCAGCAAATCATCAAAAGCACAGAAAAGGCATGGGACTGAGTCCCTCACAGCCCCCAGAAGGAAACACCCTGCTGACACCTTCATTTCAGACCTCTAGACTCCAGAACTGAGACCATAAGTTTCTGTTAAACCACCCAGTTTGTAGTACTTTGTTACAGCAGTCCTAGCAAACTAATATACATAACTTCTGGTATGCTCACACTTGTATAATCCTCCCCCTTTGAGTGTGGGCTAGACATTGTGACTCACAATAAGTAGAAAACAGCAGAAGTAATGGGATATCATTTTAGATATAAAAAGACTGGAGCATGAGTGAAACAGGTGAGGAAGAGTAATATGTACCAACTTTCAATACAAAAGAAGTTAGTCAGGGAGATGAAATGTACAGCCTGGAAAATACAGTCAATAACCTTGTAATCGGAGAAAGCAATGGCATCCAACTCCAGTACTCTTGTCTGGAAAATCCCATGGATGGAGGAGCCTGGTAGGCTGCAGTCCATGGGGTCACTAAGAGTCAGGCACGACTGAGCAACTTCACTTTCACTTTTCACTTAATATCTTTATTTATGGTAAAAGATGGTAACTAGATTTATCATGGTGATGATTTTTTAATGTATATAAATATTAAATAACTATGCTGTGTGCCTGGAACTAACATACTGTTGTAGGTCAATTATACTTTAATTTTTTTAAAAAGACTAGGGCTCTA
Source organism: Oreotragus oreotragus (assembly GCA_006410675.1). Classification (NCBI taxonomy): domain Eukaryota; kingdom Metazoa; phylum Chordata; class Mammalia; order Artiodactyla; family Bovidae; genus Oreotragus; species Oreotragus oreotragus. The sequence goes on from SJYX01016212.1 coordinate 536,239, forward strand.
TCTTGAGTACACTCTCTTTCTCATGGTCCGCTTGTTTTAGGGGAAGTCAGCTGCCATGATGTAAAGTTATTCTGTGGAGAGACTCATATGGCAAGAGACCAGAGTTTACCAATCATCACCTGACTGAACCCGGAAGTAAATGCCTCACCTTGGTGAAGCACCCATAGGTAAGACAGCAACCTCACCTAACAGCTTGACTACAACTTCATTGGGGACTTTGAGCCAGAGTAGCCATTTAAACCACACTAATATTCCCAACTTTCAAAACTGTATGCTGCTGCTGCTGCTGCTAAGTCGCTTCAGTCGTGTCCGACTCTGTGTGACCCCATAGACGGCAGCCCACCAGGCTCCCCCGTCCCTGGGATTCTCCAGGCAAGAATGCTGGAGTGGGTTGCCATTCCCTTCTCCAATGCATGGAAGAGAAAAGTGAAAGTGAAGTCGCTCAGTCTGTCTGACTGTTAGCGACCCCATGGACTGCAGCCCACCAGGCTCCTCCGTCCATTGGATTTTCCAGGCAAGAGTGCTGGGGTGAGGTGCCACTGCCTTCCCCGCAAAACTGTATGAGCTAATAATATTTTGTTGTTTTGAACCAGTAACTTTAGGGATAATTTGTTACACAGCAACAGATAATCAACATAGGATGGCAACGACTTCCTGCTGCTGCTAATTCCTTATCTCAGTTCAGGCGCTCAGTCGTGTCCGACTGTTAGCGACCCCAGGGACTGCAGCACGCCAGATTTTCCTGTCCACCACCAACTCCCAGAGCTTGCTCAAACTCGTGCCCGATGAGTCCGTGAGATCAACTTAATTGTGTTCCATTTGGTTACTCAGCTTTTCTTTCACCTGCTTAGACAATCTGGTATTAAACCTCCTGTTTTAAACTCAGAGTAGTTTCTACTTGGAGATTGGCTGACACTTATACACAATATCACATATTCTGACATACAGAAATAATATAGCTGCTGAACAGTATTCATATTTATTTTATACATACAAAGGTAAGCTTCATCTGAGAATTTTAATGAGACTTCCAATAAATCAGAACACAACAGACCTAGCTTTTTTGTGTGTAGCCAAAGGCCTGTGTGTTTCATGGGGGAATAATGTTAATTTCCACCTTGATTCATCAAAACATCTTCAAATTACTGCCAGTGAGAAAGAGGCAACATTTCTAAGGTCATCCCAGCATCCCAAGCTCTTGGATATAAGATGAAGCAAACATTTATTATTTATGTACTGTCACAGCTATGTAGTTAAAAACAATAGCTGACATTCCACATGTCAATTCTGAATTCCAAAGATCTTAATAGAAAAATTACAACTTAATGCCAAATCCAATTCCCTTGTTTTCCAGAATAGTAGTTTCTACTTAGCAGGTTTCCCACCGATTTGAACAAAAGAAGAAAAATATTTTTTATTTTGTCTGCATTATTCACCCAAAAGGTATTGAGGGACATTTATCTCCTCTTCAAAATCCTTATGTCTAGTAGTTTGCACAGGGCCTCTGCACATCAGTGTATCACTTTTTGAAATATTTCTATAGGCTATGATCTGCTCATGATCACTTTTGTTCATTTTCTCAGACTTCCAATCTGTGCACTTCAATTCCTGAGAAGTCTGACTACAAACCAGAATACTGTATTACTCATGCTGCTGCTGCTAACTCGCTTCAGTCGTGTCCGACTCTGCAACCCCATAGATGGCAGCCCACCAGGCTCCCCCATCCCTGGGATTCTCCAGGCAAGAACACTGGAGTGGGTTGCCATTTCCTTCTCCAATGCATGAAAGTGAAAAGTGAAAGTGAAGTCGCTCAGTCACGTCCAACTCTTTGAGACCCCATGGACTACAGCCTACCAGGCTCCTCCGTCCATGGGATTTTCCAGGCAAGAGTACTGAAGTGGGTTGCCATTGCCTTCTCTGATTACTCATGCAGGGGGGACACAATTAGAAAGTTTCCTCAGTCTTTCCTCCCTATCACAGAGTACTTAAACTTTTGCTGCTCATCAAATAATTTCCTTTCCTGAAGTAATCTGTTTTAAAACTCCATGTCTGAGGAGAAATGGCATAAAAAAAATCATATTTTCCCAAAAGTTTACAGGAAAAATTAAGACATTTTTTACACTAGAAACTAATTCCTCTATAATTATCTGTTTGCATTTTATCATAGAGGCCACCAGACTACATTCTTGGTTCTATAGGCCTGTATATATAATAGGTGGTAGAAACTGTATGTTTGGGGAGGGCAGACAGAATTGGAGGATTCTGAAGAGTAGGTAGCAGTTGTGGTGGTGATTTTTTAGGACAATTTATACATCTCAGGGCCTTGAGAATATCTTTCGGTGTAGGGTATTTGTGGACAAACCCTGGAAGCCAAGAACCCCCTACTCATTGTTCCCCCTTTACATAACAATCATGCCTTGTCACTGAGCCACACTGAGTGCAAAGTGATGCTCTGATATATTCAAATCCTGAGCCACCGAAGAACAAAATCAGCTTGTATTACTCATGCTGCTGCTGCTAACTCGCTTCAGTCGTGTCCGACTCTGCAACCCCATAGATGGCAGCCCACCAGGCTCCCCCATCCCTGGGATTCTCCAGGCAAGAACACTGGAGTGGGTTGCCATTTCCTTCTCCAATGCATGAAAGTGAAAAGTGAAAGTGAAGTCGCTCAGTCACGTCCAACTCTTTGAGACCCCATGGACTACAGCCTACCAGGCTCCTCCGTCCATGGGATTTTCCAGGCAAGAGTACTGAAGTGGGTTGCCATTGCCTTCTCTGATTACTCATGCAGGGGGGACACAATTAGAAAGTTTCCTCAGTCTTTCCTCCCTATCACAGAGTACTTAAACTTTTGCTGCTCATCAAATAATTTCCTTTCCTGAAGTAATCTGTTTTAAAACTCCATGTCTGAGGAGAAATGGCATAAAAAAAATCATATTTTCCCAAAAGTTTACAGGAAAAATTAAGACATTTTTTACACTAGAAACTAATTCCTCTATAATTATCTGTTTGCATTTTATCATAGAGGCCACCAGACTACATTCTTGGTTCTATAGGCCTGTATATATAATAGGTGGTAGAAACTGTATGTTTGGGGAGGGCAGACAGAATTGGAGGATTCTGAAGAGTAGGTAGCAGTTGTGGTGGTGATTTTTTAGGACAATTTATACATCTCAGGGCCTTGAGAATATCTTTCGGTGTAGGGTATTTGTGGACAAACCCTGGAAGCCAAGAACCCCCTACTCATTGTTCCCCCTTTACATAACAATCATGCCTTGTCACTGAGCCACACTGAGTGCAAAGTGATGCTCTGATATATTCAAATCCTGAGCCACCGAAGAACAAAATCAGCTGTGGGCAAAACAGCCTCCAGTAATAAGAGGAACATGATTCAAACCTCAGAAAAATCAGAAAGGTAAAATGAGCTGTTTCCACACCTCTATTATTGCTCATTTTTCAATAAGAATAGCTTCTAGTACAATTTGTGTGCTTTTGACCACTCAGGATTCAGAATCTCCCTCAGCATTTTAGAAAGCCCACAGCTGGCAGCAGGACCTCAGCAAAAGTGAAGACTAACTAGTTTATGTTACTCGATCATGAGATTTTTTTCTCCCTCTCTTGTGAGCATCAAAGAGACTGAAATGATTTGGGCAACATTCACTCTCAAAAGATAAACATTAGCAGCATTAGTCCATTTGGCTATGTTTCCATTCCAGGCAGGCTCCCAGGAAAAGAGGAACACTTTGCTCACTCTTCAAAGGTACTCTCAAACAGATAAGAAAACAGTAACTTTTAGCAAATAAGTAGTTTCTCACATATATGAGGTGTTACTCTAATTTAACATGTTTCTTCTAAGTATAGAGACCAAGCATGATATCCTTAAGGGAGAATCACATGTTGGAAATAAACAAATGAAACTCAAGGATGGTTATAGTATTTCTCTTTATCCCAAAGTTTTTTCAAGTGGCAAAAATTATAACTGCTTTCATATTCCTTATGCTATCATCATGTATTCTTCATTTAAGAAAGGCAATGGAAAACATATTGAACTTAGAGCACCATTCTATTTAATGCATCAGTATTTAAAGTTGTGAATTTCAGAGACACTAATTATAAGATCTCAGCTGTTTATCTAAGTTTTTCCAATACTTGGAAGGCAAAGAGAAGATTATCTGTATTTAAATGATGGTTTAAAATTTTTTTTGCTTATTGATTTTGTTGCCTTATGTAAAGCAAGAGCTGTAAGATAAGGCACATAAAAGCAATTACCACTCTGCCCTAGGGAATTCATAGGTCAGTATGGTACTGCCGAAGAGTCGAGAACTGCTCTAAGTGGACACTTTTTAATCAGCCTCAGAAGCAATGCTAAAAGTTCAGCAGAAATAAAGGATAAGGAATTTAAAAAGCCTAACCTCTAAAATTCATATTACCCCTAGTTGGAAATAATACTATGAGTTTCCACATTACATGACCATATATTATCCAAGCAAGATATGAGAGGCAGACCAATTGGGTTTCTGATATGCATATACCAATTTTTATTCATCTGTCCTTGAACAAGTTACTTAACTTCTCTCAGTCACAATTTCCACATCTATAAAATGATGATATATATAATGATGATAATACAATAAAAATATATTCTGATAAAATAACAATCCCATCAAGGAAATGGCAAGACTAAATTAAAGACTACATATACAGTGTTTAACCTGGTAGCTAAAAACTGTACAATAAATAAAACTATTTCAAAATATGCAGCAGCACATGATTTTCATATTGTACAATATTTGAATATTATTACACTTTTTCTCATCTCCATTAATAGTGATAATTAAGAGATTTAAAGTTTAAAAGTTGTAAAAATGTGTAATTTTTAAATCTTCTTTAAAATAAGGAAGTTAACCGTATGCATCCCACTCATCAATATGATGAGTCACACCAAGCCACACCATTTACACAAATAATCTCACTGTCAGCATGCCACAGGTCATCCGTATGTGATGAGAAAAAATAAAATTAAATCCGTAAGTTATTGCCATCTTTAAATAGATTATATTTTGCAACATCAAAGTATCACTTTTGATGTGATACTTCTGAAAAAGGGAAAATAATCGCCTAAGGGAGCAGAGCCTTCTTCCTCTGGCCATAAACTAGACTCATAAGTAAAACAAGACACCTGCACTCCGATGCTTTAAAAACATTTAATTGTCTAAAGGACCCTAAAGAGGTATAAAGCCTCCCATCCACTCCATTAAAAACAACCATAAAACTGGAAAAAAAATACAAAACAATCACTTAGGGCTCTAGAAATTAACTAAAGGTAGACAACAAATTAAGAAGCATTTATTCATGAAAATCAACTGAACTTTGGGTAAGAGGTGTGGGATTCTGCAGGCTTTTTGCCTAGCGCTGCTCCCATTCCATTTCTGAAACCCCCAGTTTGTCAGTGCAGGAGGATGACAAAAGCAAAATTGACCTTGAAAATCGGCAGCTTTCTGCCAGTATCAGAAGACTTGATTTGGGGCAGAAGGTAAAAATCCATACCCAGCAAGGCTGTCAGTAGAAGAGGCAAATGCAGTAGAAGAAGAATGGGGCAAATCCACAGCTCTGCTAGCCTGAGATTAAAGTATAGATGGGGCAAGCTGGGAACCAACCAGAATGTTAACAGGGAAATCCTAAAAATGAGAACCATACAAGAGTTGGGGCTTCCCAGGTGGCACAGTAGGAAAGAGTTCACCTGCCAATCCAGGAGATAAAGATTCGAGCCTGGGTTGGGAAGATCCCCTGGCAGCCCACTCCAGTACTTTTGCCTGGAAAATTCCATGGACAGAGGAGCCTGACTGGCTTCAGTCCATGGGGGTCACAAAGAGTCAGACACAACTGAACAGCTGAGCATTCACACAGGCACACAAGAGCTAGAGAAGCTCTCTACACATCCCTGTGTGACTACGAAACTAAACATGTGTGCAAGGGAAGTTTGAGATGGCCTGGTAGTAAATAAAATTCAAGGCAAGTAAGAATTATCTGAACTTTGAACATGCTACCAAACATACATACTGATCCATAGCAGAGAGGGAAAGATTATGGGGTTGAGGTGTTTGAGTACAACATCAGCACAAATCATTGGCTAACAACTGAGGGAGAAGACAGCAAAAGCCGTTAGGAAGCTAAACTGGAAATAAAATTAAAAACTAAAAACTGAGCAGACACATCAGTGGTCACATACCACAGAAAAGATTCTGCAGATCAAGTCCAAGTAAGTTACAAAATAGAAAGCAAAGTTTTTTGTCAATGAAAAAAGTTAAAATACAGAGGTGCTTCAAAATGTTATCCAAAATGTCCATTTCAACAAAAGATTATAAAACATGCGAATACAAAGGAAAGTAGAGCCCATACTTAGGGCAGAAAAAGAACAGTGAAAAAGAAATAAACGTTGATTGGGTCCAGACTTAGTTGGACTTAGTATACTAAAACTATTTTTCTTCTAGTTTTATTGAACTATAATTGACATTCAGCACTGTATAGGTTTAAGGTGTACAACATAATGATTTAACTTACATACATCATGAAATGATTGCCATAATAAGTTTAATAAATATCTATCATCTCCTACAGATACAAAGAAAAAGAAATAGAGAACAAATTTCCTTGTCAGGAGAACTTGGGATTTACTTTCTTAACTACTTTTATAAACAGCATACAACAGCACTAATTATATTTATCATGTTGTACTGTACATCCGTAGCACTTACTTATCTTATAATCAGAAATCTGAACCTTTTGACTATTTTTAGTCAATTGATCCCACTCTGCACTCTGGTAACCACAAATCTGATCTCTTTTCCTATGAGGTTTTTTTTTTGTTTGCTTGTTTGTTTCTGAAGTATAATTGACCTAGATATAATGCTATGTTTGCTCCTGGTATACAACATATTGATTCAATATTCCTATGCATTTCAAAAAGATCACTGTGATAAGTCTAGTTACCATGTGCCACCATAGAAAAATATTATATAATTATAAAGGTCCATCAACAGATGAATAGAAAAAGCACATGTGGTATATGTACAGAACGGAATATTACTCAGCCATAAAAAAGAATGAAGTAATGTCATTTGTGACAACATGGATGGACCTAGAGAGATGATCGTTCTCCGTAAACTCAGACAGAGAGAGACAAATATCGTATGACGTCACTTATCTGTGCAGTCTCTAAGAAATGAGACAAACGAGTTTATTCACCAAACAGACATAGATTCACAAAGATAGTAAACAAACACATGGCTACCAGAGGGGAAATGGGTGGCAAAGATAAATTAGGAGGTTGAGATTAACATACACACATATATGAGATTAACATTTACATATACTATATATAAAATAGATAAACAACAAGGCCCTACTGTATAGCACAGGGAACCATACTCAGTATCTTATAATAACCTATAATGGAAAAGAATCAAAAAAAAAGAATGTATGTGCTCAGTCGCTCAGTTGTGTCTGACTCTTTGCAACCCCATAGATTCCTCTGTGAATTTTCCAGGCAAGAATACTGGAGTGGGTTGCCATTTCTCCAGAAAAATAAAAATGCATATATATATATATATGAGTTAGTTTGCTGTACATCTGAAACTAACACAGCTTTGTAAATCAACTATATTTCTTGTTTTGTTTTGATTTTTTAGGTAAATTTATTTTAATTGGAGGTTAATTACTTTACAATATTGTATTGGTTTTACCATACACCAACATGAATCCGCCACAAGTATACACGTGTTCCCCATCCTGAACCCCCCTCCCACCTCCCTCCCCATACCATCCCTCTGGGTCATCCTAGGGCACCAGCCCCAAGCATCCAGTATCATGCATCGAACCTGGACTGGCGATTTGTTTCTATATTTCAATTAAAAAATTTTTTTTAATTCCAGAGACTCCAACACTAATAGTTTTGCTCTTTTTTGCTATTTTAGGTGATTTACACAGAAATGAATCTTTTTCAATCAAAAATCAACCTGTCTGATGTATTTTTAAACCTCTATTCAATAGAAAAGCAATTAAAGCAAAAACAAAAAATATTTCACACTGGGTTTCATTTTGGTGATATTCCAAGAAACTTTATCCTACAAGTATTATGAACTAGTATTGGTCAGAGCCTCCTAAATCTTCAGGAAGTACTCAAAAACTTCTGAAATCCCATCTCTCTCAGAAAGTCTTTCCTGCACACAAGTTTGTTTATATATTACGCAGATATAATTGAAACATGCTACAGGGCATAGTACGCACTCTGATCTGTAGCTAACATTGATGCACTGACATAAGAAATCCCTTCTCCCACTGATTTCTTCTTCTAAATATTTATTTACTTCATAATTTTTTTAAACACCTATTGTCTGTCCCCTAGTGATCTGTCTGCATAAGTGGCCTTTGACTATCAACTCCTAAAATGTGTATCAGAGTACCAAAGGAAAAAGACACTGACTATGTCTGTTGACTTTAATTTCTATTCATAACCATTTTTCAAAGTCCAGCTCAAATTCTAGATTCTGTTAGACTCTTCCCTGGACAACTCTAGCTCAAGCACAATCTTTAGTCTCCCTGAACACTATCTACAACTTCTGCCACTTGTGTGACTCACTATTATATTCATTTACAGAAATTCCAGACTGGAAATCCAAGCTATGTGTGGCCTCTGAGCATTTTAGTGGGGCTTACGGAATTTACCTGGCCAAGGATCTAGACAAGTGAGTGTCTGAGAAAGCTCAGGGGAAGAAATTCATGCTGAAAAGAGAGAACTAAAATGTATACACTTGCTTTGAGGTCACTGGGTTCTTACTAAGGGGAAAAAATGATCATATTTTGGTGTNATAATAACCTATAATGGAAAAGAATCAAAAAAAAAGAATGTATGTGCTCAGTCGCTCAGTTGTGTCTGACTCTTTGCAACCCCATAGATTCCTCTGTGAATTTTCCAGGCAAGAATACTGGAGTGGGTTGCCATTTCTCCAGAAAAATAAAAATGCATATATATATATATATGAGTTAGTTTGCTGTACATCTGAAACTAACACAGCTTTGTAAATCAACTATATTTCTTGTTTTGTTTTGATTTTTTAGGTAAATTTATTTTAATTGGAGGTTAATTACTTTACAATATTGTATTGGTTTTACCATACACCAACATGAATCCGCCACAAGTATACACGTGTTCCCCATCCTGAACCCCCCTCCCACCTCCCTCCCCATACCATCCCTCTGGGTCATCCTAGGGCACCAGCCCCAAGCATCCAGTATCATGCATCGAACCTGGACTGGCGATTTGTTTCTATATTTCAATTAAAAAATTTTTTTTAATTCCAGAGACTCCAACACTAATAGTTTTGCTCTTTTTTGCTATTTTAGGTGATTTACACAGAAATGAATCTTTTTCAATCAAAAATCAACCTGTCTGATGTATTTTTAAACCTCTATTCAATAGAAAAGCAATTAAAGCAAAAACAAAAAATATTTCACACTGGGTTTCATTTTGGTGATATTCCAAGAAACTTTATCCTACAAGTATTATGAACTAGTATTGGTCAGAGCCTCCTAAATCTTCAGGAAGTACTCAAAAACTTCTGAAATCCCATCTCTCTCAGAAAGTCTTTCCTGCACACAAGTTTGTTTATATATTACGCAGATATAATTGAAACATGCTACAGGGCATAGTACGCACTCTGATCTGTAGCTAACATTGATGCACTGACATAAGAAATCCCTTCTCCCACTGATTTCTTCTTCTAAATATTTATTTACTTCATAATTTTTTTAAACACCTATTGTCTGTCCCCTAGTGATCTGTCTGCATAAGTGGCCTTTGACTATCAACTCCTAAAATGTGTATCAGAGTACCAAAGGAAAAAGACACTGACTATGTCTGTTGACTTTAATTTCTATTCATAACCATTTTTCAAAGTCCAGCTCAAATTCTAGATTCTGTTAGACTCTTCCCTGGACAACTCTAGCTCAAGCACAATCTTTAGTCTCCCTGAACACTATCTACAACTTCTGCCACTTGTGTGACTCACTATTATATTCATTTACAGAAATTCCAGACTGGAAATCCAAGCTATGTGTGGCCTCTGAGCATTTTAGTGGGGCTTACGGAATTTACCTGGCCAAGGATCTAGACAAGTGAGTGTCTGAGAAAGCTCAGGGGAAGAAATTCATGCTGAAAAGAGAGAACTAAAATGTATACACTTGCTTTGAGGTCACTGGGTTCTTACTAAGGGGAAAAAATGATCATATTTTGGTGTCTGGTCCTCAATTTATTCACATCACCACCTTCACGCAGCAGTTCCTGAATCCTGAGGTGGGGAAAGGGGCTAACAATAAACATGACATTTAAAACACTGAAAGTGTGTTCTCTATTTGATAAGAAACAGTGGAGACAGCAGAGCTTTGCAGCACAGAGTAACAAAAATGGGCAAAAGACATTTCCCACATCAGGAACATGACTTTCAGGGTACCCAGCTAGACACAGTAGAGGATTAACAACCAGATATTCCCGAGTGGTGGGCACCATCCAGGTGGGGAACTCAGGCTAGCAGGAATCTTCAGTGCTGTGATCTTAGATGTGCTCAAGAAGCTGTATAACAAAACCTTCATATTATGATGGTACTACAAAAAGAAGCAATGTGAGAAATTATTCAGCATTGTAGAATTTCAGAGGGGCCAACACCTTCTCAATGATATAACACTTGGAGGAGGAAAGTAAAAGGACCCTACAGAACAGTTTTGTCCTCCGATGCTGCTACCCTCTTGGCTAGACCAGGTGACATATTTATTGTTATTTATTTTTATTGGAATATAGTTGAGTATATTCCTTCTTCTCTACTGCATGGGCTTTTATCATCTCTCACTCTAAACAGTACTGTCTCTAGAAAAACATGCTCACACTCTCATTATTGGTTAAATTGAATTAAGAAATTATTTTTGGTTATAATATTGTAAATGGCTAAGTTCTTTCTACTAATCTGGCACAAATATGGATTTCACTGCTGTTGCTTTTGCATCCAGTGGATGTGTACGATTTGGGAGAAAATAAGCAACTGGCAGAAAATTAATAGAGCAGACAAAGCTAAGGAAAATTAGGTGGGCATCTTATGCAAAGACTGTATTTTGGCTGATGTTCAACTCCATTTACTTTTTTTCTCTTATTCATCCAGAACCAAAATGTGTGTTCTCTCATTTCAAGAGTAAAAACTAAGAGTGAACAAAGGGATTGTTTGAGTCAAGGCAAATATCTTTTCCAAAGAAGATTATATATGTCACATACAAATTAGATTTGAAGGGAAAAGGATTAGAAACTATGTTATGAAATAAAAGATGAATTGCATAATGTGGAAGAGAGTAGTTAAATACTGAACCTATAAATTCTAGCCACTTTTATCTACATTTAATATTCAGGTCACAGTATTTTAAAACAAAGTTGTGATGCAACAGATGCAGTGTGCCTCCTGAAAGTCTATTTAATCCTAATTAGTTTGCAAGCTATGAGAGAAGGAAATGGCCAGAGCACTTTAAAGCAGGGCTGGTAAATTACTGCCCATGGGCCAAATTTATACCTTCACCCGTTTTCACATGGCCCATACACTAAGGTATAGTTTTTACATTTTTAGATGGCTAAAAAAATAAAAAGAATGTTTTGTGACACACAAAATTATGTGAGATTCACATTTCAGTGCTTATAAATAAAATCCTTTGGGAACACAGCCACACTTATTCATTCACATATTGTCTATGGATGCTTTTCAACTCAAACAGCAGAGTTGAGTAGTTGTGATAGAGACTGTAGGAACCACAAAACCAAAAATATTCACTATCTGGCCCTTTATAGAAAGTTGACCGAGTTTTATTTTAGAAAATTCAGTTAGATGGTAAGTTCTAATGTTTACCATAACAAGGGTTTTTTCCATCCATGCTTTGGCTGAACAGGAGTGGCTGCAGAAGGATCTCATTCCAGCAGACTAGTCTATAGCAAGTGATTCTAAGTTATGGCCATGCCTGCTGCTATATGTGTATTTGCCCTTTAATACAAACTTAGTCCCCCTAAGAGCTAAAGAGATTATTTTACAGTGATTTGTCTTAATTCAACTGAATATACAAATTACTGTTTCACATGTCTTCATGTCTCTTCTTTTTTGTAAATAGTATAAAAGAGCATGGCTTATTTTGATATATTGCACAATCATGTTATCAAACAAAACTGCCCTGCCAATCATTTTTGTGACAAAATTGTGTCACAAAATTATGTGTCATTACTTTTGAAATACAACTACAGTATCCTTCTCGGATATAACAGACCTTCAGAATAAAGACAGATGTGCATGTAGATCATGAGGTGAATTTGTTAAAAAAAAAAAGATGGGATAGATCATTAATATTCTTAAATATACGCCCATGTTTAAACTTCCACATCTTCCTTCCAAAAGACCAAATATTTCCACCAAATTTAATATGACAGCCTCGAACCTTAAACATCTGACTAGACTATATAATTAAGAAAATCTTTTTACTACTCTTGCCCCTCAGTATGATGAGAATTTTCATATAATATTCATTCTTACTTATGTTTTCTTCTTATAGACTCCTTTTATTACCTATAAATTTCAGTATTTCCCATGAGCTTTATTTTTCCTCCTCTAAAGCTCAAATGACAGTAAACATTAATGATAATTGTTGCTCCTGGCACCATTTAGCTATTTCAAAACAAATACCCAGTTGTACCTTAAAAATTCAGGCCCCAAACAAAAACTCCAGAAGGAGTTTCAGAATTATTTATTAATGATAAAAAATTCAAACTCTCTTGAGGGGGAACTATAATATTGAGCCACATATCCAGTCTCCCTATAATTTAATCCCAAATATCCAAATTATTACAGAAATGTAAAGCTATATATGGCTTTTAATATGTATGTCTACATGTGGCTCTAACTAGTTATTTACTTGGCTACAGTTAAGAGAGATTTATTTCAATTTACCATAAGCATTTCTTCTTAAAATAAGAAAAATAAAGCTTAATGAAATTTGTCACAGTTCCTAGCATATAATGGCATGCAATATACATTTCTGAATGAGCAAAAATCATTACAATAAGTTATTATTTAGTAGTGTCACCTCTCCAAAGCATTTTTCCATTTTTACACAACCAATCTCTGAGAGATACACAGGTACGCATTCTAAAAGATTACACAGGTAGATACCTCAAAAATGTAAGATATATTTGCCAGACCTTTGTCAAAGCCCCACAGGAATATCTCATTAGACATAGTCTGGAGACTATTAGAAGCTACAATTTCAAGTGTCTAGTGAAGGAGGAGGCTCGAATTTGTCAATTAGCTAAGCATGAAAGGAATAGGGCTTTCTGGAAGAGGTTGGGCCCATGAAGCTACTAAATGCCCCAAAGTATCATTTTTATTCTAGAGAAACTAAATGAACATATTAATGCAACAGAAGGAAAGTCAGGAAGTAATATACTAGTCACCTCAACATATTGATCTTGAGCCAGAAATAGAGGTGGCCATGATCACCTACCCATGATTTCCACACACTTCACCTAGCTTCTTAGAGAAGAATCTGCCACCTAAACCCTGCAAAATGCAGCTCTGTGTATAAAGGTATCTTGTTTCACTGGTGGTGGTGGTTTAGTTGCTCAGTCGTGTCAGACTCTGACTCCATGGATAGTAGCCCACCAGGCTTCTCTGTCCATGGAATTTTCCAGGCAAGAATACTAGAGTAGGTTGCTATTTCCTTCTCCATTGAACCTAGGTCTCCTGCATCACAGGCGGATTCTTCACCAGCTGAGCCACCAGGGAAGCCCATTTTGTTTCACTGGTTATGAGCAACTGTAAAGCAGTTGCCCATATCTGATTCTGATATCTGATTCAAAATGGATTGTTCATATTCACTCAAACATGAGGAACTGCGACATTGAGTATAGTGACCATTTGATTTGGGGCTGCCTAGAATATAAATACCCTTCCTTGGTTTGAGGAATTTCTCACCTTATGAGACATGGTAGAAACGATAGTTCTTTTTCTACCACAGAGCCTGAAAGTGCCGGATACTTGCTTTCCCAGCCTCTTCTGCAGCCAAAGAACTGGCAAATGACCTACACTTGAGTAATCAGAAATACCTACCCTGGACTTTGAATTCGAACCTAGTGATGCACAACCGTAGGGACACTAGAGGATCATTTTGAGGGGACTGATATGGGCAGCAGCAGAAGCAGCAATACTGAATCCTGTGCCCCTAGCACTAGTCAGATACCTGGGAGCAGGGGTGTCCTCAGAGGACTGTTCTGTGGCTGTGGTTCTGACTATGAAGGCTCTCGGTTTCTTGCCCATTTTCCAACACTTTCCCACAATTCTGTGAGCTCCCCAGTATCCCTAGTAAATTCCTTTTTTTCTTAACTTAGCCATGGTGATTTCTGACGCTTACAATTAAGAAGAGAGACTGATATACAGAGTCCAGGTCAATCAGCTGCCAAGATGAGACTATAGAACAGTGGAAATCTGAGAGCTGAAGCTACCATTTGGAGACGGCCATGAGAGGCTATGCCGGCACAGAAGACTGTCTATAGACACTCCAAGAAAAGCAGACAACAAATACAATGAGGCATCAGAAAGAAAGAAAGGGGTAGCACTCTGACAATATTTCCAACCCCCAATCCCATAAGAACAGGCCACACTTCATTTCGTAGCTGTGAACGGTCTTAAAAATCCACTATTGTACCCCAAAATGAATCCTTCATTCTTTAACCTGATTCATTTGACACAGAGTTTTATTCCTTACAACCAAACGTGCCCTAATTAAGTTAGCCAAATAAGCAGTAGATCATAATTATCTAGGAATATGAAAAACAGCACAATTGGGACATGGAGGGACTTAGGGGACAAACTATGAGAGGAATCTCTCTCCCTTTCTACTCAGAGTAATTAGTGATGATTCTCTCTTCAGTTCAGGGGTGATGCAAACATCACATAAATGTACTGCTGTATTCACACTTATGATTAGCAGGTTATTTATACTACTCAGCACACATGAAAATCACTAGGCTATGTCTATACACAGCCCAAGATAACAAAGAAAGATTTAACTAAACCATTAACTATAAATTGAGGACTGAGAAAACGTCCCCCCAAACAAAAACAATGATAACATCACGTAAGAACCATCTGTCAAGATAGGCCTTGAGTTACAGAGAAGATGGTGGCAAGGCCTGCTGACAGATGGAGAATCAGATCCACCCTAGGAGAAACGTGGACAGCTGGTTCCTACAGCCCAGGCTTCTGGCCATCCCTCACACATCACAACTACATTATGACTATTCACAAACATGGACAAAAAATTTTGAGCAAGCTACCCAAGATGGGCTGACTGAAGCTTAGAATCCTGTGGGAGACCACACTTCAATACACTCACTGCCTGGGAACCCAGAAAGTGCTCAGTTTTGTCCTCTTCCAGGGAGCGTGTCAGAAATCAAAGACAGGTCATCTGCTCTCCCCCTCTGCCTTCTGACCCTTTTCTGCCTTCTCTTCTTTTATTCATTTTCCAGGTTAACTAAGTTGGGAACTGATGAAAAGCCTTCTGAGAGTTCACTTTGCTCTTCTTATTCTTAGAGTGTTCCTGAGTGACCTTAAGCAAAGCTCTTATCAAGGAAAGCTAGAGAAAGGTAATTCCATTTTGAAAATCAGAGCAAAAATACTGATGCTGTGGGAAATTCATAAGAATGACAGTGACAAGACCTAAAGCCTGAGCAAACTACAAATCTCTGTAAGTCAGTTTTTTTCCTCACTGGTAAAAATCAGTAAAAATACTTCCAATTTGGGGATTCCAATATTAACTGTTAATACTGTGGGAAAGTCCATAATGTCTCTGTATAACTAACACAAAAGCAGTTCTGTTTACCTCAGTGGTTTGTTGCAAGAATCAAATGAGTAAGTGTGAGAATGGTTTGAAAGATATGTAGTACTAAAGAGTCACAGAGCATCATCATCGCATGGGCACTGTTCGTATTTGTAAACATAGCACTAATGATATCTTTACCAAATTATCAGAATCTAGGACCTTTGTAGATCTTTGAAAATCATAATTAAATTATTCCATTTATGTAATGCACTTAGAACAGTGTTCCATGGTAAGTACTCTCTAAGCATGAACAACTAGGATGAGTTGTAGTGGTAATGGTTATCTTGATTCTTACCCAAATTCAAAAATAATGAAGTAATGGGATGGGGTCTTTGGCTTTATGGTACTCTATAATTTTCTTATAATAGTAACTGAAGTGTTTGGCATACCCTAAAGCTGTCGGCTATAATTATCTTTACTGGCATTTTATACTCAAGAGGGTACTGTCTCACTACTCCCCTGACACCAAGATTCAATAGAGCTACTACCAATAGACCAATGACTATAGTTGCATTTGGTTAAGACTCTTTCTCAAAGTTTACTTTTACATCAGGCTCTGCTAAAAGCCTCAAGGTCATACATTTCTTAAAATTAAAATGAAAGAAAGTTTTCTTTGCAGAATTTCATGGCAGCTCTTGAGGCATTATGAAACCCAATTGGGCTAACAAGTAATATTGAAAACAATCAGAAAGCTTTCTCACATTATCCTAGAATGTCTCAAAGCATAATATATATACATAACAGCTGATAAATTTTACACTCCATAACAGTCACAAAACAAACCCGTATCACAGTCTGCCATAGCAAAAGGTCACTTCATGGGTGTCTCAGGCCTCAGCCACTGAAATAAGCTCAAAGTTAGTTTCGCCCAATGGCAATACTAGCATTCAGCTGACATCCTCTCCTTACATTAGCATGCTGTGATTATTCCCAGCAGTGGAGCTGGGCCTCCATGGTAACGCTCTTCAGGGAGCTGGGGAAGCTTTTTAATTATTAAAATGAATAATTCTTACCAACACATTTAATTGGGAAATATTACATGTTAAAGGGGCACTAATGGAACAGCTCTGAGAACCGAGCAGAGTGATAGAGAATGCTTTTTGATGTGAGTTTTAGCAATACTCTCCTTATCCCATCACACCATGCATTATTTAGTTGCTTTAAAAAAAATCTATCACTTCATTTCTAAGTGGAGATGGAATTATTGAACCCGCAAAAGCAAAGCTTTGAATTACTCCCATGTGTTTGAACCATTACCAACCCACAAAAATCAGACACAGTCAATCGTCATGGTATCTCTTGACTGCTAGGAAATCAACCAAAAAAGCCCCTTGAACATTACATCAGCCAGTTAATACAGAGCCAGGTTAGCTTTACAGGACAGCGGTAGTATTTCCATTCTTGAGAAAAGAAAAATGAATTTTGATAACATTCATCTAACTTCACTATGGAAATCCTTAAGCATACGTGCCATCTTTATACACTGTCATCTAAATGTGTATTTCTCTGTGTATTATCTATTCTCAGAGCAATGAGAGTCACCTCAGAGACAGACAGAAGAACTCAATCTTATTATTAACTTGTCACATGAAAATATAGAATAATTTATGCCCTCTGATATGTTTTCCTAAATGTACTTTATAAAGGAAGATTTCATCATTGAAAAAGAAAAGAAATATCCAGGACCAGAATTTTCATTCAATCTCTTCATTTTAAGTAGATCACAAAGCTGTTTTCATAAAGGAGAAAATGATTAAAATAAAAACACAGGGGATACTAACACTGGAAGTCTAAAGAATGGAAGGCAAACATAATCCGCTGGCAAGAAGCTGTGTAAGCATCAGAAAATTTCAGTCTTAAACTTGTAAGCATTTTCTCTGAAAGTAGGATGCTGCTTATACTAGGTTTAAGAATTTCAAGAATTATTTTTTTAAAGCTAAAAAAACCTGCTTTAGTTCAGAGACTGTATTTAGAGCTTTTCGCACATTCACTTTAATTAATAGAAGATTTCATAAGCTTTGAGTAATAATAAACATCTCACATACCACCTACAAGATGATGCTATACATCTTCCTAATGTTTCAAGGCTCCTTGACACATCACCCTTGGGCCCTCAGACAGCTAGAGAGATCTCATGGGAGAAAGGCGAGAGCAATTGTTGGTGAGAGCAACTGTCTGTTAGTCCTCCCCTGAATTTGACTGGTTCTCCTGCACATCCCCTGCCCACAAGTACACATCCACGGGCCTGGGATTCTGCTCATTGTCTCCATTCTCATATCCCACACCAGTTTGCCTCCACTAAATTTCTGCTTAGCAATTAAAAAGCGTGACCCAATGCACTTTTCAGATAATGCAAATATCAAATTACATGCTGTCTCCAAATTCCCTAGCCAGCTTTCCAGATTCTCTAGCTTTCTAAATCACCCTTCTTATTTCACTGTATCTGTCAGGCTGCCTGGTACCCTAATGCTGGAGGAAAATCAAAGAGCTGCTTGACTGGAAAGGGGCAATTACTATCAGTGACATTTCCATTAGGAAGTTTCCTACCGAGCTGCTATCATCTTAATACCAAATACTCATATTAATGTCCCTCCCCAACTCAGCTCCCTACACTAATTTTTTAAATTAAAATTCTAATGGTTTATAATGAGTGACTGCTCACACCATCAGACAGAAAAACCAATGACCCAAGGGCAGGTAAATGATATGTGTGTCTACCCACCTAGATTTCCATGTGCCTGATTTTAACTGATCCAAATCATACCTCACTGCTCAATGTACATCATATGACAGGCTTCAGCAGCCATTAGTTGGTTAATAGCACATGCAGCAAAGGATACATGTAAGCAAATAGAACAGTGATTTCAAACTTGCTCTAGCAGCAATCCTACTTTCAGATGAAATCTTATACTATGTAAGTATAAAGCTGTTATTAATTGACATAAATTCATTAGCATTAATTTGAGGTATAAATTCATATATGTAACAATTTTATTAAGTCAGTTACTTTGTTTTAATGAAAAGGAAAAAAGCAAAAATTGGGAGGTAAATGAGAGTTAGATTTCACATTAACCTCAACATTCAATTTATCTGTATAATATTTTTGCTTCTCTGCACAGGTAATCTTTCTGACAGCTTGTCTTGTGTTCTAAAGACATTCTTCAATTAGTCAGAAATGGCAATGGTTTCATTTCAAGGCCTACAGGGCATCAAGATTACCTGACACTCTAAGTTGTTAAGTGGTCCTTAATGTATTAAAATTTGGCATATAACACACATGAATTATTTCATGTGGCTTGTTTACATGTTATTTTATTACAGTTTTGATAGTTGAAGTATACTTTTAAGTGAAATCTGGAGCACACATTTAAGGAATTGCTGAAAAACAGCCATGGAACACTAGGGCTCTGCAGAGCAGTCTGAAACATCATTGACACAGACATGATTGATGTTTAGGGAGAAACAAGTAGCTAAAGAGATAAGGAAAAGGTTAACTTGGAGAAGGCTGTGGTTGTCACGAGTGACAACCTCTAACTCCCTCAGCACTTTCTTGTATTCCTCTCCCAGTACTGATTTCATTCTTGCATTGTAAGAAGCTGAGCATGTCCATCCCCTCCAGAAGACTACTTGCCACTGAAGGCAGAAGACTACTGATATGGACTGAACTGTGTCCCCTTCAAATTTATACACTAAATCCCTTACCCGCAATGTGACTATATTTGAGACAGGGTATTTAAGAAGGGAATTAAAGTCAAATGACATAATAAGAGTGGGTCTATATCCAATAGGCATTAAACCAATCCTCTTCCTTGTAAGAAGAGGAAAAGACAGCAGATCCCTCCATCTCCCTCTTATTCACTCAATCTCTCTCTCTCCCTCCATCTCTATCTTCCTCTCCCTCTCTTCTCTTCTCTCTCCTTTTGTCTCTGTGTATTTGCTGAGGAAAGGTCATGGGAAGCTATAGCTAGAAGGTGGCCACCTACAACTGAGGGAGAGAAGCTTCCTCAAAAGCCAATTTTGCTAGCACCTTGATCTTTCAGCCTCCAGAAGTTTGGGGAAATAAATTTCTGTTATGTAAGCCATCCATTCCAGCCTGTTGTATTTTGACATGGCAGCCCAGACTAACACAATCATGAAACAAACATTAAGAAAAAAATATTGTTTAAATGAACACAATAAAGGAAATGTCCTTTTTATCACTGTGAAGTCATCAAAGTTTGATACACTACAAAATGCTCAGTAAGATCACTTTGTAAGGAGTGCCAATATTCTTGACAGTCTTGAATAAAAGACTGCTTGAATAAAAAAGCTTTCAGGGTTCAGAATTTAATCCATGGGTATCCGTGAATCTAAAGGGATCCCAGCTTTATCTAATATTCTTTTTCCCCAAAGCTCATGGCACAGGGTTTTGTACATACTTTTAACCAAGCTACATGTTAAATTGGGAAAAGACATCTTAGATTTTTTGAAACTAATCCACTTAGTTTTTACATCATTGCTTCTCCTAGTTTCTTTGTCTTTATTCATGTTTTTCTCATATTTCATATCAAAGATACCAAAAGCATGACACATATATTGCCACTCCTTTGTCAGTGCCTCTGACAATCATGATCAATCAATCCTGACCTCTCTCCCCTATCCCCGTAAGTTTGGATGTAGCTTCAAAATCCTTCTTTTTGTTGTTGGCAAAGTGGCATGTGGGATCTTAGTTCCCCAACGAGGAATCAAACCTGCAGTCTCTACAATGGAAGTGTAGAATCTTAACTACTGGACCACCAGGGAAGACCCAGAATCCTTCTTAACACAGTTCAACTGCTAACCATCATCAACTATGTGAAATGAAAATTATTTGCCAACCTTTTTTATGTCTTTAAATCAAATGTGGTTTTAGATATGTGTGTGATTAAAATGTCCATTTTAAAATATTTTCATGGCATTTACTAAGTGACAAAGTTTTCACTGGGACTGAATTCATCAACTCCAGGGGCATCATTCATCCCATGCTGTGCAACACACAGCCAACACAGGCTCACACTATTCACAGATTCATTTCATTTTTATCACTTTTAACTATTCCAGAAAAATAAATACTTTTTTTAGGATACCTTTTACTCCAGTAGTGTTAACGACTTGTTTATAAAAATAATTAATTTTCTTTTCAATATAAGTCCCCTTAATAATCATAAAATAGACAGTAAGACATAATGGACATAACAGGTCAAAATCTATTGTGCACTACCTGTGTATTATGAGTATCCCTCATTTATGAGAATAATACCCTGCCTGCCTTACATATTGGATATAAAGATTAAAAAACTGATAGAATNTTTCAATATAAGTCCCCTTAATAATCATAAAATAGACAGTAAGACATAATGGACATAACAGGTCAAAATCTATTGTGCACTACCTGTGTATTATGAGTATCCCTCATTTATGAGAATAATACCCTGCCTGCCTTACATATTGGATATAAAGATTAAAAAACTGATAGAATTGAAAATGCATAGTAAACTACAAAGAATGACTATGGATATATAGGTCAAATGATTAATGACTATACTACAGCTCACCATCATTCTGTTTAATAAAATAATAATCAGATACGTAACTTGAAAAAAAATCATAAAATAAAAATATGTATTTGAACTATTATTAAACATTATTTTTAAAACTCACAATGTGAAATCTAGTTTAGGATGCTGACCCCAATGTAGCCTCTCCACATTTTTCAACAAAATATCATTGGAAATATAAAAAGATAAGAACATAATCCATTTCCAAAATCTAAGGCTGATATAACACAACACCAAGTCTAAGATATTTGTGTTCTCCACATAGTTAATAAAAAGAGATTAAAGACCATATTGGTATGTAGAAACAGAGAAAATCTTGGAGGCTTGGAAGGTAAGACCAAACACGTTAGATAACCTCCCATCCAGCTATGTCACCAACAGGAAGATTGTGAAAGTGAAGTCGCTCAGTCGTGCCCAACTGTTTGCGACCCCATGGACTGTAGCCTACCAGGCTCCTCTGTCCGTGGATTTTCTAGGCAAGAATACTGGAGTGGATTGCCATTTCCTTCTCCAGGAGATCTTCATGACCCAGGGATTGAATTCAGGTCTCCAGCATTGTAGTCAGATGCTTTACTGTCTGAGCCAATAGGGGAGTCCAAAAAGGAAGATAGTTGGTACCTAAAGGGAGAGAATGATGCCAAGGTCATTTGTAGATTTGCCTTCTTCATGTACAATTAAGTAAGGGAAAAATACTCCGAGGTCTTCTTTATAAATTTATTCTCCATGCACATTTTGAGAATAATGACATTTCTTCTCCTGATGCTATTCCAGTGATTTTTTTAAATTCTGCCCTTCCTCTGAATCTGTCATCTGTGAATGACTCTCCCTTATTCTGCAAGGCTTCTTCCTAGACACTGCACATATGAACTCTCTCTACTCACCCACAGTCCAAGGATGGGCTTGGTGTCATCAGTGGAGAGGTTGTACACAGTGACTCATGGTCCTGCTCTCTAGCGACTCTTGCCCAGCCTCAGTTCAGTTTTTGATTTCACTCTGCCAAGCATAAAGAAGTAATGTTTGGTATTAACTGCTCTGGGCTTTTAGCTTCCCTTTCCAGGCTGCAGTCAGGCCCTCCAAGTTTATATCTTCAGGTAGGATGACCACAGGAGAACAACAAAGAGTCTTGTCTCAGCTCTCTCCACATGGAGTTCCAAAGCTCTCAGCAGAGGGAATACATTGAGAGAGATGCTTGGTCCTTAAAACAAAAGACCAAGAAGCAACGTTAATCTTATAAATAATAGATGACTTAAAAGCCAATTCTTAGGCTAAAATTTGATTAAAAGAACAAAGTAAAAGTAAGAAATTCTGAAAGAGATGGGAATACCAGACCACCTGACCTGCCTCTTGAAAAATCTGTATGCAAGTCAGGAAGCAACAGTTAGAACTGGACATGGAACAACAGACTGGTTCCAAATAGGAAAAAGAGTACATTAGGCTGTATATTGTCACCCTGCTTATTTAACTTATATGCAGAGTGCATCATGAGAAACACTGGGCTGGAAGAAGCACAAGCTGAAATCAAGATATGGAGATGACACCACCCTTATGGCAGAAAGTGAAGAAGAACTAAAGAGCCTCTTGATGAAAGTGCAAGAGGAGAGTGAAAAAGTTGGCTTAAAGCTCAACATCCAGAAAACGAAGATCATCTGGTCCCATCACTTCATGGGAAATAGATGGGGAAACAGTGGAACTAGTGTCAGACTTTATTTTGGGGGGCTCCAAAATCACTGCAGATGGTGATTGCAGCCATGAAATTAAAAGACGCTTATTCCTGGAAGGAAAGTTATGCCCAACCTAGATAGCATATAAAAAGCAGAGACATTACTTTGCCAACAAAGGTCCGTCTAGTCAAGGCTATGGTTTTTTCAGTGGTCATGTATGGATGTGAGAGTTGGACTGTGAAGAAAGCTGAGTGCCAAAGAATTGATGCTTTTGAACTGTGGTGTTGGAGAAGCCTCTTAAGAGTCCCTTGGACTGCAAGGAGATCCAACCAGTCCATCCTAAAGGAAATCAGTCCTGGGTGTTCATTGGAAGGATTCATGTTGAAGCTGAAACTCCAATACTTTGGCCACCTCATGTGAAGAGCTGACTCATTTGAAAAGACCCTGATGCTGGGAAACACTGGGGGCAGGAAGAGAAGGGGATGACAGAGGATGAGATGGTTGGATGACATCACCGACTCAATGAACATGGGTTTAGGCGGACTCCAGGGCTTGGTGATGGATAGGGAGGCCTGGCATGCTGCAGTTCATGAGGTCACAAAGAGTCAGATGTGACTGAGCGATTGAACTGAACTGAACTGAAAAGAAAGTTAGGCGCTGCTAAGTGTCTCCTACAAGTGCCCACCTCTCTTGGGACAGATCTCAAGATGGTAAAGCCCCAGAATACAGTGCGTTTTCAAAAGTAGAAAGGATCCAGAAGCTGTCCTCCAAAGCTCTTGCATAAGTCTGTAATGGGATGACGGAACTAAAATTTTCCAGTATTCCCAGAAGGATGTCAGAGTGGTTTAAAAAGGCTTGCAGACTGAGCAGGTTTGTTTCTTGCAAACAGGAACACGTGTTCCCTGAATGTCCTGATACTAAGACATTCACTGAGTGATGCTGAAGGTCAGTGGACACAGATGTGCAAGACCAAAGTCTAAATGGGATGAGTTAAATCTCCTGTCTATCAAAGGGACAGCTGCCAATGACAGGAGACAGACACTCCCTCGTCTCTACAGTACCATCAACCAATTTAAGCCCCTGGAACTGAGAAAAGAGGAGAGGAAATAAACACTGAATCTGTGGTGTTGAGAATCAGGGGAAGGATTGAAGACCAGAATTGTCTGGATTGAAACTTGAAATAACTGAAATTAGCAAAAGATAACTGAAATTATTAGGCAGGCATTGTCTTCTAATAAAGACAAGATGTGTTACCAAAAAAAAGGAGTTATTTGCACACCTTAGCTAAAGATTCAGACCCCCTCATAAGTTTTTTCAGGTAGGTCCAGGTCTCTGTGGCTGTAGGATATCTTCCTGTTATCCTCATATTATGGTCTGTGATATACTAACTAGAAATAGTATATAAACTCCCAATATACAGGGATAGCTAGGTTATTTCCACCTGACCCACACCCATGCCAACACACAGTCTGGCAATACTATTTGAAAGGCCCTACACCTGCCAGCATACACTGTACCTCTTAGAGCCAAAGTGAAAGTGAAAGTCGCTCAGTTATGTCTGACTTTTTGCAACCCCATGGACTATAATCCATGGAATTCTCCAGGCCAGAATACTGAAGAGGGTAGCCTTTCCCTTCTCCAGGGGATCTTCCCAACCCAGGGATCGAACCCAGGCCTCCCACACTGCAGGCAAATTCTTTACCAGCTGAACCATAACATAAGCCCTGCTGCTGCTAAGTCGTTTCAGTCGTGTCCGACTCTGTGCGTCCCCATAGATGGCAGCCCACCAGGCTCCCCCATCCCTGGGATTCTCCAGGCAAAAACACTGGAGTGGATTGCCATTTCCTTCTCCAATGCATGAAAGTGAAAAGTGAAAGTGAAATCGCTCAGCGACCCCATGGACTGCAGCCTACCAGGCTCCTCTGCCCATGGGATTTTCTAGGCAAGAGTATTGATGTGGGTTGCCATTGCCTTCTCCTAACATAAGCCTTAGGTTCTGCCTAAATAGTGAAAGAAAGAGGCATGGCACCAAGTGGGTTTAGGATGGCTGCTTCTAAGCCCACTAAAGCACTTTTTCTTTGCAAATTAGAAAAAATATCTGCTATGCCAGGCACACTTATGCAGTAAACAACCTGCCTAAATGTACACAGTGGCCCTTGGTCAGCAAGTGAAGTGCATGCGTGCATGCTCAGTCACTTCAGTCGTGTCCAACTCTCTGTGACCTCATGTACCATAGCCCACCAGGTTCCTCTGTCCATGGGACTCTTCAGGCAAGAACACCAGAATGGGTTGCCATTTCCTTCTGCAGCGATAAAGTAGGAAGTGAGTGAAGGGAGTGAAGTGAAGTCGTTCAGTCGTGTCCAACTCTTTGCGACCCCATGGACTGCATGTAGCCTACCAGGCTCCTCCGTCCACGGGACTGTCCAGGCAAGAGTACTGGAGTGGGTGCCATAATCTATTTTCTTCACAAACAAGAGCTGGAAGGAGACATGCTCATTGTCTGGTTCTATAACCTTGAAACTACAAATAAATAAATGTGGTTCAGTGGTAAGGAATCTGCCTGCAATGCAGGAAACATGGGTTCGATTCCTGGTCAGGAAGATCCCCTGGAAAAGGAAATGGCAACCCATTCCAGTATTTTTGCCTGGGAAATCCCATGGACANAGACATGCTCATTGTCTGGTTCTATAACCTTGAAACTACAAATAAATAAATGTGGTTCAGTGGTAAGGAATCTGCCTGCAATGCAGGAAACATGGGTTCGATTCCTGGTCAGGAAGATCCCCTGGAAAAGGAAATGGCAACCCATTCCAGTATTTTTGCCTGGGAAATCCCATGGACAGAGAGCCTAGTGGGCTACAGTCCGTGGGGTCACAAAAAGCATTAGACACAACTAAGCGACTAAACAACAACAATGGACAAAACATGGTATGTTTTTCTACCTTTTTGTCAAATAGTCTTTATTTTATGAAGGAGCATCATAGTAGATCATGTGTTGATGCTTACTGAACCCACTTAATCCATCTGCCAAACACTTTTAATTAATAGCAATTCATGGTCAGATACTAGGTTTAAGCTCTCCTTGATAAATGCAGATATTTTGCCTGCAGGAACTATGTGGATGACATTCAGACTCAATGTATCCCTTACCTCCTTCCACAGAGCTTCCAGCTCCTAAGCTAAGTTGGAAGAGACAAATAGAGAAGACGAATTACTACTGTGCTCTCCCACAGTCCTTCGAGTGTTTTGCAGATGCTATCTATGCACTGATTCTTAAAGCTGTTTTTAGTATTTCCTGTAGATGTAGCATGCATATAAAATAGCCCCAGGTGGCTAGTCCTAAGCAAATTATGTAAATTCACTAAGCCTCAGATTGCTCATAGTCAAAATGGGGCTTATAATATCCATCTTGTAAGATTTTGTGAGATTCTGTGCCCTAGCACGTGTGAGAACATTTAGTACAATGCCTGGTATAATGAATGCATGTGCACTTCAGCATCATGAACCTGTGATTATGACGAGGTCACATTTCCAATGAGAATGCAGATTTCCCTGGCACTTGCCAATCTGTATCACACAGGAGCTGTGGATTCATTTCAGAGATGTGTGTGGTTAATTCCGGGGAATCCTGGAGACATCCCTGTGATTACACTTGACATTCATATAATGTTCCTCAGTGACTTCTCACTTGAGCCTGCAACCTGCAAAGTCGTGGACCTCCCAACAGCCTCTACTGCAGGTTCTACCACAATCACACTGGTATCAATGCTCTGGAAACAACAAGCTCTTGTGGGTCAAAGTAAGCACTGAAATCCTACTGCTACTGAGCAAAAGAAGGCCATCCTATCACTAGTTTCAATGTACCCATTCTTCACAAAGTCACTCCCACAGTTTGCAGGGTTACCAACTGTTTTTTCCAAGACTGTCCTATAACTGGCTTTGAAAACCCCACATACCCCCAGAAACCCTCAGTCCTAGGCAAACGGGAACCATCAGTCATCCTAAGTTTCAGACATCAGATCCATGAAGCCCCCAAGGAAACAGACAACATTCTCTCTTCTTCAAACTCCTTCTGCCCCAGCCCCATCCCATCTGTTTGCTGCCAGTAGACAAACACAAACCTGTGTTAGTTTTCCATTAATGCCTAACAAACTACCATGAGCTTAATGGTGTAAGACAAAACCTGTTCATTATCTCACAGTTTCTATAGATCAGAAATCTGAGTATGTCTGCTCAGTCTTCTGTAGTGGGAATAAGGCATCAGCTAGTTTAAGTTTCCCTCTGAAGGCTCTGGAGGAAAATCCACTTGTCAGTTCATTTAGGTTGTTAGCCAAATTCAATTATCTTTGTGGTTGTA
Organism: Oreotragus oreotragus; assembly: GCA_006410675.1. Lineage (NCBI taxonomy): Eukaryota > Metazoa > Chordata > Mammalia > Artiodactyla > Bovidae > Oreotragus > Oreotragus oreotragus. Next base: position 563,784 of record SJYX01016212.1, read on the forward strand.
GGACTGGGGCCCTCATTTCCTTGCTGGCTGTTAGTTGAGGGCCACTGTCAACTCCTAGAAGCAATCTGTATTCCTTGCCATGTGGCCCCTTTCATATTAAAGCCACCAACAGGAGTCTCCCTTGCATCAAATTCCTCTCACACTTTCAAACTCTTCAGGGAGAACCTAGCCCCTTCCAAGGGCTCACAAGTAAGTGAGGTCCACTCAGGATTTCCCTTTCTCAAAGTCAAGCATGCCGTATAACATAACCCTATTGTGGAGTAACAGCAGTAAAGAATCTGTCTGTCAATGCAGGAGATGTGGGTTCAATTACTGGGTAGGGAAGATCCCTTGGAGGAGGAAAAGGCAACCCAGGAAAAGGCAACCCAGGAATCTTGCCTGGAATATTGCATGGACAGAGAAGCTTGGCAGGCAACAGTCCATGAGGTCACAAAACAGTCAGACACAACTGAGCAACTGTAACAACAACAACAACATCACACTTAGATGTTTTACCTACTCTCAAGGAAAGGAGATTATAAGAGGGTGAGGGTCACTGGGGTCCATCTTAGAATTCTACCAATTATATTTCCTTTCCCCAAGTACATCAAAGTTGTAAAGAGATGTTGGATGAGAACAAGGCCCCAGCACCTTACGAGCCACATCCAAACAGTCTCATCTGAGGTTCTTTAGGTCAATCAATGCCTTGATACATTCATGTATTCTTTCTCATGGAACAAATATTGAAGGTTCACTACGAGCCTGGCCCTGTGTCAAGTACTGGAGATCCATGATGAACAAGGGATATATGATCCTTACCCTTGTCTAGCGGGAGAAAATGAATCAAATAAACATAAAATGTGAAACTGTGTGTTCGACCAGTGTGAAAAATGTGAGCTATACAGTGCTATGAAAGCCTATTTAAAAGAAGGATAAAAAAGCATCCAGATAAAAGAGCAGTGGCATCTACTGCCAACTGCCCACCAAAATCTATTCTCAATTTCTATTACCAAAAAAGACACAGGGCTGGCCAACAGCACTGTGTTCCCCAGCTTGTTTCACCATTAGGGGTGGTAATGTGATATGTACTCCAATGAGTACAAGTCAACGTTGCCACTTTCAGGCCTGACCCATTAAACATACTGTCACTCCCATACGTGGCAAGAGCATGACCCAGAGCAACCATAAGTCATGTGTTGAGGATGGCAGAGTCACAGTCAGTCTAAGTCCTTGAGTGACTACATGGAGAGACTCCACTCCCACCACCTGACACTACCTCTGTCACCATTAAAACCACCCTAGACTGTTAGGCGAGACGGAAAGAAACTTTGCTGTTTGGAGTCATTACTTTGGGGTCTATTGTTTTTGCAGTTTAGCTTTCCCCTAGTAATACAGAACCACATGCTGCGAGCAAAATAAAACATAACACTTTTTTATCTTACATTTATATAATGAGTCTCAGAAAGGCTTTGACATCTAGTAGGAGATTTAAATCTCTCAATAACCCTGTGAGACAAGTTATAGGACATCTATTACAATACCACTTGCCAGATGAGCCACAGAGGAATCAGTGACTCAGAGAGGCTCCCATAGCTCATCAGACATTTCAGGGATCTTTGTCAGTGGCTCACTATTTGGATTTGGACAAGTCATCCCTTTCTCTCTTCATTTATAGAATATGGTTTTCCTGGCTTCCCTAGTAGCTCATCGTAAAGAATCTGCCTGCCAATGGAGGAAATACAATAGATGCTGTTTTGATTCCTGGGTCAGAAAGGAGTATGAAATGGGAACCCACTCCTGAATTCTTCCCTGGAAAATTCCACCGACAGAGGAACCTGGTGGGCTGCAGTCCATGGGATCATAAAGAGTTGGATACGACAGAGTGACTGAGTACACACGCATGTTTTCCCACATACGAGGGAAAAAATCTGTGTGGCTTGTCTGTGAAATACTCTAGCAGACAGACAACATAAATATGATCATTAGTTCCACAATTTAGGTATGCAGGAGAGGCATTATTGGACAATTCCTTCTATTTTTGACCAGTGATTAGGGCTTTATTATTTTGTATGGATAAGAATAGATTAAAATTACCCCAAAGGAGAGACTGAAGCGCTCTCATTGATTTTTTAAAAATTTTATATTGGAGTATAGACGATTAACAATTTTGTGATTATCTCAAGTGCACAGCAAAGCAACTCAGCCATACATATATATGTATGCTGCTCCTGCTGCTAAGTCACTTCAGTCGTGTCCAACTCTGTGCAGCCCCATAGACGGCAGCCTACCAGGCTCCTCCATCCATGGGATTTTCCAGGCAAGAGTACTGGAGTGGGGTNAAAGCAACTCAGCCATACATATATATGTATGCTGCTCCTGCTGCTAAGTCACTTCAGTCGTGTCCAACTCTGTGCAGCCCCATAGACGGCAGCCTACCAGGCTCCTCCATCCATGGGATTTTCCAGGCAAGAGTACTGGAGTGGGGTGCCATTACCTTCTCCATATATATGTATTCAGTCTCCCAATAATTCCTTAATATACTCTTCAATATCTTGGGTCCACTGGATACAAATTGCTATGCAAAGTTATAGACTACTAAATTCTCTTGATCTTTGATCCTTAAATTTAAACATCTGAGGGAATTTCATTCCTGATTTTATTCCTGGTGGTGTCTTTTTAACTTTATTTACTTAATCTGTATAAGTGAACAGAAAATATACCTTTCAAAATCTTTCACTCACTCATGTTCACCAAAATTTATTAACATTTACTGTGCAAAAGTCATTCTGCCAGGCAATGGGTATCCAATAGTAAACAACTTAGGCATAGTCCCTGCCCTCAAGAAGATTACAGTCTAATCAAGTCAGAAGATAAGAAACCAGAAAATATGCAGTTTTATATAATTACAAATAGTTGTAGACACAAAAAAGGAACCAAGCAATAAACATGATGAGAACTGAAACAGTCTACTGAACAAGCCAAGGTTAGGATTATGCACAAATGTATCACTGCCAAACTGCTAAAATAGCCTATTTTGGGCTCTTGTGTGGTTGAGTAATTCTGCTTTGTTTCTAGGAATTTTAGAGCTACATTTGGTACATAGCTTTAGTAAATGGCTAGATTAGGATTTCTAATTTTTAGGAATTTTTCTACTCTTTAGGTATTTTTCTACTCCTTTTTAATTGTTTCTGCTTTATTTTCTTTGTCTGGTGGGAAAGAATAAAAGGAAAGAGGAAGGAAGGGTGGGAGTGAAGAAGAAAAGAAGGGAAGAAGGAAGGGAACGCTGCTATAAGCGAGAACCCTGCTCTTTTGCATCCAACATTCTAACCACCTGTCCTCAGGCTCGGACTGGGGGACCAGCTGTGATGTGGGCACTGAGACAACTTGAGAGATACTTCTGTTCAAGGTCAAGGATGACTCAGAATTATTATAATTTGAAAAAACTATGTCCTTGCCTGAAAGCTAAGTAGAAATAGTGGCCCTGCTACCACAGTTCTGCTTCCACAAAACCTGTTCTATGTCCCCAAACAAGTTGGCAGAAGAGTTGGTAAAATCTGAGGACCAGACAGAAGAGAGAAATAATTATAGGAAAGGAAAAGAGAACACTTATTGAGGTTTTATTACATGCTTATTACATGCGCTAAGTGTTTTCACTAGCATTCTCTCATTACATCCTCATAACCTTACAGGTCCATAACCTTACAACCTTCTCAGGACATGCCCCTTCCTGCACCTCCTGGCCCAGAAAGGTTAGAGTCTAATGCCATGCTTTCCCATAAACCTCCTTGCATCTCTAAATCCAAAAGGCAGAGGTAAGCTTCCCCTATAGCTAGCTAGCACGGTCATTTTACATATACCAATTCCCACATTTAATTAATGAAAAGCTTACCAGAAATTAGGCTGGAATTTTTGGCAGATCATAGGCTCAGAACCATATGGCAATGAGAATAAAACCACAGGGCTGCACATTTTTATCTCGATCTTTGTTTCAATCTCCTGCTCGTACAATTTTCCTTTTTTAAACCTAGAAGATATACCTTTGATGTACCTGGCTCCCTATACATTTATGAGACACACTAGCACTAAGATGAAACCATGAGGGAACTCAGGCCCCAAACATCTAAGAACAGAACATATGGCTTTCCTGAAGCAGAGTGGCACAGTGACATGTGTCATTACAAACTTAACAGGCTGTAATCTTCTACAGCTGCTACCGAACAGCCTGGCTTCTTGACTTTTGACATCGGCTATTGATAAATTAACTTTTCAGCTGGATTTAGGTATGAAAAACTGACAGCTTAAGTGAAAGAGGCCTCTTAAGGCAAACTAAAAAGTATATTCAGATACTGGCCTGAGTATTCATGCTATTTAGCTATTTTGGTGATTAATAAACAGTCATTTATTTATCTACTACAGAAATATCAGCATATCTATACTGAAGCATCACAACTTTGCATACTCAAGTTTTTGAAGGAAAATGATACTTTCTTATCTGGGGAGGAATCTCCAGATATACAGCTAGGAAAAGCACAGGTCCTCAGCAGTTACTTGCTTCTTTCCACCACGACCATCACAGCACCACCACCACCCCCTTCATCTCTCACCAAGGGCTGTTTTAGATGCTTTCAAGTGCTTCTAATGCCTCATCACACTATTTTCACTCTGTTATAACTCCCTCCTTACTTGCCTGTAGCCTTGCTAATATAGAAGGTTAGTAAAGACAGAAGTCACATTAATACCACTAACCACTGTATTTCCAACACCTCTCACAGAACCTGACACATAACAGATCCTCAGTGAGGATTTGCTGAACAGAAGAATAAATTCCTTCTACTCATAGAGCAGATGACTTTCCTTTTGCATACTTTCTCCAGTCTTATTATGTGCTTCCCAGCCTTAGACTTTATTATCCCCAGATGGCTCCTCACAAAATGAATTTCCTTAAAATCCATATTTGCTTCATACAATTGTTAACTGCCATAGATGCACACTTATAATGCACATTTAATCAAAGAGTGCATTTGTTCATCGTACCCTCAGGTTGAAGGAAGATTCTTCTTTCCTTGAGACCATAGAGAAATGGCAGTATTCTAGAATCAGCTAACATCTTAAAACATTATTATTCCAAGGAGTTTTTCCACTGCCTAAATCATACTGCTAAATTCCTTCTCCATATGACTTTTTTCAAGTTTTATTTTATTATTATAAAAGTAGCTACTGCTCATTGTTAAGATAGAAGAAAAAAGGCACACAAAGTGAAAACAAAAGAAATACCAAAACTTTCCCTGGTGCCAATGTCCACACGGGCAGTATTAGCATGTTTCTATTTGACTTTTTAGTTCTTCTTTCACAGTACAGTTATATAATGTAATGTCTGTCCCCTTTCATATTGTGAGTTTTAGGATTCTGTCATATTTTCCCCTCTTTTCATATTTTTACATACTGTCTCTGTCTCCTCCATTTACTACCACAGCTTCAGGTATCCCACATGTCATCCTCTGCCACTCCCTCCTCCTTTTGAAAGACTGAGGGCAACAGAGGAAGAGATGGTTAGATAGCAATGTCAACTCAATGGGGACATGAATTCAAGCAAACTCCAGGAGATAGCAGACGACAGCGGAGCCTGGAGTGCTGCAGTCAATGGGATCACAAAGCATCAGACACAACTTAGCAACTAAACAACCTCACATGTTATTTAAATACACTCAGAATCAAGTCACACTGAACTGAATGAAATTACCACTCTCCCCTCCTTCCCTTTAAAACCTAGCCAATGGAGTTTGCACAAGAGCTCCCTAGCCAAATAAAACTAAGGCATTAGCAGAGCAGAGCTCTAGCAAAAGCTAGTATGGGAAAAAACTCACGTTCAATTAGGTCAAAGTGAGATCTACTGCTTCCCAGGCTTCAGACCTAAGACTGAGCTACACCTGGAGTTAGTGAGCAATGAAGGCCAGAACAGCACAGCAGCCTCAAATCCACTCACATATCTACTCACCTGGATAAGAATCAGAGGCATACATCACCGGGCACAACACAGAGGAACAGAGAGATGGTCATAGACAGAGCAAGCTCAACACCAAAACTTTTTTCAGAGCTTACCTNAGTTAAACCTTCCAGGTCAGGGTCTGTAAGCCTCCAGGTCAGGGTCTGTAAGCCTCCAGGTCAGGGTCTGTGAGTCACAAATAATAGAGATAACCTTTCAGTTGGCCTGGAAAAATCCCTAAATCTTACAGGTTACTTCCTCACAACCTGACTTTGTAGTGCCCACCTGCCCCCCATTGATTTTGTAGCCAGTCTGACCTATGAGGGAAGATCAGAGAAAGGGAATAACCATAGTTCACATAAGGGGAAAACTCTGACAGTTTAAACTGCTAACAGCAAGGATCCAGAAGAGGATGAAAGAGGACCATTATCGCCATTAATAACACTCACCATTAATACAGTGGCTCAGCAGACAGTAAAATGCAGTCCATTAACTTCAAGTTCTGAGCTACTGATGAACCTTTTCTCTCTCCCTTAGTAAAGAGTGAACAAAAGGATGTAAGAAGAGGAAGAGCACCCTCCCTAATGTTTCCTCAAATAGTCCAATTACCTATGGCCTACAGTTATACTGAACAAAGAACAGTGCTTCCCAAATGTGCCTGGCACATAGTAAGTACTCCATAGATATTTGTTGACCAAATAAATAAATGGCTCCTGCATCTCTATCTCCAGTCCAGATCCTTGTCATGAACTTCAAATGTGTCTATATCCAATTCCCTTCAGGCTTCCTTCCCATAGCCATCCAATGCTGGGGTCCAGGCCCGGTGGATCCAGGGTAATTTGAAGGGTGGATGGAGTCGGTGAGGAGAGATTTATTTAATTAGAAATATAAGATTAGATTAGGAAAAAACAGTGTTGTAGGAAAATGAGTGGAGAAAAGAGGCTGATTAACTTGGTTTACGTGGAAAACCAATAAAGTTCTAGACAAGGAACTTGCAATCATCTACTTTGGGCCACAGGTGCCCGCTTGAATAGCAGAGGGTGCCCCACTTTGGGTTCCCTCTCACGTGGGTCTCAGAAGCCTCCACATTCCAAGGGATGAGCCTGAAAAGGAGAGGGAGGGAGAGGGAGCAAGAGAAAGAATCGACATGGGGGAGGCCAGGCTTATGCAAAAACCCCTCCAACTTTATTATTTAAAAATTTTACATAATGGAAGATACAGAGTCATGCAAGGGCAGCAGTCCTGACCCTTTCTGTATATCTTTTTGTATATAAAAGGTCTCAGGTGATTTACATTATCTTCTGGCCAAGAGGCTTGTAAACACTTTTTGGCTCCTTTCCTTAATGAATGTTAATCTCGTTTCCCCTGAAGTGTTATTCTTTAATCTGCATCTCCTTAAAGCACTAAAGCTACATCTCTATAGAACAAAGGCCAGTGGGTTATAACAAAGAAGGTACTTAACTCAAAGATCTAATGTTGCTACTTGTTTTTTCTATATACCAACTATATCAACAAATAAAAGATATGAAAATTTGGCAGCAAGTATTGGCTCAACAATGAAATGCTTAATCAGTTTTATTCTAATGATCTTGACACCTCAGAAGCCCCTGCATTCCTAGGATGTTTTAAGCTTCCTGTGCCTCTCTCTGCTGGGAGACTGTAAACAATTCACAAGCTGTAAAAAGTCCGGGGGAACCTGTTAGGCAAGATAGAGAATTATCAGAGGGGGTTTGAACTGAAACATCCCTTTCAACTGCAGAAGACTAAAGCCCTGAGTTAACTTTTTCCAGAGTGTGTCAGAAGAGTGGAAAAGCACAGTACAATAAGACAGACAGATTCTGGTTTTGGGGGTACATGCTCAGGAAACTCCAGGGGGAAACCCTGAGGCCTGACTCACCTTGCCCATCAGGCCTCTCCGCATGACCTTGCCATGGGTGGGATTCCTCACACTGGCTCCCGGCAATCCCATCTTAGTAAATGGAACCATTATATTTGCAGTTATTCAAGTCATCATCTTTCAACTCTGCTTAACTCTCTATCCATTAAGTTTGTTGCTGTTAGTCATTAAGTCATGTATGATTTTGTGATCCCATGGTGTAGCCTGCCAGGCTCCTCTGTCCATTAGATTTCACAGGCAAGAATTCAGTTCAGTTCAGTTCAGTCGCTCAGTCGTGTCCGACTCTTTGCGACCCCATGAATCGCAGCACACCAGGCCTCCCTATCCATCACCATCTCCCGGAGTTCACTCAGACTCACGTCCATCGAGTCCGTGATGCCATCCAGCCATCTCATCCTCGGTCATCGCCTTCTCCTCCTGCCCCCAATCCCTCCCAGCATCAGAGTGTTTTCCAATGAGTCAACTCTTCGCATGAGGTGGCCAAAGTACTGGAGTTTCAGCTTTAGCATCATTCCTTCCAAAGAAATCCCAGGGTTGATTTCCTTCAGAATGGACTGGTTGGATCTCCTTGCAGTCCAATGGACTCTCAAGAGTCTTCTCCAACACCACAGTTCAAAAGCATCGATTCTTCAGTGCTCAGCTTTCTTCACAGTCCAACTTTCACATCCATACATGACCACAGGAAAAACCATAGCCTTGACTAGGCGGACCTTAGTCGGCAAAGTAATGTCTCTGCTTTTGAATATACTATCCAGGTTGGTCATAACTTTTCTTCCAAGGAGTAAGCGTCTTTTAATTTC
>SJYX01016212.1:575182-587057 GCA_006410675.1 Oreotragus oreotragus
TATTGATATTTCTCCCAGCAACCTTGATTCCAGCTTGTGCTTCTTCCAGCCCCACGTTTCTCATGATGTACTCTGCATAGAAGTTAAATAAGCAGGGTGACAATATACAGCCTTGACGGACTCCTTTTCCTATTTGGAACCAGTCTGTTGTTCCATGTGCAGTTCTAACTGTTGCTTCCTGACCTGCATACAGGTTTTTCAAGAGGCAGGTCAGGTGATCTGGTATTCCCATCTCTTTCAGAATTTTCCACAGTTTATTGTGATCCACACAGGCATAGTCAATAAAGCAGAAATAGATGTTTTTCTGGAACTCTCTTGCTTTTTCCATGATCCAGCAGATGTTTGCAATTTGATATCTGTTTCCTCTGCCTTTTCTAAAACCAATTTGAACATCTCAAAGTTCACAGTTCACGTATTGCTGAAGCCTGGCTTGGAGAATTTTGAGCATTACTTTACTAGCATGTGAGATGAGTGCAATTGTGCAGTAGTTTGAGCATTCTTTGGCATTGCCTCTCATTGGGATTGGAATGAAAACTGACCTTTTCCAGTCCTGTGGCCACTGGTGAGTTTTCCAAATGTGCTGGCATACTGAGTGCAGCACTTTCACAGCATCATCTTTCAGATTTGAAACAGCTCAACTGGAATTCCATCACCTCCACTAGCTTTGTTTGTAGTGATGCTTTCTAAGGCCCACTTAACTTCACATTCCAGGACGTCTGGCTCTAGGTGAGTGATCACACCATCATGATTATCTTGGTCATGAAGATTACGTATGGTTCATCCCAAAAAGAAGTCAGTCTTACTACCCAGTGGTTAGTCATGTTCTCTCTGTCTCTCTCCCCTTCTCTCTGAGACAGAGACACTACTATCCAGTAGCCAGAGTCTCTCTCTCACTCTCTCTTTCATGTTTCTAAGGTCAAACAGGCAAAGAGAAATTTGGCTTATTCAAAGGAATTTATCTAAGCTTTTGTTCAAGAAACATTCTTTGAAGACACAAAGAATGTTAGGTTCACTTATCACCTTCATTCAATTCCCTTACTTAATGGTTAATTTGTCTATAATTTTTTCTCTTCACACCTTTGAATTATCTATTTTAGATCATCAACTCAAGTACACAAAAAATTATCTTTTTTATGACAACCCTAGACAAAAAATAAATATCCTTAGATATTGCTTCTTACATGCCCTGAATTTCTTAAGTAAACTGAATTTTTCTGCAACATTTTCTGGTATTACACTGGTTAAAACAATCTCCTATTGCCTTATTATTCCATGTACTTTTTCTTGACTTTAAAATATTGGAGATCATCCTTAACTACTGAATATCAATTAAGAAAAGTCACTATTTTCTGTGATATGAAACTTTCAAAGGAATGTTAATAACTCTTTTATGCAATATAAAAACATCTCATTTCCTCTACAAATCTTCTTAAAGTAGCCAGAACTCAAAGTATCAACATGAAAGACCCATATTAACACCAATATCTTCATCATGCTTTATATATATTTTTTAATTTGCCCACCAGTTCTCATCTTAACAAGAGCCTGGATAGCTCATTTATAGAACATCTTGTGGTTCACTTTTTTGATTATACTAGAAGTGGCTCACAAATGTGTAGCATGACAAAGAATTCAAAGAAAACAAATAGAAAACAGAGCTTAAACTGGAAAAAAGAAAAGGTATAAAACCAAGGCCTGGCTATAAAAATAAATTAACAAATGTAATGTGTAAAGAATGTAGAAACAAAATGTTGGCCCTATTAAGAAGCTATTGTTAAGGGGGACATAACATTCATTCATTTCTCCCTGATTATTACAGAAGAATACAATTTCTTACTAGAAAGGACCTAAGAATATTCATCCACTGACTCACAGAGACTACCTTGCATTTTAACTAGAATATTTGAATAACCAAAATATTCCATGCATCTACATTATGGAAATTAATAAATTTTATTCTGTAAATTAGTTCCTGGAATTCTCAGCCATTATCCCTCTTTCTTTATTATTATTATTATTATTATCCTGGCCTACATAAAGCTAGTAAAGTAATTCTTATCACAATTGGGTATTTTTTCTAGGAAAATATTGGTAATGACTGCTTTTTAACTTACAAATTTATTCAAATTAAATATCTTCAGATAGGGTCATCTTTGGAATATGAAATACTTGAAAAGTTCATATATTATGGAGTTATATATCTGTCCTCTAATTGTGAATAAATCATGCTTTCTATCCTGAAATTTTTTCATTTGCAAAATGAGGATGATGATAAAATGTAACTCATGAGATTCTGGTAAAAATTTAATGAGATTATACATGTAATAAGGCAAAAACAGCTCCAAGCACATGTAGACATCCAATAAATGTTATTTTCAAAGGAAATACAGGTGAATAATTTTACATCTTTAGATGAGGAAAGCCTTTCCATGTATGGTGCAAAACCAGAAACCATAAATGAAAATATTAATATGAACAGTGTTTTATTAAATCAAATTATTAATATAACTGTTAATTATGAAAATGTAATTAATTATGTTTAATTTATATAAAACATAAAACTTCTTTAATAACAAAAATACTTCAATCAAGGTTATAACACAACACCTAGAGTAAAATACTTGGAACATATGTACCAGGGAAAGGTAAATAAGCATCAGTTCAGTTCAGTCACTCAGTCGTGTCCGACTCTGCGACCCCATGAATCGCAGCACACCAGGCCTCCCTGTCCATCACCAACTCCCGGAACCTACTCAAACTCATGTCCATTGAGTCAGTGATGCCATCCAACAATCTCATCCTCTCTCATCCCCTTCTCCTGCTGCCCTCAATTTTTCCCAGCATCAGGGTCTTTTCAAATGAGTCAGCTCTCCACATCAGGTGGCCAAAGTAATGGAGTTTCAGCGTTAACATCTGTCCCTCCAATGAACATCCAGGACTGATCTCCTTTAGGATGGACTGGTTGGATCTCCTTGCAGTCCAAGGGACTCTCAAGAGTCTTCTCCAACACCACAGTTCAAAAGCATCAATTCTTCGGTGCTCAGCCTTCTTTACAGTCCAACTCTCACATCCATACATGACCACAGGAAAAACCATAGCCTTGGCTAGACGGACCTTAGTCGGCAAAGTAATGTCTCTGCTTTTGAATATGCTGTCTAGGTTGGTCATAACTTTTCTTCCAAGGAGTAAGCATCTTTTAATTTAATGGCTGCAGTCACCATCTGCAGTGATTTTGGAGCCCAAAAAAATAAAGTCTGACACTGTTTCCACTGTTTCCCTATCTATTTCCCATGAAGTGATGGGACCGGATGCCATGATCTTCGTTTTCTGAATGTTGAGCTTTAAGCCAACTTTTTCACTCTTCTCTTTCACTTTCATCAAGAGATTCTTTAGTTCCTCTTCACGTCCTGCATATCTGAGGTTACTGATATTTCTCCTGGCAATCTTGATTCCAGCTTGTGCTTCTTCCAGCCAAGCGTTTCTCATAACATGCTTTGCATATAAGTTAAAAAAGCAGGGTGACAATATGCAGCCTTGACGTACTCCTTTTCCTATTTGGAACCAGTCTGTNTCATGATGTACTCTGCATAGAAGTTAAATAAGCAGGGTGACAATATACAGCCTTGACGTACTCCTTTTCCTATTTGGAACCAGTCTGTTGTTCCATGTCCAGTTCTAACTGTTGCTTCCTGACCTGCATACAGATTTCTCAAGAGGCAGGTCAGGTGGTCTGGTTTTCCCATCTCTTTCAGAATTTTCCACAGTTTATTGTGATCCACACAGTCAAAGGCTTTGACATAGTCAATAAAGCAGAAATAGATGTTTTTCTGGAACTCTCTTGCTTTTTCCATGATCCAGCGGATGTTGGCAATTTGATCTCTGGTTCCTCTGCCTTTTCTAAAACCAGCTTGAACATCAGGAAGTTCACAGTTCATGTATTGCTGAAGCCTGGCTTGGAGAATTTTGAGCATTACTTTACTAGTGTGTGAGATGAGTGCAATCGTGGGTAGTTTGAGCATTCTTTGGCATTGACTTTCTTTGGGATTGGAATGAAAACTGACCTTTTCCAGTCCTGTGGCCACTGCTGAGTTTTCCAAACGTGCTGGCATATTGAGTACAGCACTTTCACAGCATCATCAATTTCTTATAAATCAGCACAAAACAGAAAGAAAAATGGGTAAAGGATTTAAATAGGCATCAAAAATTAGGACCAATAAACATATGAATAGATGTTCAGTCTCACTAGTAATCAAAGAAATATAAATACAATAACAGTGCGGCTATAATTTATAAGATGAGCAAAAGCACAGTATTTTGTGTTTCGGCTTCTCTCATACATGTCTGATAAGTATACTGGTTGAATCTTTTTGAAAAGTTCTTTGGCAATATGTATCAAATTTTTAAAGAACTTTTCTTTGGTTTATATTTCTGGATATGCTGTATAGGTATTATTTTCATGATCAAACCAAACAAAGCTATTTTCATTTTGCAAAGTTAAAATACAGTTGACTTTGAACACCACAGGGGTTAGGGGCACTGACCCCCACACAGCTAAAAATCCATGTTATAATTTACAGTCAGCCTCCTGTACTCATAGTTCCTTATACACGAATTCAATTAACTCTGGATTGTGTAGTACTGTAGTATACACACAGAAAAGGCCACATATAATTGAACCTAAGCATCTCAAACCCATGTTGTTCAAGAGTCAATGTAGTTTCTTCTTCTCATGATTGTTATGAGAATGAAATTACATTTTCTTCCAGATAAGATCTCAGACAGCCTTACAGAGAATAATCATAGCAGTAATGACTACTGACATCCATGTAGTAACTCATGGATTGCAAAGTACTTCCACTTACTATAATTCTCATAACATCTGGACATAAAGAAAGCTGGAATTACCACTGCTCCATTATGAATGGTTATGAGGCTTGAGGCACTTTATATCCTAAAGTGGCATCAGGCATTGCCCCACTGACTGTCAAAAAGTGAAAAGAGTCAAAATTCAGGATCCTGGACCATCTTCTCCACTGGCCATCCCTTAAGAGGTGCTGAACTGTCAGTATTTTAGTACTTACATAGCATTCTTGACCGTTTTGTCTATTATTCCTTTGCCTACTATAATACATTACATAAAAGAAAATGCTTGACATCTATAGAATATTAAAGAGGCCATGTCCTCATTGTAAGTTTGTGAAATGAGGCTTTTTTTTTTTCAAGCTCCTTATCACATCCATCCATGGAATATAATAATTGCCGCTTCTCCCCATAAGGGCTAAATATTGCACTCTTCTCCCCATCAGTTCAGTTCAGCTCAGTTGCTCAGTCGTGTCGGACTGTCTGCGACACCACAGACTGCAGCACACCAGGCTTCCCTGTCCATCAACAACTCCTGGAGCTTACTCAAACTCATGTACATAGAGTCAGTGATGCCATCCAACCATCTCATCCTCTGTCAACCCCTTCTCCTCATGCCCTCAATCTTTCCCAGCATCAGGGTCTTTTCCAATGAGTCAGTTCTTCGCATCAGATGGCCAAAGTATTGGAGTTTTCAGCTTCAGCATCAGTCCTTCCAATGAATATTCAGGACTGATTTCCTTGAGGATGAACTGGTTGGTTCTCCTTGCAGTCCAAGGGACTCTCAAGAGTCTCCCAACACCACAGTTCAAAAGCATCAATTCTTTAGCGCTCAGCTTTCTTTATAGTCCAACTCTCACATCCATACACGACTACTGGAAAAACCATAGCTTTGACTAGATGGACCTTTGTCAGTAAGTAATGTCTTTGCTTTTTAGTACGCTGTCTAGGTTGGTCATAGCTTTTCTTCCAAGGAACAAACATCTTCTAACTTCATAGCTGCAGTCACCATCTGCAGTGATTTTGGAGGCAAAAAAAAATAAAGTTTCACTGTTTCCATTATTTCCCCATCTATTTGCCATGAAGTGATGGGACCAAATGCCATGATCTTAGTTTTTTGAATGTTAAGTTTTAATATTTCTTTTTCTTCTCCCCATGTGATGCACAATACTATGATTGGACAAACTGCCCTGTAATGATCCCAGACTCCAAATTCATAAAACCTCTACTCCCGTCCCCATATTCCCTCATCTATTCACATACTCCCCACTGTACCCACCCCCCGAACCTTTCCCATCACACTTGTCAGGCCACCCTCCTACATTAGGTACTCAATATGATTATCCTTTCCTTTGAACAACATTTCTTAAGAAAGAATCAGAGAAAAAAAATCAACAAGACTTATGAAACTTTCACCATAGTATAAATGGTGCTGATAGCTGCAGCATCTCATAACCATAATGGAATCAAAAGGTAAATGAATAAGGCCACTATAAGTAGGATTTCAGAGTATTCAAATATTAGAAAAATGTTAAGGCAAGAGGCTCTTTCTCACAACACATTAATAATGGTGGGGACAATTAACGTATGTCCAGAGGAACTGGGCCCAAGGTTAATCAGATTTAGGTATTTTAACTCTGTTTATCAGTATGTCCTGGAGGTTAGGAAATTTTTTCTGAATACATTTTAAACTTCAATGCGGTACCTTAAACCTCACCAGCAATTGTTTGACTGTCAATAGCTGAAATGAGCATTACATTTACCTACAATGTTCTGGAAAACTTTAAGAGACTTAGAACTGTTTCAGAGGCTTAGAAAAGAAAATGCTAGGTGGCCAAGATGGTAGAGTAGGAAGACCCTGAGCTCACCTCCTCCCACAGGCAAACAAAAATTACAACTATTTCAGAGCAGATATCTATGAAAACAACCTGAAGATCAGCAGTAAAGGTTTTCTACAACTAAAGATGATATAAAAGGCAGAGGAACCAAACTGCCAACATCCGTTGGATCATCGAAAAAGCAAGAGAGTTCCAGAAAAACACCTACTTCTGCTTTACTGACTACACCAAAGCCTTTGACCGTGTGGATCACAACAAACTGTGGAAAATTCTTAAAGAGAAGNAGATATCTATGAAAACAACCTGAAGATCAGCAGTAAAGGTTTTCTACAACTAAAGATGATATAAAAGGCAGAGGAACCAAACTGCCAACATCCGTTGGATCATCGAAAAAGCAAGAGAGTTCCAGAAAAACACCTACTTCTGCTTTACTGACTACACCAAAGCCTTTGACCGTGTGGATCACAACAAACTGTGGAAAATTCTTAAAGAGAAGGGAATACCAGACTATCTGATCTGCCTCCTGAGAAATATGTATGCAGGTCAGGAAGCAACAGTTAAAACTGGACATGGAACCAACAGACTGGTTCCAAATTGGGAAAGAAGTACGTTAAGGCTGTATATTGTCACCCTGCGTATTTAACTTATATGCAGAGTACATCACGAGAAATGCTGGGCTTGATGAAGCACAAGCTGGAATCAAGATTGCTGGGAGAAATATCAATAACCTCAGATATGCAGATGACACCACCTTTATGGCAGAAAGTGAAGAAGAACTAAAAAGCCTCTAGATGAAAGTGAAAGAGTAAAGTGAAAAAGTTGGCTTAAAGCTCAACATTCAGAAAACGAAGATCATGGTATCTGGTCCCATCCTGTCTCTTATACACATCTAGATGTGTATAAGAGACAGTGGGCTTGATGAAGCACAAGCTGGAATCAAGATTGCTGGGAGAAATATCAATAACCTCAGATATGCAGATGACACCACCTTTATGGCAGAAAGTGAAGAAGAACTAAAAAGCCTCTAGATGAAAGTGAAAGAGGAGAGTGAAAAGGTTGGCTTAAAGCTCAACATTCAGAAAATGAAGATCATGGCATCTGGTTCATCACTTCATGGCAAATAGATGGGGAAACAGTGAGAGACTTTATTTTCTTGGGTTCTAAAATCACTGCAGATGGTGACTGTAGCCATGAAATTAAAAGATGCTTGCTCCTTGGAAGAAAAGTTATGACCAACCTAGACAGCATATTAAAAAGCAGAGACATTACTTTGCTGACAAAGGTCCGTCTAGTCAAGGCTATGGTTTTTCCAGTAGTCATGCATGGATGTGAGAGATGGACTATAAAGAAAGCTGAGCACTAAAGAATTGATGCTTTTGAACTGCGGTGATGGAGAAGAATCTTGAGAGTCCCTTGGACTGCAAGGAGAACCAACCAGTCCATCCTCAAGGAAATCAGTCCTGAATATTCATTGGAAGGACTGATGCTGAAGCTGAAAACTCTAATACTTTGGCCACCTGATGTGAAGAACTGACTCACGGGAAAAGACCCTGATGATGGGAAAGATTGAAGGTGGGAGAAGGGGGCGACAGAGGATGAGATGGTTGGATGGCATCACCAACTCTATGTACATGAGTTTGAGTAAGCTCTGGGAGTTTTTGATGGACAGGGAAGCCTGGCATGCTGCAGTCCATGGGATTGCAAGGAGTCTGACACGACTGAGCGACTGAACTGAACTGAAAGATATAAGGGATCCACAGTTGAGACAGGTAGGAAGGGCAGAGATAGAGCAGTCAAGACTTGCACCACTAGTTAAGTGACCTACAAATGGGAGGATAGTCACAATTTAAAATGTTGTCCCCAAGGAACAAGGGGTTTGAGCCCAACATCAGGCTCCCCAATCCAGAGGTCCTGCACCAGGAATGGCTGGGTCTGCATACAGGAGAGCCACAGACTGTCTCACAGAAACACAGACTCAGCTCATAAGGGCACAAGCACAATTTCACATGCTCTTAGTCCCAGGACAAAGACAGTAATTTGTAAGGAACCTGGTTCAGATCTACCTGCTGACCCTGGAGAGCCTCTTAGACAGGTAGAAGGCAACTGTGACACGCCTGGGGACACAGACACTGGCAGCAGCCATCTGAGGGAGCTTAGTCTACCATAAGGATATGGATGCTGACAAGGGCCAACGTGGATTCTTCCTTCTAGCCTATTCATGTTGGAGGATTACCCATCAACCAGTAGGCAGCACCAGGCCTAGCACCACTAAGGCCACACAACCAACCATGCAGGGACATGCCCAACTCATGGTAGCCACCACATGAGGCAGGTCCTGGCAGTCAACTGGGTTGGGGTTTAGCCCTGCCTATCAATGCTCCCACAGAATTCATCCCTGCCACAACAAAACAGCTCATTCAGCCCACAAAACGGACACCCCTAGAACATATAGCTTTGTTGACCAGAGGGAGTGTGCTGCTGGGCCCCATAGGATGTTTTGTACAGAAGGTCATCTCTCTAGTGATCAGAAAATATAACTGACCTTTGAAATGAATAGAAATAAATGGAGAGATATATAAAGAATAAACTATTATCAGTGGTGTGAGAGAGAGGGGAGAGCGGTGATATAGGGATGGTGGTTAAGAGATAGAAACTATTGTTAAGGGCTTCCTTGGTGTCTCAGACAATAAAAAATCTGCCTGTGACGCAGGAGACTTGAGTTCAATCCCTGGGTCAGGAAGATCCCCTGGAGAAGGAAATGGCAACCCACTCCAGTATTCTTGCNTAAGAGATAGAAACTATTGTTAAGGGCTTCCTTGGTGTCTCAGACAATAAAAAATCTGCCTGTGACGCAGGAGACTTGAGTTCAATCCCTGGGTCAGGAAGATCCCCTGGAGAAGGAAATGGCAACCCACTCCAGTATTCTTGCATGGTGAATTCCATGGACAGAGGAGCCTGGCAGGCTACAGTCCATGGATCACAAAGAACTGGACACGATTTGAGTGACTAACACTTTCAGCTTTTCACTAAGAGATACAAACTACTGTTATGTATAAAATAAATAAGCTACAAGTATATATTGTAAACCATAAGAAATATAGCCCATATTTTATAATAACTAAATAAAGAATTAAAAGAAATAAACACAGAGAATCAGGCAAAATGAAGAGACAGAGATCTATGTTGCAACAGGAGAAATAAAACAAAATCACAAATGAGCTACGTGAAATGAAGATAAGCAATCTACCCAATTAAGAGTTCAATGTAATGATCATAAGTATGCTCAATGAACTCAGAAAAATGGATGAACACAGTAAGATTTTTAACAAAGAATTAGAAAACATAAAGAACAATAGTGATGAAGAATACAATAACTGAAAAATGTATTAGGAGGAATCAATAATAGACTAAAGGAGGAAATTCTCTGGTCGTCCATTGGTTAGGATTTCAAGCTTCCACTTCAGGGGGCCTGGGTTTGATCCCTGGTCAGGGAATTTAAGATCCCACAAGCCATGTGGCCAAAACAAACAAATAGACTAAATGATACAGAGGAACAGATCAGTAAATTAGCAGACAGAGTAGTGGAAATCACCCAAGCTGAGAAGAAAGAATAAAAAATAATATTTCTAAATAAGGACAGACTTCCAGGACAACATGATATACACTAATATTTATACTATAGAGGTCCCAGAAGGAAAAGAAAGAGAAAAAAGGGCAGAGAATGAATTTAAAGATGATAGATAATAACTTTCCTAACTTGGAAACAGACATCCAGATGCAAAAAGCACAGAGAGTCCCAAACAAGATCAACCCAAAGAGCCACACCAAGATACATCATAATTAAAATGGAAAAATTAAAAATAAAGAATCTTCAAAGCACCAAAAGAAAAGAAACCAGTCCTGCAAAGGGAACTACCATAATCCCATCAGCTGAATCTTCAGCATAAATTCTGCAGGCCAGAAAGTAGTGGTAGAATATACTTACAGTAAAGAAAGGAGAAAAGCTTACAGCCAAGAATACTCGGCAAGGCTATCACCGATATTTGAAGGAGAGATAAAGAATCTTACAGACAAGCTAAAGCTAAAAGAATTAAGCACCATTAAACTGGTTTTACAAGAAAGGTTAAAGGGACTTCTCCAAGCAGAAAGCAAATTACAACTAGAAATATGAAAATTACAAAAGAAAACAATCTCACTAATAAAGGCAAATTTATAGTAAAGCTAGTAGGTCAACCACTTATAAAGCTAGTAAGAAAGTTAAAAGACAAAAGTATTAAATTCATCTAGATCCATAATAGCCACATACAATTTATATACACACACACAAACTTACATATATGTTGTTATATATGAACTTTTATGATAACCAAAAACCAAAACCCTATAAAAGATACACACACACACAATAGAGAAAGGGACCCAAAAACAACACTAAAAATAGTCATCGAATTACAAGGAAAGAAAGGAAAAAAAAAAAAGAGAAAAACAAAGAACTCCCTAAACGACCTGAAAACAATTACCAAAATGGGAATAAGTACATGCTGCTAAGCTGCTAAGTCGCTTCAGTCGTGTCCAACTCTGTGTTACCCCATGGACTGCAGCCTACCAGGCTCCTCCGTCCATGGGATTTTCCAGGCAAGAGTACTGGAGTGGTTTGCCATCAATAACTGGGATTCCCTGGTGGCTCAGATGGTAAAGCATCCCCTTTTCTGTCGTCCCCTTTTCCTCCTGCCCCCAATCCCTCCCAGCATCAGAGTCTTTTCCAATGAGTCAACTCTTCGCATGAGGTGGCCAAAGTACTGGAGTTTCAGCTTTAGCATCATTCCTTCCAAAGAATTCCCAGGGCTGATCTCCTTCAGAATGGACTGGTTGGATCTCCTTGCAGTCCAAGGGACTCTCAAGAGTCTTCTCCAACACCACAGTTCAAAAGCATCAATTCTTCGGTGCTCAGCTTTCTTCACGGTCCAACTTTCACATCCATATATGACCACAGGAAAAACCATAGCCTTTACTAGACGGACCTTAGTCGGCAAAGTAATCTCTCTGCTTTTGAATATGCTATCTAGGTTGGTCATAACTTTTCTTTTTTTTTTTTATAACTTTTCTTCCAAGGAGTAAGCGTGTTTTAATTTCATGGCTGCAGTCACCATCTGCAGTGATTTTGGAGCCCAAAAAAA
>SJYX01016212.1:590117-621998 GCA_006410675.1 Oreotragus oreotragus
GATAGTATATTCAAAAGCAGAGACATTACTTTGCCGACTAAGGTCCGCCTAGTCAAGGCTATGGTTTTTCCTGTGGTCATGTATGGATGTGAAAGTTGGACTGTGAAGAAAACTGAGTGCCGAAGAATTGATGCTTTTGAACTGTGGTGTTGGAGAAGACTCTTGAGAGTCCCTTGGACTGCAAGGAGATCCAACCAGTCCATTCTGAAGATCAACCCTGGGATTTCTTTGGAAGGAATGATGCTAAAGCTGAAACTCCAGTACTTTGGCCACCTCATGCGAAGAGTTGACTCATTGGAAAAGACTGATGCTGGGAGGGATTGGGGGCAGGAGGAGAAGGGGACAACTGAGGATGAGATGGCTGGATGGCATCACGGACTCAATGGACGTGAGTCTGAGTGAACTCCGGGAGATGGTGATGGATAGGGAGGCCTGGCGTGCTGCAATTCATGGGGTCGCAAAGAGTCGGACACGAATGAGCGACTGAACTGAACTGAACTGAACACACAAAAGAACCACTCTGGACTACTTTCTCATACCATATACAAATATAAATTCAAAGTTAACTAAAGATTTAAATCTAAGACCTGAAACCATAAAATTCCTAGGAAAAACAGTAGGTAGTATACTCTTTGGCATGCATCTTAGCAATATTTTTTTGGAATGTCTCCTCAGGTAAGGGAAACAAAAGCAAAAATAAACAAATGTGACTACATCAAACTAAGAAACTTTTACACAGCAAAGGAAACAGTCAACAAAAATGAAAAAGCAGCCTACTGAATGTGAGAAAAAACCTGCAAATGACATATCTTAGGCACTCAGTTGTGTCTGACTCTTTGCAATCCCATGGACTGTAGCCCACCAGGCTCCTGTGTCCATGAGGATTCTCCAGGCAAGGATACTAGAGTGGGTTGCCATGCTCTCCTCCAGGGGATCTTCCCAACCCAGCGACTGAACCCAGGTCTCCCACGTTGCAGGCAGATTCTCTACCATCTGAGCCACCAGGGAAACCTGAAGAACTGGATAACTCAACATCAAAAAACAAACAACTCAATTAAAAATAGGCAGAAGACGTGAATAAACATTTCTCCAAAGAAGGCATACAAACGGCCAACAAACACATGAAAAGATGCTCAATGCTGCTAATCATCAACAGAATGCAAATCAAAACCACAATGAGATATTACCTCATACTTCTCAGAATAATTATCATCAAAATGACACATAATAAGTGTTGGTGAGCATGGAGAGGAAAGGAAATCCATGTGCATTGTTGGTAGGAATGTAAGTTGGTATAGTCACTATAAGAAATAATACGAGGGTTTCTCAAAAAAATGAAAACAAAACTACTACATAATCCAGTAATTTCAGTTTGGGGAATTTTTCCAAAAACAAAACATCAATTTGAAAAGGTTTATGGGCTCCTATGTTCACTGAAGAATTATTTATTAATACAATAGCCAAAATATAGAAACAACTTAAGTTCTATTGGTAGATGAGTGAATTAAAAAGATGTGGCACACATGTGCATGCACGCACACACACACACACACAGACACACACACACACAGACACACACAATGGAATATTACTCAGCCATTAAAAATGAAATCTTGTCATTGCAACAGCACGTATAAAATTAGAGTGTGTTATGCTAAGTGAAATAAGTCAGAGGAAGACAAATACCATAATTTCACTTACATATGGAATTTAAAAAACAAATGACAAAACATAACAAAACTGAGACAGACTCACAGATACAGACAACACACTAGAGGTTGCCACAGGGAATGGGGGTAGGGGGTGAGGGAAATAGATGAGAGAGATTAAAAGGTATTAACATCCAGTTATAAAGTAAGTCACAAACATGTATAGCATAGGGAATATTGTCAATAATATTGTAATAACTTTGTACAGTGACAAATGATAACTAGATTTTTTATGGTGATCGTTTTGTAATGTATAAAAATAATGAACCTCTATGCTATACACCTAAAACTAATATATTGTAAGTCAAATAAACTGCAATAAAAAATAATAACTACAACATTAAAAAGGAATTTAGAAAAGAAAATAATAAGCTAAAGTACAGAGGCAGTAATTTTTTGGCCTGAAATAAAACATAGAAACTACTATGAAATCTATTACAAAAAGAGGCCTATTAATTAAATCTTCTATTTTCTATATCAACAAAGGAAGGTCTAATCAGCCACAGTCGAACACCAAGGAGTCAGTAAGAATGACAACATGGATTTACATTTGTAGACACAGGAAGCTGTTGATGATATATTTTTTAACTAGGCTGCAAAACTATGAATTGTATAGCACCATTTTATAAATGTATATAATAGGGTTTTATTCTTGAGGAGGAAGAATTAAACCAATATACTTTCATTCTCAGTAGTCCACAGTTCCAAGTTATCCTACAGCTCCAATGTCAAGATTTCTGTTGGATGACCTCTGAGAGGTTCTGCCATAGTGCAGAGAGGACACTGCTTCTAACAGTGGGAATCTATCCTGAGGCTGCCCCTTTCAGAACTGTGGTTAAAGAAAAAATAAGGGAAATAAGGTAGAGGATGGCACCCCACTCCAGTACTCTTGTCTGGAAACTCCCATGGACAGAGGAGCCTGGTAGGCTGCAGTCCATGGGGTCGCTGAGTCAGACACGACTGAGCGACTTCACTTTCACTTTTCACTTTTCACTTTCATGCCTTGGAGAAGGAAATGGCAACCCACTCCAGTGTTCTTGCCTGGAGAATCCCAGGGATGGCGGAGCCCAATGGGCTCCCATCTGTGGGATCGCACAGAGTCGGACACAACTGAAGCGACTTAGCAGCAGCAGCAGCATGCAGCTTTGCCCACGCATTCTCTCGGCTCAGAGCTGAGAAGGTAGGAGCCCATCTAGGTCATAAGTTGAAGAGAATGCCTAAGGCAGAGGGAATTTTACCCTGAATTAAGCAACCCTGAATTGCCACTCAGTTTCTCTCTGTACTTAACAGGAATCACAAAGGAAGTAAACACAGAGTTAGAAAATCAAAAAGATAAACAGTCCCCATTGTGTCCCCATATCATACACACAAAAATAAACACACAATTGTGTGTGAGGCTGGGGAAGGGGGGATGATATCACTTGCACAAAAGAGAAGACAGAAGCAGGAGCTAGATAAATAATGTGGCATGTGACTTAGAGCAGGCATTTTTCCAGTCTGATCTGGCAGCAAACCTTTCTCCACATGGTAAGCACAGGCTTCATCTTGCTTCCAAGCCCTGGCCACTAGAAACTGAACAGTTCTTCAAACTAGACAACAAACCATCTAATGGTTTCAAATACTCATTAAACGTGCTCTGTTAAGAATATGTTCAGTGACCAACTCAAAAAATCTTCCCTAAGGAAATTCTGATTAGGATTTTCTAACAGCACAGCCAAAGAGAAGTTCCAGACAAAGCAGGCTGTGATTAGAAAATAAAAAGAAAATAAAAAGAAAGCAGGAAAATCTCAAGGCATGGGTTTCAAAACTGTCTGCTGCTGCTGCTGCTAAGTCGCTTCAGTCCCGTCCGACTCTGTGCGACCTCATAGACAGCCGCCCACCAGGCTCCCCCGTCCCTGGGACTCTCCAGGCAACAACACTGGAGTGAGGTGCCATTTCCTTCTCCAATGCATGAAAGTGAAAAGTGAAAGTGAAGTCGCTCAGTCGTGTCCAACTCATAGTAACCCCATGGATTGCAGCCCACCAGGCTCCTCCAACCATGGGAGTTTCCAGGCAAGAGTACTGGCGTGGGGTGCCATTGCCTTCTCTGCAAAACTGTCTAAGTGCCATTTAGTACAATAACATGTTGCCAAAAGCAGTCAGGCTATGGAAACAATGACCTGTAATCGTTAAAAAGAGAGATTATGTCTTCTCCATCCTCAACAAATTTAAATTTAGGACAGATGACATGACTAGCCTCATCTCAGCCAAGTTAGAGTTTTTTTTCCCCCTTTCATTATTCATAGAATATGATTTTCTAAGAACTAAAATCTTTGCAAATGTAATTGACCCAATCAGTCAGAGTTGCCAACTGGTTCTGAGCCGAAGGCCATAACCAGGGAGTTCCATAAACTTTGTGTAGTGCCAAATACATGATTCTGGTCTATAAACTTTCACAATATACTTTGGCAATGGCAAGACAAAGGAAAATTTGTTATTCTAGTTAAATTAATTGTTCAGTGGAGCCTGAGGCTTGTGGAAGAATGATGACTGGATTGAAAAACACAGATTCTGATTTCTTGGGTAAGATATGGACCAAGTACTATATGGGGCACAACAAAGAGCTTCCAAGGCATTCTGCCTGCTGAGCAAATGGAACAAAGCTATTCAACCATGAAGCTGGAAGTCAAGACTCCTGACTTCATTCTGGTATCATATTTGATTCACTCCTGCCAAGTTTTGTTAAACATCACCATTCAATACCACATAAATGTTTAGAAATGCTCTAATTAATGCATCCTGTGACTATATCTTCCCCTTTTTTTGGAAATGCCAAAAGAGCTTAGTCACTGATATTGTTGGAAAGGAACAAAAGTTGGAATACTAAAACAGAAAATACTTCAAATATCATTGTGTGCCTGTTAAAGCCAAGCTCAGTCTTCTATGTTTTGTCCAAGTTAATATTAAAAGCAGTTTCTTATTTCTGAACACATGGCCTAATGGAAGGCAACTTTAAACAAGAAGTATTAATTGAGAACCATGTAGCAACAGAGTACCATGCCAACACTGCAAAGTAAAAACAGGCAAAAGAGATTTAGCACCTGACTTTGAGAATGTGCAATTCCTATATTCAAGTTAAATGTATTTAACATATAGTATATGACAAAAGAACCATAATCCTTGACTTCAAAGAGCACCCAGGATACTGGATATGACTGATATTAAACAAGCTATTACAGGGCACTGAGATATGTGTCAGGCTAGAGAAAGACGGGATGGTGAGGAGGCATAAATGGATACCTAACATGAGCTTAGAAACTCAGGAAAGGCTTTCTAGAAGAAGCTGAGAATGAAGAATAAATAGACACTTTGAGATAAAATAGTAATAGTACCAGTTTTCGAGAAGATTATGCTGATGAGTAAGCACTTATTTGTGGCTTATCATTACGCATTCACCAATTCTGGAATATTTATTGAATGCACGTTGCATTTCAGGTATATAGAAAAAGGGATTCCTTTATTAATTTTATTATAATAGTAACAAAAACTGCAAGGAGATCCAACCAGTCCATTCTGAAGGAGATCAGCCCTGGGATTTCTTTGGAAGGAATGATGCTAAAGCTGAAACTCCAGTACTTTGGCCACCTCATGCGAAGACCTGACTCATTGGAAAAGACTCTGATGCTGGGAAGGACTGGGGGCAGGAGGAGAAGGGGACGACAGAGGATGAGATGGCTGGATGGCATCACTGACTCAATGAATGTGAGTCTGAGTAAACTCCGGGAGATGGTGATGGACAGGGAGGCCTGGCGTGCTGCAATTCATGGGGTCGCAAAGAGTCGGACACAACTGAGCAACTGAACTGCACTAAACTCAACTCAACAAATGTAGTAGTATCAAAGATAACTATCTAATAAGTTATAGATCATATGTTTACTGATTTCGCCTTTCATTCAACAAATACTAGGCTGAATGCCTGGAACAATAGTTAACATTCCTCAGGTTGTTGATACAAAAAGAAGTCAAATCAAGCAATGTCTCTGCCCACATCTGAAGTCAGCTCAATTGGTTAGATATTTATTCATTATACTTCAGTCCTCCGTAGTACTGAAACATGGTGATTTTAAATTACACAGTTATTAAGTTCTGTCAAGGATCTAAGATTCTACTCATTCTATTCATATAGAATACTAACTGTGTAAAATAATTTTGTGGAGTCTAAAATACATACAGTATTAAAATGTATAAGCACAGTAATATAAAGGGGAATGGAGATAGTAATATGTTAGTAATTTCTGACAAGTTCTCAAAAAACCCCAAACATCTACTTTGATTATTTTCAGTTTCTTTGGTATAAACACTGACACCACAGTCAATTTCAAGCTATCAACATTCCAACAATTGGCTTGCAAAATTTCTGAAAATTTATCAATCAGTCTTTAGGGATGGATTTGAGTCAGCTCCAGCATACCACTGGGTGAAGCTGAGGGGTGTAAACTCTTCCAAGTTTCTTGCATTATCCTAGATATATTAAAAGTAGTAATTTACATTAGGGAGGCAACTATTGAAAAAAGAGTAGAGGAATGTAGAGTTGACCAAAAAGTTTGTTTGGGTTTTTTCTCTACAATCTTATGGGAAAACCCAAACAAATGTTTTGGCTGACCCAATATTAATAACAAGCGAGTAGAAGGGAAATGCAATAATAAGAAATATTTAATTAGTCAAAGAGAATGCAAGAAAGGAAATAAATATAAATATAAAAACATGGGACAAATACAAAACTAATAATAAGATTGAAGACCTAAACCAAAGCATATATTATATTAATTATAAATGGACTATACACTCAAATGTCAAAGATGTGAGGATAAATATAATTCAAAATCTAATTACATAATAATCAACAAGCACATTTTATAAGTAATAGATAAGAATTTAAAATGCATAAAAGTAAAATGATGGAAAATATATACATACAAATAGCAACTAATAAAAGCTCATTTGCCTATACTAATGTCACCCAAAGTCAATTATAAGGCAAGAAAGTTACTAGAGAAAAAGAGGGACATTTCATAAAATGTGTGCAAACTGACCAAGAAAATATTAAAAACTTTAATTTGTATTTAGCAATTAAAAATTATGAATTTAACAGGAGCAACAGACAAATCCACAATTATGGTTGAAGATTTCAACCCTCATCTCTCAGTAACTGAGAGTATTTATTCTCTTCGGGTATACATGGAACATAGACAAAAAAATTGACTATCTGCTGGACCATAAGGACAGTTTCAACAAAATTTTAATGACTGAAGACATACAGAGAACAATCTCTGACCATAGTTGAAATCAAAAGATATAAGAAAACTCTAAATATTGGGAAATTAAGCAGTATATTTCTAAATAACCTATGAGTTAAAGAAGAAATCACAACAAAAATTAGAACTACTTTAACTAAACGTTAGCAAAAATGTAACACATCAAAACTTGTGATTCACTGCTAAATCAGTCTGTATAGAGAAATGTAGCACCTTAAATTAGAAAAGGAGGCTGAAAAATCAATGACCTAAATATATATATCTCTAGAAGTTGGAAAAGGAAGAGCAAATTACACCCAAAGAGAAAAGAAGAAAATTATAAAAACAAAAAGAATAATTAATGAAGCAGAAAGCAAAGTATTCAACAGAATAAAATTAACAAAGCCAAAAGTTGTTTTGTTTTAAAAAGACAATTAATTCTATAAACCCCTATCAAGAAAAAAGAGAAAGGTACAAGTTACCCTTACCACAAATAAAAAGGAGACATCACAGATTTAACAGACATTTTTTAAAGGATAATGTTATAAACTATCTTATGCTAATTAATTTGAAAATGTAGGTGCTATAGACAAAAACTTAGAAAAACACAACTTACCAAAACGAACACAAGAAAATACAGAAAATCTGAATAGTCCTATATCTGTTAAAGAAATTGAATAAAACCTTTCCACAAAGTAATCTGTAGTTTCACTTGGCTTTATTAGTGATCCTCCAAATATTTAAAGAAGAAATGATAAGATTATTTAATACTATTTATTTCCGGAAGATAAAAATAAAAAAATAAATACCTCTAATTCATTTGATAAAGTCAGCATAACCTAATCTCAAAATGTGACAAGTATAAAAAAGAAAATTATAGCTAAAGTTTCTTACAAAGATATCCATCATCCTTTTAAAATTTTAGAAAGTCAAATCAGCAATATGTGAAAACTATGATACATCCTAATCAAGCAAGGTTTATTTCAGGAATGTACAGATGATTTAACATTCTAAAATCAGTTTAAGAAATTCTTCATATTAACAAGAGGAAAACCATGAAAATCTCAATAGATGCAAAACTATCACTTGATAAAATTAAAAACTCATTTATAAAAACATAAAGCTGTTAGCAAAATTGGAACAGAAGGGAACTTCCTTAATCTTATAATAAGTTTCTATATAAAAGTTACAGTGCAATATTTAGAGGATTAGTCTAAAAGGTCAATATCTGAATATTAGGAGTTCTCAAAAAAGAGAGCAAGAATTAAAAAGGGAAAAAATATCAAAGAAACAATAATGGTTTTATTACAGTATATAAATAAGAGCAGACAACAAAGAGAAACTATTGTAGAAATTTTTTTTGTTTTTGTTGTTCTGCACCATGTGGCATGTGGGATCTTATGTCCCCTGCATTGGAAGCACGGAGTCTTAACCACTGGACCGCCAGGTAAGTGCCTAGAAATTTTAAACAGAGATTTGTTTTTCTGTCCTATTACTGGAAGAAAAAAAAATGCCTTGTAGAAAAGACTATGTGAAAACTTCTGGTTCATATTTGTAGAGCATCTGGACCAAAAACTAGAGAAAGTTCATTTGCAAAATCTTGGAACCCTAGATGCCCTTCTCACATTAATCCTTCCGCTCCAAAGAAATGGATGCAAACATATCTGCTTGAAGATCCTGGAGTGCATTTTTGCAGCCATACCAACTTACCTACCTCTTTCATAAGGATCTCCATTAGGAAAAAAAAAAAAAAGAAGTCTTAAATCATTGACATCAGCTCAGTTCAGTTTAGTCGCTCAGTCATGTCTGACCCTTTGCAACACCATGGACTGCAGCATGCCAGGCCTCCCTGTCCATCATCAACTTTACTCAAACTCATGTCCACTGAGTTAGTGATGCCATCCNGCTGACCCAATATTAATAACAAGCGAGTAGAAGGGAAATGCAATAATAAGAAATATTTAATTAGTCAAAGAGAATGCAAGAAAGGAAATAAATATAAATATAAAAACATGGGACAAATACAAAACTAATAATAAGATTGAAGACCTAAACCAAAGCATATATTATATTAATTATAAATGGACTATACACTCAAATGTCAAAGATGTGAGGATAAATATAATTCAAAATCTAATTACATAATAATCAACAAGCACATTTTATAAGTAATAGATAAGAATTTAAAATGCATAAAAGTAAAATGATGGAAAATATATACATACAAATAGCAACTAATAAAAGCTCATTTGCCTATACTAATGTCACCCAAAGTCAATTATAAGGCAAGAAAGTTACTAGAGAAAAAGAGGGACATTTCATAAAATGTGTGCAAACTGACCAAGAAAATATTAAAAACTTTAATTTGTATTTAGCAATTAAAAATTATGAATTTAACAGGAGCAACAGACAAATCCACAATTATGGTTGAAGATTTCAACCCTCATCTCTCAGTAACTGAGAGTATTTATTCTCTTCGGGTATACATGGAACATAGACAAAAAAATTGACTATCTGCTGGACCATAAGGACAGTTTCAACAAAATTTTAATGACTGAAGACATACAGAGAACAATCTCTGACCATAGTTGAAATCAAAAGATATAAGAAAACTCTAAATACTGGGAAATTAAGCAGTATATTTCTAAATAACCTATGAGTTAAAGAAGAAATCACAACAAAAATTAGAACTACTTTAACTAAACGTTAGCAAAAATGTAACACATCAAAACTTGTGATTCACTGCTAAATCAGTCTGTATAGAGAAATGTAGCACCTTAAATTAGAAAAGGAGGCTGAAAAATCAATGACCTAAATATATATATCTCTAGAAGTTGGAAAAGGAAGAGCAAATTACACCCAAAGAGAAAAGAAGAAAATTATAAAAACAAAAAGAATAATTAATGAAGCAGAAAGCAAAGTATTCAACAGAATAAAATTAACAAAGCCAAAAGTTGTTTTGTTTTAAAAAGACAATTAATTCTATAAACCCCTATCAAGAAAAAAGAGAAAGGTACAAGTTACCCTTACCACAAATAAAAAGGAGACATCACAGATTTAACAGACATTTTTTAAAGGATAATGTTATAAACTATCTTATGCTAATTAATTTGAAAATGTAGGTGCTATAGACAAAAACTTAGAAAAACACAACTTACCAAAACGAACACAAGAAAATACAGAAAATCTGAATAGTCCTATATCTGTTAAAGAAATTGAATAAAACCTTTCCACAAAGTAATCTGTAGTTTCACTTGGCTTTATTAGTGATCCTCCAAATATTTAAAGAAGAAATGATAAGATTATTTAATACTATTTATTTCCGGAAGATAAAAATAAAAAAATAAATACCTCTAATTCATTTGATAAAGTCAGCATAACCTAATCTCAAAATGTGACAAGTATAAAAAAGAAAATTATAGCTAAAGTTTCTTACAAAGATATCCATCATCCTTTTAAAATTTTAGAAAGTCAAATCAGCAATATGTGAAAACTATGATACATCCTAATCAAGCAAGGTTTATTTCAGGAATGTACAGATGATTTAACATTCTAAAATCAGTTTAAGAAATTCTTCATATTAACAAGAGGAAAACCATGAAAATCTCAATAGATGCAAAACTATCACTTGATAAAATTAAAAACTCATTTATAAAAACATAAAGCTGTTAGCAAAATTGGAACAGAAGGGAACTTCCTTAATCTTATAATAAGTTTCTATATAAAAGTTACAGTGCAATATTTAGAGGATTAGTCTAAAAGGTCAATATCTGAATATTAGGAGTTCTCAAAAAAGAGAGCAAGAATTAAAAAGGGAAAAAATATCAAAGAAACAATAATGGTTTTATTACAGTATATAAATAAGAACAGACAACAAAGAGAAACTATTGTAGAAATTTTTTTTGTTTTTGTTGTTCTGCACCATGTGGCATGTGGGATCTTATGTCCCCTGCATTGGAAGCACGGAGTCTTAACCACTGGACCGCCAGGTAAGTGCCTAGAAATTTTAAACAGAGATTTGTTTTTCTGTCCTATTACTGGAAGAAAAAAAAATGCCTTGTAGAAAAGACTATGTGAAAACTTCTGGTTCATATTTGTAGAGCATCTGGACCAAAAACTAGAGAAAGTTCATTTGCAAAATCTTGGAACCCTAGATGCCCTTCTCACATTAATCCTTCCGCTCCAAAGAAATGGATGCAAACATATCTGCTTGAAGATCCTGGAGTGCATTTTTGCAGCCATACCAACTTACCTACCTCTTTCATAAGGATCTCCATTAGGAAAAAAAAAAAAAAGAAGTCTTAAATCATTGACATCAGCTCAGTTCAGTTTAGTCGCTCAGTCATGTCTGACCCTTTGCAACACCATGGACTGCAGCATGCCAGGCCTCCCTGTCCATCATCAACTTTACTCAAACTCATGTCCACTGAGTTAGTGATGCCATCCAACCATCTCATCCTCTGTCATCCCCTTCTTCTCCAGCCCTCACTCTTTCCCAGCATCAATGTCTTTTCCAATGGGTCAGCTCTTTGCATCAGGTGGCCGAAGTATTGGAGCTTCAGCATGAGTCCTTCCAATGAATATTCAGGCTGATTTCCTGAAGGATGGACTGATTGGATCTCCTTGCAGTCCAAGGGACTCTCAAGAGTCTTCTCCATCACCACAGTTCAAAAGCATCAATTCTTTGGCGCTTAGCTTTCTTTATAGTCCAACTCTCACATCCATATATGACTACTGGAAAAACCATAGCTTTGACTAGACGGACCTTTGTTGGCAAGTAATGTCTCTGCTTTTTAATATGCCTGTCTAGGCTGGTCATAACTTTTCTTCCAAGGAGCAAGCGTCTTTTAATTTCATGGCTGCAGTCACTATCTGCAGTGATTTTGGAATCCCCAAAAATAAAGTCTGTCACTGTTTCCTCCTCTATTTTCCATGAAGTGATGGGTCCAGATGCTATGATCTTGGTTTTCTGAATGTTAAGTTTTAAGCCAACTTTTTCACTCTCCTCTTTCACTTTCATCAAGAGGCTCTTTAATTTATGATAATCACTGACATAGTAAAACCATAAACACATATTATCTCAGGAGAAACTCCTTAATCAAAAATGACTATGTTAGTAACATGGAGAAAAATATTTTATGAAACTGGCAAAAATATACAGAGATTATAACAAAAGCAATAAGATATGTTCATTCTCTATGGCCACTTAATTAAGAGATAGATGCATTTGACCTGAATAGTATTTTTAGCAATAGAATTTCACATCATTTTCTCTCGATAACACTGGGTTTCTCTTGCAGTGCTTGAAAATCCTGCAATACTTACCTGCGTTTTCACAGGGCAAAAATGGGCTGGTGTTGAGAAGCAACTACTCCTTTTTAGATACTAATTTGCCATAGCTGCAACCCCTCCTATTGTATTACACAGGGCCCACTTCGATCATTTACTATACAATACTTGGCTAGTACCTCTAGGCAGGTAAGTGACCTATGTCCTACCTCTAGGACAACCACACGTAAATCAGTGAAGTTAGAACATACACTCATGCCATACATTAAAAAAAAAAAACTCAAAATGGCTTAATGACTTAAATATAAAGCCATGATACTATAAAATTCCTAGAAAAGAACATAGGCAAAGCACTTTCTGACATAAATTGTACCTGTGTTTCCTTAGGTAACTCTCCCAAGGCAACAGAAACAAAAGAAAAAAATTAAAAATGGAACCTAAGGAAATTTATTAGCTTTTGCAACAGCAAAGGAAACCACAAACAAAACAAAAAACAACCTATGGATTGGAAGACAATATTTGCAAGTGATGCAACCAACAAGGGCTTGATTTCCAAAATATACAAACAGCTTATACAACTCAATAACAGCAACAACAACCAAAAAAACTCAATCAAAAAGTGGGCAGAAGACCGAGATTGATTTTTCTCCAAAGAAAACATATAGATAGCCAACAGGCACATGGAAAGATGCTCAATATAGTTAATTATTGTGCGTGTGTGTGCTCAGTCGCTCAGCTGTGTCCGACTCTTTGTGACCCCATGGACTGTAGCCCACCAGGCGGCCCTGTCGATGGAATTTTCCAGTCAAGAATACTGGAGCAGGTTGCCATTTCCTCCTCCAAGGGATCTTTCTAACCCAGGGATCAAACCTGTGTCTCCTATATCTCCTGCGTGGGCAAGTGTATTCTTTACCACTGCACCACCTGGGAAACCCAGCTAATTATTGCTGCTGCTGCTGCTGCTAAGTCACTTCAGTCATGTCTGACTCTGTGAGACCCCATAGACAGCAGCCCACCAGGCTCCTTTGTCCACGGGATTCTCTAGGCAAGAATCCTGGAGTGGGTTGCCATTTCCTTCTCCACAGCTAATTCTCAGAGAAATGCAAATCCAAACTAGAATGTGTTACCACCTCGCACTGGTCAGAATGACCATCATTAAAAAGTTTACAATGGCACCCCACTCCAGTACTCTTGCCTGGAAAATCCCATGGACAGAGGAGCCTGGTAGGCTGCAGTCCATGGAGTCGCTAAGAGTCAGACACGACTGAGCAACTTCACTTTCACTTTTCACTTTCATGCATTGGAGACGGAAATGGCAACCCACTCCAGTGTTCTTGCCTGGAGAATCCCAGGGATGGGAGAGCCTGGTGGGCTGCTGTCTATGGGGTCGCACAGAGTCGGACACGACTGAAGTGACTTGGCAGCAGCGGCAGCAGCAAAAAGTCTACAAACAAATGCTGGAGAGGGTATGGAGAACAGGAGACCCTCCTACACTGTTGGCAGCAACGTAAACTGGTGCAATCACTATGGAGAACAGTATGGAACGCCCCCAAGAAACTTAAAACAGTGTTGCCATATGATCTATCAATTCTATTCCTAGGCATATATCTAGACAAATCTGTAATTTGAAAAGATATATGCATCCCTATGTTCATAGAAGCACAATTTACAATAGCCAAGACATGGAAGCAACCTAAATGTCCATCAACAGATGAATGAATAGACATGGTGTGTATGTATACACACACACACACAGAGGATATTACTCAGCCATAAGAAAGAATGAAACAGTGCCATTTGCAGCAACATGGACAAACCTAGAAATTATCATAGTAAGTGAAGTAAGTCAGAAAGAGAAAGACAAATGCCATATGATATCACTATTATGGGGAACCTAAAATATGACACAAATGAACTTATCCATGAAACAGAAACAGATTCACAGACATACAGAACAGACTTCTGGTTGCCAAGGGGGAGGCAGGGGGGCAGAAATGGCTTGGGAGTTTGGGACTAGCAGATGCAAACTTATTACATAGAAAATAGATAAATAACAAAGTCAAGGAAATGACAACCCACTCCAGTACTCTTGCCTGGAAAACTCCATGGACTGAGAAGCCTGGTAAGCTACAATCCATGGGGTCGCAAAGAGTCGAACATGACAGCAACTTCAATTTCAGTTTCTTTAACTGTATAACTATACTCAGTGTCCTGTAATAAATTATAAAGGAAAAGAATATGAAAAATAATACATGTATGATATATATATGTATAACTGAATCACTTTGCTGTACAGCAGAAATTAACACAAGACTATAAATCACTTATACTTCAATAAATTTTATAAAATAAAGGTATGACAAATATTCCAAGTATTAAATAAAAGTTTAAAGAATTTTTTAAAAACCTCCATTCTAAAATTCCCCTTTGTAAAGATCTTTTCTTTTCCTTCCACAAAGAATAAACTTACTATTTCTTAAGAAAGTGAGCCAGACCATCCTTACCCACGAACAGGTTTTTACCCAAACCTTTCTCTCTGAGGCAGAATACATTTCTCATTAAAACTTGGTCCATAGTTTCTCCTCACTTCCTGAGCAATGTTCCTAAGTAGGTGTGGGTTTTTTCACATTTCTTTACCAGGCACTGAAACATACAATCACCCCCTTAGCTCCTGCCCTTAGCTAAGGGCCACACCATTCCTATTAGAGACATGGATGCTCTCAGAGATGCACTTGAATAGTATTTTTGCAGAAATACTGTAGATTTTTTTCAATACTCAGACCTAAGAAGAATGTGAGAAAATGGCACGTGGTAGGACATGAACCCCTCCAGTTTATTATTTGAGAGGACAAATTGCTTTTTTCACAGGAGATGAGAGATTACCAGAAAACAGCATTCTCTGCTAAATATACTTTGATATTAGGATGGTTAAAAAGAAATTGGCATGCCACTGGAAGAATCAACTGCAGAAGGACCACAGAGGGAAACAGCGGCTACAGCCTGTCAACCTGTGCTGTGACTTTCTCATTGCTATGAAAGCAAATACAAAGTCCTGAGCTATTCAACTAGATCTTAGAGAAGTGAGACCTGCACACAGACACGAAAAAAGAAAAAAAGAGTTTCAACCCAGTTTTCCTCCCCTGAAGCCAGTTTTTCCTTAAGCATCCTTAAAAAGGATGGCTTATCCTTATAGTGAGTAAATGAGACATTCAGGTCCAATAACATAGAAGGGTCTTTTTGAATATTTAAACTAGATAACAAAAGACAAGACTGACAATCTTACATATTTATGTCTTCACAATTATTTTTCATTAGACTTCATGGGAGCTGCAGACAATACTACAGATTGGTATACTCAACACCCACCTCAGGTTCTTTCTAGTATGTATCTTCATGTGTTACAAGGTTAATATCATCCAGGTTCTATTGCAGAATTCTGTAAGATTCATTTATAGAAATATATTTAAAATACATAATACATAACCAATTTTAAATACAGTCTATGACAAACCTAGACAGTGTATTAAAAAGCAGAGATGATAATTTGCTGACAAAAGTCTGTATAGTCAGAATTATGGTTTTTCCAGTAGTCATGTATGAATGTGAGATTTGGACCATAAAGAAGACTGAGCATCAAAGAACTGATGCTTTCAAATTGTGGTGCTGGATAAGACTTTGAGAGTCCCTTGGACAGCAAGGAGATCAAATCAGTCAATCCTAAAGGAAATCAACCTTGAATACTCATTACAAGCACTGATGCTGAAACTGAAGCTCCAGTACTTTGGCCACCTGATGTGAAGAGCTGACTCACTGGAAAAGATCCTGATTCTGGGAAAGACTGAGGGCAAGAGGATAAGCGGGCAACAGAGGATGAGATGCTTGGATGACATCATCGACTCAACAAACATGAGTTGAGCAAACTCCGGGAGATAGTGAAGGTCAGGGAAGCCTGGCATGCTGCAGTCCATGGGGTCACAAAGAGCTGAACACAACTGGATGACTGAACAACAAAATTTTCTACTTATCACACGGTGCTTATAAAGTGCAACGTTTTTTCCTTCCCCTGTGCACATTCTCCATATTCAAGTATCATGAACGTCTAGTTACCTAGGGCAATGGGGTTGGGGTTGGGGGGACGGGAGGTGGAAGGGAGGGTTAAGAGGGAGGTGATATATGTATATTTATAGATGGTTTACATTGTACAACAGAAACTAACACAACATTGTAAAGCAATTATCCTCCAATTTTAAAAATTTTTAATAAAAAAAAACTTTAAAAATTACCCCCTTAAAAAACAATGCCCAATTATTTACTACAGCAGCTCAAATTTAACTCCCATGGAATTTGCTACAGACTTGGGTCCTTCAATGTTTTGTATGGAACAATGCTAAATGTATGCTCAGACCTCTACAATGGTGGGCCTAGAAGAGGCATCCCCAGGTGGAGAAACTCCACCACCAAGGAAGCCCCCAGGTATTCTTCCTGGCATGCCTCCTGAACTCCAGTACAGCTTGATAATGATAGGGCTGCAGACATTTTTCCAGCTCTTTCTTCTGATGTTCAAATTCCTTCTTCTCTGCAGTCTGGTTCTTATCAAGCCAACTGACAATTTCACACTTGTCAAGAATCTTGTTTGTCCTTATTATTGATCTTGCCTTGAAGTTTTTCATCTTCAACAGTTGCTTTCATGTTGAATATACAGGATTCAAGCGAATTCTTGAAAGACACCTTGCCTGTTTTTTGCAGAAGAAAATTTTACAAGATTCTCTTGCAGAAATATCTTTTGGAGATTTGTAATGCATAACTAAACAATGGTAGGTGGCAGCCACATAGGGAGATCAGAACTTCTGTCAAGGAGAAGCGGTATTTGGCTCTCCTGCAGTAACTATGGCTGAGGTTCTACTCTCATGCCGCTAATATAATAAATAATACAGAACATGCAACAGTGACAAGAAAGTTTCCATTAAAACAATTCCAAGATGGCTTAGAGTTTCTCTACAGTATCCAAATGTAGCTCCCTGGCCCTCCTCAAAATTTTGCATGCTAGCTAATGCTCTAAAATTAATCACTTTCTATATAAACTACTGAAAGTAGATTCTGTTGTCTGCAACTATTAATGCGGGTCCATATGGGACTTTATACCAGAAATGCTTCCCAAAATTGGATCCTTTAAGGAAATGGAAATTTAATGTTGGTTATTGGCTTAGCCTGCTTCAGCTGCCATAACAAAATATCAACGACTGGGTATTTAAACAACATACTTATTTTCTGAAAGTTCAAGAAAGTGGAAAGTGTAAGATCAATTTTTGGTGAAGTCCCTGTTTGATGAAGGCCCTCTTCCTGGATTGCAGATAGCTTTCTTCTCACTGTGTCCTCACATGGCAAAGAGAGAGAAAGCACTCTCTGATCGCTGTTCCTCTTACAAGAACATTAATCCTATCACGGGAACTCCATCCTTATGACCTCATCTAAACCTAATTATGTTCCAAAGAACTCACCTTCAAATCCAAATACCATTCACATCTGGATTAGGACTTCAGCACATGAGTTGTGGGCAGGGGGTGGGGAGAGGAACATTCAGTCCGTAACAGCTATCTATTCTGATTAGGTGTGTGTGATTTGGAAGGAATGATGCTAAAGCTGAAACTCCAGTACTTTGGCCACCTCATGCGAAGACTTGACTCATTGGAAAAGACTCTGATGCTGGGAGGGATTGGGGGCAGGAGGAGAAGGGGACGACTGAGGATGAGATAGCTGGATGGCATCACGAACTCAATGGACGTGAGTCTGAGTGAACTCCGGGAGATGGTGATGGATAGGGAGGCCTGGCGTGCTGCGATTCATGGGGTCGCAAAGAGTCGGACACGACTGAGCGACTGAACTGAACTGAACTGAACTGAGATCAGTCAGTCTGGTTAGCCTTAGAAACTGGGGCGTGCATGCATGCATGCTAAGTGGCTTCAGTCACATCTGACTCTTTGCAACCCTATGGACTGGAGCCCACCAGGCTCTTCTGTCCATGGGAGTCCCCAGGCAAGAATACTGGAGTGGGTTACCATGCTTTCCTCCCGGGGATCTTCTCAACTGAAGAATCGAATCCATGTCTCTTACATCTCCTACATTGGCAGGAGGGTTCTTTAATACTAGCACCACCTGGGAAGCCCCAGAAGTTGGGGCACTAATTACTTAATGGATTTCCAAGGACTTAAGGGTCAAACTGTCACTATAGTCCCCTTGAATGAAGAAACTGCTGCAGGCTTTTAGGGGTCACATTACTGTTATAGAAAGCTATTTTGAAAAATATGGGGCATACAGTGGTCATGTGTGAGCCAGGCTGTACTGGAGAGCTTTAACACAGAAAATGGCATGCTTGGGCTTTTAAATTCTTGGCCACAGGCACAGTCAGATAACCATGACTTCCCCAGTGTGTACATTATCTCTTGTAGCTGCTGCACAGATGCAACCCAGAACCTGTAAACTGTTAGTCGCTCAGTCGTGTCTGACTCTTTACCACCTCCGGACTGTAGCTCATGAGGCTCCTCTGTCCATGGGATTTCCCAGGCAAGAACACTGGTGTGGGTTGCCATTTCCTTCTCCAGGGGATTTTCTTGACTAGGGATCAAACCCAGGTCTCCCACTTTGCAGATTCTTTACTGACCAAGCCACCAGGGAAGCCCCAGAATCTGTAAGATCTGATCCTATTGGTTGCTAAGTTATAAGGCCAATTCCAGCCCACCCAAAAGTTTTATATGAGAGTTAAGGCATGAATTTAGAAAGAGTGGGACCTCAAAAACAGGAATAGGGAAATGCATGGAATTTGGGAGACTTCAAGTTACCCATTCTCTAAAACCCCATTGAGCCTCTCTTATCAGCAAAAGAAGCCCTTACCTCCCTGTCAGATAAGACTTTTGCTGCCTCACTTGAAGACTTTTTCATGTTTAAAAGGAGTTGAAGTCAGGGAGTATGATTCCTCCAGCTCAGTTCTTTCTCAAGACTGTTCTGGCTATTTGGGGTGTTCTATGTTTACAAAATACACAAAGTATGAGTTTGTCATGAAAACATTTTTTTAAAGGCAGCCAGAGTGCTGAGTTGGAGAAGGCAATGGCAGCCCACGCCAGTACTCTTGCCTGGAAAATCCCATGGATGGAGGAGCCTGGTAGGCTGCAGTCCATGGGGTCGCAAAAAGTCAGACACAACTGAGCGACTTCACTTTGACTTTTCACTTTCATGTATTGGAGAAGGAAATGGCAACCCACTCCAGTATTCTTGCCTAGAGAATCCCAGGGATGGGGGAGCCTGGTGGGCTGCCGTCTATGGGGTCTCACAGAGTCGGACACGACTGAAGTGACTTAGCAGCAGCAGCAGCAGCAGCATGTTTCCATACAAGTTAAAAAATTATTTTTGCTCTCTGTACTACAAAGCCACAGTAATCAAAACAGTATGGTACTGCAACAAAAACAGACATATAAATCAATGCAACAGAATAGAAAGCCCAGAAATAAACCCACACATTCATGATCAACTTATCGACAACAAAGGAGGTAAGAATATACAATGGAGAAAAGACAGTCTCTTCAATAAGTAGTGCTAGGAAACCTGAAGAGTTACATGTAAAATAATGAAATTAGAATATTCTCTAACACCATATACAAAAGAAACCCAAAATGGATTAAAGACCTAAAGTTCAAACCCATATCATTGAAGGGCAAAGAATTCTACCAACTGGTCTTTATGAACCAACAAATTCAAAGGTGCTTAAAATATCTATCACAAACCAGGATGTTCTGTGGTAATTGAGGAAAGTCTGCAAAGAAGGATCACAGCGTAAGCTCTCTGGAATTTGGGGGAAAAAAATTAACTGTTTAGCAAATCATTATTTTCTTTCTAAAATAAAGTTTCTGACTTGGTCCTGGTCCCTGAAAACATGGACAATGAGACACAAAGCAACCATGAGATCTGAAATATATGTGATAACTTAGGGCTATTGATCCACCAAGCCAGCAGCACATCAGAATCAATTAAGTTTTTATATTTAATATCAGTTCAAGTAGGTCATGAAAGCACAACTTGCATAAGCATGTATTTTTATATACATATTCCTAATATGCCTACTTCTGCTACACTGCCACATATATGACCTGGTGGGAAGCTGCCTTTCAGAAGTTGATTAAGAGGGGTGGGAGGTTGAAATGTTAGCGTGATTCACAATTGGTCTTGTTCAAAAAGCTAGCATTAGCCATAAATGAACTACTGCATAAATACAGCCTTAATCAGGTCTGGCCCTAAGGACAGCAGTTGGAAAATGTCTAGAAGGCAAATGGACTGAGCACTCAGTCCACAATAATTCACAGAAGTTTGTGGCTAATGGTTTGTCTGAAGAGTCATAGACTTAGATTGATGAGCAGGTATCAGGAATAAGTATATATATGGTCTTGGGCTTCCCAGCTGGTACCAGTGATAAAGAATCCACCTGCCAATGCAAGAGACCCAACAGACATGGGTTTGGACCCTCGGTCGGGAAGGCCCCCTGGAGAGGGGATGGCAATCCAGTCCAGTATTCCCACCTGGAAGATTCCATGGACAGAGAAGCCTGACAGGCTACAGTCCACAGGGTCGCACAGTCAGACATGACTGAAGCGACTTAGTATGCATGCACGCATGCATGGTCTTCTCAGAACTAACCCAGTATTAAAACACTTGTTTAACAGTATCATCCAAAATCTCCTTCTTATAGCACTTAATAATAATTTATGTGAACAAGATGATTTACTCTGTGGATGTCAGCTGGCGTTTTTATCCACTTTTCAATGGGCTCATCTATCAAGTAATAGCAGCGGCAGGAATGGAAAGTATGCACTAGAAAGTAAACCAAGGTTTATCTGGCTAACACCACTGATGACTATCCAAAAGTCAAGCCACAGAAACCAATAGCTAGCATCATACCTCTGGGAAATCAGCCAGGCACCTGGTGGAGCAAACGAAGGAATTCATCTTCACTGGAATAGACATTTATTCTGCATATAGATTTGCAGTCCCAGCTAGTCATGCTTATGCCAACATCACCACCCTTGGACTCTCTCATTAAAACAGACCACAAAATATTGATTCTAACTAATGAATTTAATTTTACAGCAGAACTAAAGCAATGGGCGCCACTCACAGGAGTCACTAACGTTATGATGATCTCCAT
The DNA here is from genome assembly GCA_006410675.1 of Oreotragus oreotragus. Taxonomy (NCBI): domain Eukaryota; kingdom Metazoa; phylum Chordata; class Mammalia; order Artiodactyla; family Bovidae; genus Oreotragus; species Oreotragus oreotragus. Next base: position 611,579 of record SJYX01016212.1, read on the forward strand.
CACTCAAAAGCAGTTGACTCTATTAAGTAATGGAATTGCCAACTGCAAAGTCATAACATTAGCCAGGAGTTTGGGTTGCTCTTCTACAGTTTATTATAAGCAAGTAAATAATATATGGTACTAAAATATATTGGTCCAGGATTACATCTGTTTGCTTGGGCTGCCATCATAGTGTACCACAGACTGAGTGGCTTAAACAACAGAAATTTATTTTCTTGCAGTGCTGGAGGCTAGAAGTTGGAGATCAAAGTGTTGGCAGGGCTGGTTCCTTCTGAGAGCCATAAGAAAAGGATCTCTTCCAAATCTCTATCAGTGACTTGCAGATGGCTGCCTTCTCTCTGTGTCTTCACATTATCTTTTTTCTGTACGTGTCTGCATTCAAATGTGTCCTCTTCTTAAAAGGACACACATCATCTTTAATTAATGCACACCTTAATGTATTCATTTTAACTTGTTTTCCTCTGTAAAGATCCTCTTTCCAAATACAGTCACATTCTGAGGTACTAGGGATTAGGATTTCAACATATAAATGTTTAAAGGTAACACAATTCAGCCCAAAACAAGGAACTGCTGCCAAGTCACTTCAGTCGTGTCCGACTCCATGCGACCCCATAGACGGCAGCCCACCAGGCTTCCCCGTCCCTGGGACTCTCCAGGCAAGAACACTGGAGTGGGTTGCCATTTCCTTCTCCAATGCATGAAAGAGAAAAGTGAAAGTGAAGTCGCTCAGTCTGTCCGACTGTTAGCGACCCCATGGACTGGAGCCCACCAGGCTACTCCGTCCATTGGATTTTCCAGGCAAGAGTACTGGGGTGGGGTGCCATTGCCTTCCCCGAAACAAGGAACAGAAGGGTAATATTTAGAATTATGTTTCTCAATACTACCTCCAATAAACTCCTGACAAAATTTCTGTTTTCCATTCTTGTGTCTTTGTGCTTAACTTGTATAAAGACCTCAGCACCTAAGGGAGTGACACTTTTTGCTCACAAAGTAATAGTTCGATTTATCTAGAACATAAGAATGCTACCCGATCATTTTGAGCTTCTATGTCTCTGCAATGTGTTGGCAAAAGGACTAGAGGGATATTTTGTTGGCTGAGGTAATTGATCCTAATAATGAAAAGGAAAGAAGGTTGCTGCTCTACAATGTAAGCAGGGAACCACATGTCATGATGTCAATGATTCCTTTGGAGCCTCCTAATACTGCTATGTTCAGCAGTAATAGTCAATGAACAAATACAGCAACCACATGAATATAGAACCAATGAGGCTCAGCCCCTTATAAATGAAAGCATGGGTTATCCTGCCAGGGGTATTATACCCTTTCTGAGGGTAAAAGAATGGAAAATGAGAAAAGGAAATTGTTAATGTGTTGTAGAAATGATGACAAGAGCATACATTGATACTGCTCAAATATGTAAGTTTTTCTTTTTTAAAAAAATTTCCCATCCCCTTTATATCTCATATATGGTGCATTCATGGTGATTAATTTAATAATTTAGCTATGGGATATCAAGATAGCATTACAATTAGCTAGAACAGGTGTCAGCAAACTTTCTGAGAGGGGTCCAACAGTGAATACTTTAGGCTTTGTATGTCATATTGTATCAATAGCAATTATTAAACTCACCTATTGGAGTACAAAAGCAGTCATAAACAATACATAAACAAATGAGTTTGGCTGTGTTCCAACAAAATTTCACTTACAAAAAATGAGTGGTGACTAACTTTATCCTGAAAGCTGCAGTTTGCCACATCCTGAACTAAAGGATAAATGCGTATCAAGGTATTTTTATTAACTGGTGAAACTGATTTTCTCCTTTGGAAGGAAGGTAAGAAATGGTTGCATTATGTTTTGGGGGAAAGTTTTCTTACTGCCATGGTTGTTTTGAAGTTTAATCATAGGTCTTTGTAGACAGAGCTAAAGAGGTAGACTGTGGAAGGTATTACAAACTGGCTCACTCGATTCCTGAAGCCAAGCCCTTTACCATGCTTTTCTGTATAAGAGGGAGTGGAAAGATAACACTTCATTCCCGTGAATCCTTTTTAACTGGAGCTTAACATGTAACCTAAGTTCTACCAAGAAGGCACATTCATTCAAGACCTGAGAACTGAAAAGAATAAAGGAAGGTACAGCAGTACTCAGGGAGATCAGACAAGCGTAGTAGTGGGACTGCTTGGTTTTCTTAGGGCTAAAATGGTGACAGTTTTACTGTGTGGTCCCTAACATCACTGGAGTTGAGCAGAAAGTAGCACTGGAGGAAAACTGTATTAGAACAGTTTTTGGCAGGATTGGAGCTTTCTTTAGACTTCATTCTTTCCAACTGTTAGCATCCAACCTTGGTGTACTGTCTTCCAAGAAAGTAGAATACTAAAAATATTAGTTTTTATTATATTAATCTCTCTTCTTCTGAATGAGAACTCTGTTTGAATAATTTTTTATTTCCCAGAAATTTGTATATGCCAACACAGAGTTGGCATCTGTTAAACTGTAGTAAACTGAAACTAGTGTCTCATTATTATCCTAAATAGAAGAGACTCTTGCCTGAAGCACGTAAGGCTGGAGAATGCTGTATGGCCTGCCAACTTTCTTCCCCCCACACCAACCAACTTCTGGGACTTTGGCAAGGGAAACTAATGACACAAAGACCTTTGAAATAAGGCTCAAAAGTGGAAGGCACAGAGTTTGTTAGATGAAAACTCTACCTTTCACAAACAAAATCAGATTTCTGAAGGCAGCACTGGATAGCCACACAAACAGCACAGAGCCTGATACACAGTAGGCCCTCAGTAAATATTTCTTGAATGAATGAATGAGCAGCTGAATGAATGACTATCCTGTGCCAGGAATATTGCTAAACACTTCACCTTAATTATCTCATTCAATCCTCACAACAAACCTATGAATTATGTCCTATTTTTAATCTCTATTTTGCAAATAAGGAAGCTGAAGAGTAGAAATACAATAATGTGCCAAGGTTTACATACATAGTGAGTGACAGAGCTGATATCTTTCCACTACCCCATATTGCTATTACATATTTCAATTAGCATCTTCAGATAGATTTTTATTACTCTTTAAAGGAAAATGAAGAACAGGTACTGCAAAACAAACAATCACAAACATCATTTTATCACATGCTAAGGCTGATACAAATGGATGAAAACACAGTATCAGGGTCAGAAGAGACTGTTTTCACATTTTTTATGGTAAAGAGGCAAAACTTGGAGATTGAAGAAAACAAACTTTGCACTGTGCAAGCTTTACAAGTAGCTTAACAAATCCTACTGTATACACTGAACTTAATATAATACCATAAGTTAAAAGAGTGATCCTTTCAGGCTTTGACCAAAAAAAGTCACTAAATAAAAACTATATATAGATGAGTAAATAATCTTCCATAGAATTTTGCTTTTCGGGGAAATTATCTTCATAAATTCCATCACCTGGATTGTTTACTGGAAAATGAACTTCTATTAATATTTACGGACATGTATATAGTCAGTCACAATTTTATGTAAATGCATAAATGTAGTTTTTTGTTTACTTTTTCAAGCTTTTATCTTTCCCTCTGTATAGATAAGCCCTTGTTCCCACCCCAAAGAAATTCACTTTTAAAACATAGTCTATATCCTTTTATATATTATTTATGCTTATATAATTCTATTTAATCATATTATATACAGATTTATACATACATGTCTATATATTACAGTTACAAGTTTGGCGGGGAGCATTGTTTCACAAGAGGGAGTTCACATTATGCTTTTTTGCATTCCGCTTTCTCCCTCAACTCCTCATGGAAATCCCTCCAAGTCAACTGGGATCGCTCACATTCATTCTTTTAAAATGGCTGCATCATATTCCAAGGTCTGCGTATATTATATAATGTATTCAGTCCTGTTCCTATTACTAAGAAACGTTGTTTTCCTACAGGCCACTAGAGAGCACCAGTGTCAAGTTCAGCAAAGTCTAGTTTGGGGTGAAGATTTGGGGAGAGATTTATTAAATTTGCCTCTTCATTCTCACTGTCCTGATCAAGGTTTTATTCATTCTCAGCTCAGGGAGTAAACCCAGAACTTTCTGGGTATCTCCAAGCAGTATCTTACCGTGCTACCCCAGGGGATGCAACAAATTCACCAGGTTTCTTTTTCAGATTCCCTGCAGTCATTAACAGGCCCAGAGGGCAAAAACTGCAGAAACACTGTAATCAGCATTGTTGTTCAGTCCCTCAGTCCTGTCTAACTCTCGGCAACCTCATGGACTGTCGCATACCAGGATCCTCTGTCCTCCACTATCTCCCGGAGTTTGCTCAAATTCGTGTCTATTTAATCATCTCATCCTCTGCCGCCCCCTTCTCCTTTTGCCTTCTATCAGGGTTTTTTCCAATGACTTGCCTCCTCACATCAGGTGGCCAAAGGACTGGAGCTTCAGCTTCAGCATCAGTCCTTCCAGTGAACATTCAGAGTTGACTTTCTTTGAGATTGAGTGGTTTGATCTTCTTGCAGTCCAAAGGAGTTTCAAGTCTTCTCCAGCACCACAATTTGAAGGCATCAGTTTTCCAGGCAAGAATACTGGAGTGGGTTTCCATTTTCTACTCCAGGGGATCTTCCTAACCTGGGGATCAAACCCACATCTCCTGCAATGGCAGGCAGTCTTCACCACTGCACCACCTGGGAAGCCCATATAATTGGCATAATCAACAAAAACAGCCACTATCACTGCTGTCACTGCAATTACTACAGTTTATGGAGAAGAAAAAAACTGGCAATAATCAGGCTGATACATTTATCTTATTTACATTTATAACCCTGATACATGTATCTTATCTTCACAACAATCCTAAGAAGTATGCATAACTGTTATTCCATGATACAGACAAAGAGTGGGGCTAGAGATAATTGTGTGTGTGTGTGTGTGTGTGTGTGTGATATCCAGACCCTTCAGAGAGCCCAGGAATATTCCTCATGCCTGTATACTGAGTGTGTCACTATGCAGCCCCTTCTCCATCTCTGTCTTCAGCTACTGGCACCATCCATATCAAACCAAATCCAATCCAAATTCCCTACAGTTTTCCAAAGACAGCAGAGTTCCTCTGACTTTGCATTTGCTATTACTGTTGTCCTGTGTTAAGCCTTCCTCAGCTTCCCAGGGGACATCACTTGATCCCAATTAACCCCTTATCTTCAAGGAAAACTCCTCCTTCTAAAAAGGAGCCAGACTACATTTTGCCCTGTCTGGGGAGCTTCCCTAGGTAGACTTCAAAAAGCTTCTTGTACCACAAGATAATGGAAAAAGTTGTTTACTTTAGAAAGTTCAAAAGCCGAGTCTTAACTGTTCTTAGTAACCCTGTGCCTGGCACAGTGGCTGGCAGATGTTCAGTACACGTTCATAAATGAATGACTGAATGAAGGAGCTGTAAGGATTCTCTCTCAAAAAAATAAAGAGTCAAACCCAATTCTTAGCAGCGTAAATTAAATATATAAAAGCCAAGAGACTTGGGTCACTTCCTTTCGGGGAGGATTTGCATGACAAATCCATTTACCAAGCCGATCAGATGCAAATAAAGAGTCCCCAGCTTTTGTTCTGCAGCTGAGCCTGAAGCACTTCTTTGCCTGTAGATCTCGACAGATTAAAAAAACTGAAGAAAGAAAGAGTGCGTTGGGCTATTCACGTAAGTCTAGGGTCTGCCATTAGTTGCTGCTGAGAGATAAGGTGCAATTTTTATTAGAACAGAAGTACTTTAGGCTCCAGAATTACAAACCAGTTGTTGGGAGTGCAGTGAGGGGTAGAAAATTCATCTTTCATCAGAAAAAAATTTGTGGTAAAAGTGGATATTATTTTTCTCTTATAAATACACACAGAAACTCTTTGGCTTGGTTGGTCTTACTTATTATTTCCTCTTGAAAAAGACTACCAGTCCTCCTGAGGAAAGAAAACAAAGACCCAGCAATGTGCAAGTCACTGGGACCACAATTAGAAACGCTCCTTCTAATGAAATGTTTTCTTTTCTGTAAACTCCAGATGCTACTGAGAAGAGCTCCCAATGTATTGACCAGGGGGAGTGCTCTTTGCTGCCCAGTATTACAACATTCTCTGCCAGCTAATTCTAATGACAGATTAGATTATTGTGGGATTCTTCACCCAGGAATACAGTCAGGAACTTACAGTTGAATTTGCAGCCACAAATACATATATTCACAGGTACTATGAGAAGATGGTTAAAGTTTTCCCCTCTCTGATAGAAGCTAGCCTCCTCGTTTTTTGCATGTTTCAAGTCAAATCAAGTAGAAACACATATGAAGTATTTTTACTTTTTGTGCCCCCAAAGCTTAAATGCATTTTTAATATCACAGAACCAGAAATCTGGATGGAAGCTCTAAACATTATCTGTCCCACACACACAAAACTCCACTTGACTCATTCCTGGAAGCAAACCACCCACCCTTTCCTCAGGAATATCTCAAAAGGACATCACGCACTGGTGCATCCTGTTATCTCTTGGCACAATTTGTTTCCTTGAGGTTCAAATACCATTGTCTTCATTTCCTTTACTGCTCAAGTAGGAGCTTAACTTTTCCATTACTTTCATTTCCTGCACTGCTCCAGTAGAAACTTGTTTTTTTCCCCATCATCTCCAGTGTCACTGTGGGCTTTTAGACTGTAGAGAGTTATCTATAGACAGGGCCCTATACGTTCTGTGTATTTTCCACCTCTTGTCTTCGCACATACTGTGCCATCTGCCTGGAAATCCTCTCTTTACTTATGATTCACAGTCTCCCACATTAAGAGCTCCTACTGAACTTGCAAGACCCAGGCTCTTTGTGAAAAGCCTCTTTACATCCATGTTCTGCCACTCCTCAATCTAAGATATTAAGTACTAGTTCCTGAGTGCTATCTACAGCTCTTCTAAAACTGTGCTATTCAGAATGTAGTCCTTAGACCAATGGGAATAGCATTACTTGAAAGATTATTAAAACTGAGCTTTCATAGGCCCCACTTATGACCTACTGAATAATATCTAGAGGTAGGACCTGGAAAAGATCTGAATTTTTAACAAATTAGCTTTAATAGCACTATTTTACAGTAGTTTAATCTCAGATAACTGTTGGCCATTGTGAATTTAATATTCTTGATAGACCGAAAGATTCATGATGTGCTATCATTTTACTGAACAAAACTGCAACAGAAGCCTGTGGATGTCATTTAATGAAAGGATTATTGCTCTTCATTCTTAATTACAGATATATTGGAGCAGGGTTTGAGGCTGAAAATTATATGGCAAATTTGGAAAGCCACAGATAACTCCCTTGAAGACACCAAGGGTCAAAGCTTTTGCCCAACATTATATTGGAATTTTCCCTTTGCACTTTTTTCTCATATTAGCCACAGAGTCTAGATTTATCTCTTACTCATTTCAGAATGAATGAGCAAAGGCCCTCACGCATACACAACATTTAAGATGGTAACTAAAACTGAATGAATGAACATTCGCAAAAAGCATTTCTTTCTGAAACTTCACTGTCTATTTTGGATAACATATTCAACAAAGTTACTTTTGATTTGGTCTCTGCAAATAGTTCTGGCTTCCACTACTGTTTTTCAAACTGAGATCCCTGGACGGATCAGCTGCATCAGCATCTGGGATGTATATCCTGTACAGACTACTAGACTCACTCTATAATACAGTATCTGAATCTCCAGTTTGTGGGATCTAAAATCCCAAGTGATTCTTATGTAGACAAAATTAAGAGACCCACTGGATTATGTGGTTACCCCAACTTGCATGGTCACTAACCATGGAGTAAGGAAAATATCCTGAACCAGAAGGCTCATTATCTAAACTTAGCATAGGCGGAGTCCTAATGGGACAAGGAAGAAAGCAGGAATCCCACAGAGAAATTTCATTATGCAAAGATATCAAACCGTCTCATGAGTTCCATTGTATGTTTGGATTGAAATCCATACCTTTGTCAATAGTTGCTTTGGGAAGTGAGAAAACAGTTTAAGAATTTTCTTTTGCTAAGCCATATCTTACATAAAAAACCAGTGAAATATATTCCCAGGAATTCAAATCAAGAAAGGAAAACAAGTAGAGGAAGTAGGGGAACTGTTTAACAAAAATAAAAAATAGAGAAAAGAAAAAAGAGCTAAACATAGTGTTATATATTCTTCCCAAGCTCCTTTTCTCAAGAGTCTGATGCGAAGGCCCAGCAGATATCAATTTACCACGGTATGATTTTAAGGGGTTGAAAACTCAGTATCTGTTCACTTAAAGCTCTGGAGATGTCTTTTCCTGTTCCATGAGCTGAGTAATACCTAAAATATAAATATACTGAAAAAAAATGCACACTGGCTTAAATTCAAAACAGAATATAGGAAGATAGTGGTGAAAGAGAATAGTTTTTTAATCTTCCTGAATCACCCCATAAAAACAGAACCAAACCAAAAAGGCACAGACAGAAGCTAAAATATTAAGGAATAAATTATTCTCATGAACCCAAACAGAAATAAGTATGAATAATTCACAGACCCAGACAGTATCAGCATCTATAGAGGAAGAAACCAAGGGAAGTAGGGAGGTACCTAACGGATCTGAGAAGAAAATAACTCCAAAACTGCCAACATATATTGACTGGAAAGCATGGGTAGCCAATTTGAGGACTGCATGCTGGTGAATTGGAAGGAGTGCTTGCAGTTGAGTACAAAAGCTGGAAGTTAATTAATTAATCTGGGACTTACAAACTGGGAAATGAATTTGCCAAAATGCTTTTCCAGAGCAAAGCTCCACATAAGGAAGGACTGTTGGGAATAGAACCTAAACTGACCAAGAGAGGGGAATAAAGCAAAGGTCCAAAGAACGTAGAGATGAGGAACAAAACCAGGAGATATCCAAAAGTATGAGGCAATGTTTCTGAACAAGAACAATAATTAACAGAAACACAGAATTCCACAGCAATGGAGCTAGAAAAGCTATCCAGACATGTCCCTTCTTTCTCAAAGTGGAGGAAAAATAATCTCATGCAAAAAATAAGCAACAGAAAAGAATCATAGTTGAATTCTATACAATATTTTTATAAGAAATAGAAAATTAGGTACACGATAGCATCTCTACAGATAATTAAATCACTCCAGAAAAATATTCACAGATGAAAACTGAAACAAAATATTTTTCATATTAACTAATCAAAAAATTTTAATGATAAATTATATAAAGTAACAACATAAATCAGAATTAGAATAACTCAAAAATGCAGTCATAGGACTCACAACAGAATAAGAAGTTTTTAAAAGATATATAATTTCAAAATATAACATGAATCACATCACAAAAGAAGGTATCCAAATGGCCAATAGTAATATGAAAAGTATCTCAATGTCACTCGTCATTAGAGAGGCAAATTTAAACCACAAGATATCACTATATACCCATTAGAATGGCTAAAATTGAAAAGACTGATAATACCAAGTTCCATCAAGGATACAGACTGGTGGGAATGTAAAATATTATGGCTGCTTTAGAAAATTGTTTGGCAATTTCTAATACAGGTAAAAATGCATCTGCCCTGTTATCCAACAATCTGGCTCCTAGGTATTTTCTAAGATAAATTAACACATATGTTCTTCTCAAAGATTGATACAGGAATGTTCATCATAGCTGTAATTTTTAATAGCCAAAATCTGGAAACAACACAATGTCAATAGAAGAAAAAATAAATTATGGTATATATATAAACTGCTGATATATACTACAATGGATACTCTATTGGATATACTGGATTTTTTATGAATTTCAAAAAACATTACATCGAGCAAAAGAAGGCAGACATGAGACTCATACTATCATGATTCTGTTGATTTTTTTTATTTACTTACCTATTTGGTTCTGTCGGGTCTTAGGTGCAACCGTTGGGCTTAGTTGCCCTGTGGCACGTGGGATCTTAAGTTTCCCAGCCAGGGATCAAATCCATGTCCCCTGCAATGCAATGTGGATTCTTTACTACTGGACCAGTAGGGAAGTCCCCCGTCCTATTGATTTGAGATTAAAGAACAGGCAAAACCAATCTGTGGCAACAGATGTCAGAATAATGGTGAGACCTTTTTTTTTTTTTGGAATACTGCAGCCATGAAATTAAAAGACGCTTACTCCTTGGAAGAAAAGTTATGACCAACCTGGATAGTATATTCAAAAGCAGAGACATTACTTTGCCGACTAAGGTCCGCCTAGTCAAGGCTATGGTTTTTCCTGTGGTCATGTATGGATGTGAAAGTTGGACTGTGAAGAAAGCTGAGCGCCGAAGAATCGATGCTTTTGAACTGTGGTGTTGGAGAAGACTCTTGAGAGTCCCTTGGACTGCAAGGAGATCCAACCAGTCCATTCTGAAGGAGATCAACCCTGGGATTTCTTTGGAAGGAATGA
>SJYX01016212.1:622548-644605 GCA_006410675.1 Oreotragus oreotragus
AATAAAAAAAAAAAAAAAAAAAAAAAAAAGATGCAAAGAAAAAGCAGAGAAAAAGCACATGAAGCAAAGTTCAGAGTAAACCAGGAGCAAGCTTGTAAGAGTCTGCTCCAGTGATGTCACACAGGCTATTATTTTCTGCAGCAATGAATTCTGATATGTGTGAAGTGTTGTCCATTAGGGAAATCCATTAAAAAAATATAAGACAAGACTTTATCCAAAGTTGGATAAAAGTTATGAGGGTTCTTCAAAGGTTCAATGTCTACAGGAGGCTAGGTAGAGGTTCCTGATGGCCTAAAACAGAACTTCATGAGAAACGTAGAATCTGAACTGATGGTTGGATGTTAGGTAGAATTTTGAGATTCAGATATGAAGAGAGGGGCATTAAAGGACTAAGGAAGGATACATGCAAATTAGCAAGTTGGATTTGTCTTGGGCTTTTGTCAGCCCAAAGTGTGCTGAGAGAACTAGCATGTAAATTACCTACATGACTTGCCATGATCAAGCCATTATGGGCATCAGACAATGTCAGGCTGAATGTGATGACACCATAAGCTCTTCCAGTCCAGATCTAAGGCAGATGCTATTTTTTGCCTCTTGATACATGGCAACATGGAGCATGAGTATGACTTCAACAAGGAAAACTATTGACTCCACAAAGCAAAATGATGTCTTCTGGAGAAACATCAAATACATTGTACAATCACCACTTTGTCTGTAACAGTTTGGTCAGACTCCACCTTTTTTTTCCCCTCATTTGCTCAATAGATATTTATTGAGTGGGTAGTCTATGCCAGGCATTGTGCTACACCCCAAGGATGAAATATATGGGATCCAGTCCCAAGAAGTTCAGAGACTGGTCAGAAAAGCTACATGCAAATGCATGGATTTCATTAGAGAACAGTAGGGGCTTTAGGCAAGAGAGAAACAAAGGACTTTAGGATCACACAGGATAGGACAGAGCCCTAATTTGATGTATCTGCTTTCCACTTTGACAATAACACTCACTAATGACTGTTAAACTAAAGAATGGATATGATAAGCTAGCTATTTTCCAAAACTGGTCAAATGAAAAAACACTAGGTTGTAGGTAAGGTCGGAGTGCCCTCTGCTGAAACAGGAAGCTGGAATTAGAAGTTACATTATTCTGAGTTTGTCTATATAAAAACACTCTCTCTACCTTTTGTTTGTAGAAATGAATAAATATCATCCTCTCCTAACCATCATCCATCTCAAGCCTTGTTTGATTCTTGCATTTATTGAGTTGGCAGGCAATAAAAGAGGACCGAAAAAACACCTGTGAACATCCCAATAGCAAAAACAGACAGGCAAATAGGGATATAAAAACTTTCCAGGTTGACTGATGGGTTATCAAAATCCAAGGTGTGCTAGCCTAGGATCTTTTCATAGAATGACCACAACACTGGAACCCCAACTCCTGGCAAGCTACTGTGTGTTTTCGCTCTCCCCACTCCAACACAGAGAAATCTTGACATGAATAAAAAGAGATTCAGCCAGGAAAGACATGGAGGAAACTTAACTTCAAATTACTAAGTGAAAGAAGCCAATCTGAAAAGGCTACATACTGTATGACATTCTGAAAAAGGTAAAATCATGGAGACAGTACAAGATTAGTGGTTGCCAGGGGTTAGGAGAGAGGGAGAGAGAAATAGCTGGAACACAGAGAAGTTTTAGGGCAGTGAAACTACTATGTGTGACATTATAATGATGGGTGCATGTCATTATATATCTGTACAAACCCACAGAATGCACACCACCTACAGTGAACCCTAGTGTAAACTGCAGGCTTTGGGTGATAGTGATATGTCAATGTACATGCATTGACTGTAACAAATGTACCTCTTCCATGAAGGATGTTGATAGGGAGGAGTCTACATAGCAGGGGACATAGAGGTGTATGTTAGCTTTCTGCTGAATTTTGTGTGAATATTGCTCTAAAAGAAAATCTGTTTAACAAAGAGAAAAAATTAATTCTGGCTAAATTCACTCCAAAAGCAGGTCTCGGAGGGCAAAAGAGGTAATCTGTCTTGCCATCTGAATGGGCTGTAGATAGAGACAGAGGGAGGGAGGATATGTGTGATGAACTGCATGGAAGTGTGAGCCTCAAAGCAAACCACCTTACTTCTTTCCTTTTGCCCAACCTCCCTACAAAGCAACAAGTCCCAGAGGCCATCATTATGTGTGGCTTAAAATCCAACTGATTTAGTAGAAATGGAAGCATTCCTTCCAAAGTCACAAGGATTATAAGCTTAACTTTTATTTCTAACATACATCTCAAACTGCAGAACTCAAACCGACATTCAGATTTAAATGTGATCAGAAAAAAAAGGGACTTGTTTAAGGACCCACCTCCAGCAGCCTGGTAGTGCCTGGCCCCAGGGACTGGCATGTGCTGAGGATATCGCATGCATGTAACAGAAAAGAAGAGGCAATCCTGTGCCTTGTAAAAGTGGAAGTTCTACAAAATATAACTCTTCTGCAAATGAGCTACCTTATAGCCGCAATCAGAGCTGCTAAATGTTGCTATCTTTCCTTTGAGTTGGATTATTTGATCTGAAGCCCTTCTTTTACTCTGAATTAACTTGCCAAAGTGGATCTCATATTTTGAACAGTGTGATTAATAAATCTTTAAAAATATCCCAAGAGGAATACTATAGTCATTTATTTAACTGCCGTTTAGAGTAATTAACAGTTTTAGAAATTTTCCTAGCCTCTTTAATTACTGAGTGAGTCTAAATGTTTTGTTACTCCTGTATGACTAACATGTTAGTGCACATGAAAAGGTAAGGGTTGGGGGGAGGTTTCTTTGGACAGGTACTGAGTGCCTTACTTGCAATAAACATCTCCAGCCAGTTTGGACATCTGGGAGAGATTTTGTAGTGATGAACATCTGGAATTTAATTTGCAACATGTAGTAGAAACTCATTCCATGAAAAAAAAAAAAATCTCTTCTTTATTCAATGTAATTTGCAATCTCTTAAAAGCTACTCACATCCCTGAGCCAGCCTCCTGGGAAAAGAGTCTCCTCAAGGCCTGTTGTTGAAAACCTTTGGAATTTCTTGGCTTTGCAAAATGGTAACAATGCAGTCCAACCAAGGTTATTCCAGTTATTTCTCCCTCATTTCAATCCATTGATGAGCTATGGATTTATAATTAAAGTGACCCCTTAAGACACTTGGACTTCCCTGGTGGCTCAGACGGTAAAGCATCTGTCTACAATGTGGGAAACCCAGGATCAATGCCTGGGTCAGGAAGATCCCCTGGAGAAGGAAATGGCAATCCACTCCAGTACTACTGCCTAGAAAAACCCATGGACAGAGGAGCCTGGGAGGCTACAGTCCATGGGGTCGCAAAGAGGGGACACGACTGAGCGACTTCACTTTCACTTTCAAGACACTTAGCTTAGTCAATGCTGTCCTCAAATCCATAGCCTGTGGATTCAACAATATGTGCGAAGATGTGTTAAGAGGTAGGGAGAAGAAAGACAGCATGGAGTTTGTGTTTTCAGAATACAACATTCTTCTCCTGTCAAAAAGGGTTTTTGAGACTGCTCTTTTCATAGTCCAGTAGATTGTCTGCTCCACTCCAAAGGACTAATATCAGTAAACACCCTTACTTACACTTTTGAGGCCCAACCACCATTTCTGGATATAAAGCTGGCTTAGCTTTCAGCACAATGCAAAGCACATTCTAAGACATTTCTTTAATTGAGTCAGGATATCTAAAGAAAACCTAACAGACAGACCTTAGATAAGATGGCTCTTCCTCTTTTATTTCCATCCTCAAATACAGGGCCAATCCACCTCCAGAAACCAAGAAGGAGTCATGAGAAAACATCAGCTTCTCCTCTATTTTTTTAATTGGAGTATAATTGTTTTATAATGCTGTGTTAGTTTCTGCTGTGAATCACATATATATATCCCTTCCCTCTTGAATCTCCCTTCCACTTACCCCTCCATCCCACCCCTCTAGGTCATCACAAAGCACTGAGCTGAGCTTCCTGGGCTATACAGGAGCTTCCTACCAGTTATCTATTTTACACATGGCATCAGTCCCTTTTTTCAGTCTCAATGGTGAGAGGTTGCCCCACAGGATGAAGTCTAAGAGCTGACATTTAGATCCTGAGTGTGTCTTTCCTAATCCTTTCTAAATTTGGCCAATGGGCAGTTTTACTTGCAATGTAAGCCAAAAATTACTTCTCAGAATGATTTCCTCCTCTATTGAAACTGATCCCAAAAGGAAACGTTGACTCTGACTCTGACTCTTCCTCAATTACTCACATTCAGCATTTCCTACCATCACCAACACCTATCTCATTAAATGGAAACTGCCTTCAAATTGTTATGGCTGTTAGAAAAATCTTACATTCCAGTCTTTCACTTATTTCTTCTTTTAACAAACTTTCTCTTCAGAGCTAAAATATCAGATTCAACCTGCTAAAGTCATTATTTTTCTAATAATCGAAACATGAATTAGTTGCTCATGAAAAACATGTTCAGACCAGAAAAATACATTCTTGTAATTGGAACCTTTTGAAATGGAAATTCATACGGGAAATAAACAATACGGGAACAGCTTAAGTGGGTTTCTCTAGGTCGGTACCAGATGAGCTTCCCGAAGTCTTTAGCTTTAAAACAAAATGAAGCCTAAAACTGGCTGAGTAAAAGAGGACTTATTGGTGGTTGGCTTTGCATGTATATCTATATGTATTAGATTGGGAACATGTGTTTCAAGGAAAAGAAACTTGACACTGTGAAACATTTTCACCTGACAAAGGAAGGAAATCTATCTGAGTGTCTTGTCTGTAACATGTCATTTGCAGTGATCAGTGTGCATACAAGCGTGATCTCTGGTGTCCCTGTTTGTATTGGAACCATTTCCTGAGTGATAGTACATTTCTGTTTGACACGCCATGCCTGGGAAAATGTCATATCACTTATCCCCACCCAGGCAAGCACAAGCTTAAGACGTCATCAACTCTTTCTGTTTCCGTTGCTGGGCGTGGGTTATTCTGCAGAGTTTGCATCGTTCTCTATTTACTTCCTGCCCAGTTAAAACTATAGAAGTGTCCAAATCTTGGTTTCAAAATGACTTGGCAAAGTTCAGAAAAGCAAGGCAAGAAGGAGGTCGGAGTTTTATAACAGAATTTTGAAGACCATAAAATGTCTCCTTTCCTTGCTACTCAAAATGTGATCCATGGACCAACAATGTTGGAATCACATGGTCGCTTCTTACAAAAGCAAAACCTCAGATCCCACCAAAGATCTACTAAACCAGAATCTACCTTTTAACAAGATACGCCAGTAATTCGGTACGTGCTGAAGTTTGAGATGTGATCTTGTTCAACCCTTTTATTTACATATAAAGAAACTGAGTCTCAAGTATCTTGTGCCAAACCACACAGCTGTACATCAGGGTGGCTAGGATTAAAACCTTAATATGAATGTTCCGTCTAGTCTACTTCCATTGTGCATGAAAGGACGACATACAGCTCAAATGCCTCAGGGACAATATTTCTGTAAACTCATCATAATCTTTGAATCCACAGGCCAAACCAATTTCTCCTTACCCGTTAGAGAGCCTCCTCACTTCTCTCTTCGTCATCTCAGATTCCACTACAAGCCTTCTCCTGTAAATTCCTGAACTTCTCTAGAAACCTTTTCTCAAAGTACCCACCCTAACTGAATTCAACAACCCACTGTCCCCATTCCTGCACCCAAAGAACTGAGCAAAGCTAGAGAAAAGTCATTCAGCTGAATAAATTGCTATCATTTTACATTTAAAATCAGCAACATCAACTGAGTTGATGTTAATCTTATTTTTCTCTAGTAGTTTCTTCATTTTATACATTTCCAATTTTCTCAAACTCCCACACCCATTCTCAAGTGATGACATGTCTCCAACTTTACAGAGATAATACAAGTAATTAGCTATCAAACCCCTCAACTTCCAACCACTATTTCTAAATATATACACCATCCAGCATCTCTTCACTCACCTTCTCCTTTTCTCCCTTTTACAACAGATAAATCACCTACCTCCTACCTAATAAAGGTGAGTTCCAAATGGCCTATGAAACTCACTCACTCTCCTCCTCTCTGGAAGGAGATCCACAGATCATCTCCCTATGCCACATGCATACATCCTTGCTTCTAAATCCATTTTTTTCTGCATTCAAATATATTCGAGTACCTTTCTTGTTAAATAAGGAACAAACTAGCAAAGTTTTAGAGAAAACCTCCCAGGCTGATCCTACTTCAATTCTCTCCTTCATAGTGAGCTTCTTGGGAAAATGTATTCTCTACACATGTAGTATATATACTTTTTCATCTTCCGCTCATTACTTTTCAAAATGACTTCATGAATGCATGATTTTTTTAATGTAAGCAATAGGGGGGGAAATGAAAGAATAAAGAAAAAAAAATCACCAGAACTCTCATATCCCAAAACAATCATATTCAAAATAGTCATTCTCTTTATAACATTATTTCTATTACTGTATACCAACAAGAGGATGGATAGGTAGGGAGAAAATGTAAAACTGAATAGTATTCAAAATGTTGTTTTTTAAGTAAAATTTAATTGATTTAACTGTTCTTGCATTTAACAAAAGAAGTGTTTAGGCAATGAAATAAAGACTGACTCTCTACTTGAACAATAAGGAAATTAGCCTTCACATTCTTAGTTTTATGAGTTATATTGTGATTTCCATTTTGTCAAGATTTTTAACATTTTAAATTTGTTTTGTAGTCATAATCCTCCAAGTGTTTACCCCTAGTTTTCTATTTAAATGTATTTGATCCTCAACCATGAAATTAAAAGATGCTTAGTCCTTGGAAAAAAAGTTATGACNAGGCAATGAAATAAAGACTGACTCTCTACTTGAACAATAAGGAAATTAGCCTTCACATTCTTAGTTTTATGAGTTATATTGTGATTTCCATTTTGTCAAGATTTTTAACATTTTAAATTTGTTTTGTAGTCATAATCCTCCAAGTGTTTACCCCTAGTTTTCTATTTAAATGTATTTGATCCTCAACCATGAAATTAAAAGATGCTTAGTCCTTGGAAAAAAAGTTATGACCAACCTAGATAGCATATTAAAAAGCAGAGACATCACTTTGCCAACAAAGGTCCATCTAGTTAAGGCTATGGTTTTTCCAGTGGTCATGTATGGATGTGAGAGTCGGACTATAAAGAAAGCTGAGCGCCAAAGAATTGATGCTTTTGAACTGTGGTATTGGAAAAGACTTTTGAGAGTCCCTTGGACTGCAAGGAAATCCAACCAGTCCATCCTAGAGGAGATCAGTCTTGGGTGTTCATTGGAAGGACTCATGTTGAAGCTGAAATTCCAATACTTTGGCCACCCAAAGTGAAGAGCTGACTCATTGGAAAAGACCCTGATGCTGGGAAAGATTAAGGGCAGGAGAAGAAGGAGACAACAGAGGATGAGATGGTTGGATGGTATCACCAACTCAATAGACATGAGTTTGGGTAGACTCCAGGAGTTGGTGATGGACAGGGAGGCCTGGCATGCTGCAGTTCATGGGGTCACAAAGAGTCGGACACGACTGAGAGACTGAACTGAACTGATCCTCAACACTGATCATTTTTACCATAGGTTTTCCATTCCTGAATATATTCAACAAATACATTTGGGGCATCCAAACACTGGGGAGATGAGAGTGAGAAACAGGTAAGATTCTTACACTCATGGAACTTACCTGCTAAAGGAGGAGAGAAAAAATGAACAAAACATATAAGAAAAAACCCCCAAATAGTTTTCAAATCATGTGTGATTGGTGCTATGTACATGTGGGCACATGGAAAATAAGTGGGTAAAAGGCTATTTACCCAAGAAAGTTCTCACTTTAGATGTGACATGTGAGCTGAGTCCTTGAACAATTCAAAACTGTCAGTAAGAAAAGTCCTAAAGGGGAAACATTTTTTTTATCATGAATATATGTTGAAACTTAAATGATTTTTCTATATCTGTTGAAATTACTGTATCTATTTTTTTCTCTTTTTTTTTCTGGAAATGGGACAAATTATGTTATTTTTGAGTAATCAACCCAACTTAGTTGTTAACATGGTGAAGTTACTTTATTTTTTGGATTCCATTCATTATTTTTTTTCTATATAATGTTTGCACCTATATTAATACGATTTTCCTATCATTTTTCTTTCTTCCAGTGTTCTAAGGTTATGAAGTCCTCATAAAATGCATTGGGAATCGTTTCCTCTATTTCTACTCTCAGGAAGATTTTTTTAAGACACTATATTGTGCCTTCCTTAAATGTCAGAATTTAATGATGAAACCATCTGGAGTTTTTTGTGTGTGTGTGAAAGAGTTTCCATTATAAATTCCATTTTTAAAATACATATTAGGCAATTCACATTTTCTCCTTTTTGCATCAGTTGTGGTCAGATGTCAGTGTCATCAGCTTATAATTTGTTAGCATAACATTGTTTATAAGTATCCTGTTGTTATCTTTAAGTATCTCTTTTATCTGATATGTGCTCTCTTTTTTTGTTCTGGCTATTGATTATATGTACTTTCTCTGTTTTTCTCTTTTTATCTTCAATCAGCCCTGCTAGAGAGTAGGACTAATTGTGCTAGCCTTTTCGAAAGAAACTGAAAAAGAGACGTATGTCAATATTATGTGTTTGGTTTTTATTGGTTATCTCTATTTGATACATTTTTGTATACAAATTTATTAAAATTTGCTCTTTTCTTTATAATCTCTCTTCCTACTTAAGGATCAAAGTGAGTTTGTTCTTATTCTTCTGTCTTCTTGACATGGCTATTTAGATCATCAGTCATCAGCCTTTCACCTCTTGTTATGAGCAGATCTTCATGCCATACAGGTGAATCTGAGCATCATTCTGTCTGTAGCGAAAGTGTTAGTTGCTCAGTTGTGTCTTGACTCTGTGACCCCATGGACTGTAGCCCACCAGGCTCCTCTGTCCATGGGTTTCTCCAGGCAAGAATACTGGAGTGGGNTTATGAGCAGATCTTCATGCCATACAGGTGAATCTGAGCATCATTCTGTCTGTAGCGAAAGTGTTAGTTGCTCAGTTGTGTCTTGACTCTGTGACCCCATGGACTGTAGCCCACCAGGCTCCTCTGTCCATGGGTTTCTCCAGGCAAGAATACTGGAGTGGGTAGCCATTCCCTTCTCCAGGGGACTCTTCCCAACCCAGGGATCGAATCCAAGTTTCCCTCATTGCAGGCAGATTCTTTATTATCTGAGCCACTGAGGAAGCCCGTTCTGTCTGTAATGACATACAATTAAAGGACTCCTTTTCTCGTGAGATAAGACAGAAATCAGTGAGGGCAAACAAGGCATCGATGAGTTTTAAGTTATAGGATTTGAAACTGTCAAGAGGCTCTGATCTCAGGGGTCTCCATTTTTCCATAAAGAAGGTTGGAGCATTGGCTAATAGTAACAGGGAAGTGATGGAAATTTGAAAAGAATAGTAAATATTTAGAATGATCCCTGAGATATATAGTAAGGAGAACTTACTAGAGGTGAATAACTAGATTGCTGACCTGTAAAAGTTAGCTATATTCCTTTCAGCCTTCTGTTGTCCTTCTGATTTGAATTAACAGTCATCACCCAGATTAGCTTTCAAAATGGCACTTGTAGAGTTGAAATACAGCAGAGAAGGCACCTCACCCATTTCTGTGGTGATCTGGAAAGTAGTGGTTGAAATTCCAGGATCTCAGGTCGGGCAGACCTGGCTTCAAAGCTGTGTGGTTTTGAACGAAGTCCACTTATTACCCTATACCGTAGAGCATACTTTCTTTCTTTCTGAATTGCATCCTTCACCTTATGCTGAATGACTATTGTAAAAATTACTTTGTAGGTTCATCACGGTGGTTAAGTGAGCTTTGTCTGGCAGAACATCTAGTTCAGTGTCTGTTGCATAACTGGCTTCCATCAATAGTAACTGTTGAAGTTTTAAGTTGCTATTCATGTTGTTTTTGTTGCTGTTTATTCTCCTTACAGGGTATTCTCTTCTCCTCTGTGGAATGTGTCAAGTCCACACAGGACCTAGTAAATCTCTATCTGCACGAATCGAATAGGGTTTATCGGGATAAGATGGTGGAAGAGAAGGACCTTGATCTTTTTGATAAGATCCAGGTAGACGTGGTCAAGAAAATTTTTGATGTGAGTATAGCTCTGTGAATTTCTGCTTACATCTGAAAAAGAATGGCGATTATGCAAGGATCACCCAAATGATAAAAATCTAGCTTTTAAATAGAAGAAAATCATATTTAGATAAAGAAAGAAAGTCCTTAGTGTGACAAAGTGGAAAATTCTGGGTCAAGAAGAGATACAAATTAACCATAGAATCTCGGTGTTGTGAGGTCTGTGAAGACCATCTGACCATATCCTTGTCCTTTCCACAAACTGGTCATCCCAGCTGACACAAGCACCCTTGGAAATTCACAGTCTCATCTCTGCAGAGCCAGCCACTTTGGAACTGCAATTGCCTGGAAATATGGAACAAGTTTGAAACTTGGAACATTTGGAACAACTCTTGAGACTGAAGATTTATTTAAATGGTGATTTAAAATTTATTTCCTGGGCTATGCCCCTGCTGTTGCACAGCATGCCGATCACCCTCTTCCCAAGTGAGTCCTCCAGTCTGAACCTTAGAAGGAAAGAGTGGCAGGTGGGAGCAATTGCTCATGCTGACTCCTCCTGATGCATTAGAAAGCCTGTTCTTTCTTGGACTCACTTTCATAACAATCTCCACCTCCCAAAATCTCAAATATTTGGGTTTTGATAAGTAAAAAAATCCTTTCTGGATTAAAAAAGAATAGCTGTCCCTTTGAAACTTCAAAGATAGCTTGGTAGTGATGAAACAAAGACTCCCTATCTTTTAAGTCAGTTGAGTTTTACTGAGTATTTTGTTTTCTTATACATAATAAAGTTTGTCTCCACTTTGTGTGGAACCAGACCCAAGAGTCGGTCAGGAGGGCCCTTGCCCCTGTGTCTCGCCACCAGGACCTCGGAGAGACTGTGGAGCAGACCCGAAGCCTGAACATCTATTGCCATTTTGCACACGGTATCGGGGAGCCCAAGTACATGCCTGTCCAGGCGTGGGAACTTCTGACCCGGACACTGGAGGAGGCCCTGCAGAACCACAATGAAGTCAACACGGTGATGGACCTGGTGCTCTTCGAGGACGCCGTGCGCCATGTGTAAGTGTGCTTCTCTTGCGTGCTTCAGCTGTCTCCCCTTCCCAGTGTCGGGTCTCACTGGGGCATTTGAGGACACCTAGATAAACTCGGGAAAGCAGCGACTGCTTCTGCCAGGAAGGTCAAGACGGCAGCTGGTGGAGCAGCGTCTGCCACTGACCTTGGGGGTCAGTGTCGTGTTAAACTCTGGAGGAACGGGATTTGTTTACCTGCTTGCCATTTACAATCCTGGTCCTGACCACAGTGACACCAGGGGAGAATGGAAGGTCATCAAATAAGGCAGCAGAAGGGCTGAGGACCTGTATTTCCAGTGAGATCGAAAGTTTTTAAGTGCACGTGTTTCAAAAATTCACTGTCCTTTAAGTCTTGCTCCTGTCAAGTGAATGGGCTTCCTGGGTAGCTCAGTGGTAAAGAATCGCCTTCCAGTGCAGGAGACACAGGTTCCATCCCTGGGTCGAGAAGATCCCCTGGAGAAGGAAATGCAACCCACTCCAGTTTCCTTGCCTGGGGAATTCCATGGACAGGGGAGTCTGGTGGGCTACAGTCCATGGGGTCACAGAGAGTCAGACATGACTCAGTGACTGAACACGCCCTAAGCGTGCAGGCTATCAAGTGAACCATGGAGAATGGTCTCCAAACCTCCCAGACAGTGTGTACTCACACCTGAGCCTCATTTACCACCCTTCCTGCCTTCTACAGTCACTCCACCCTGCCCCCTGCTGCCCAGGGTCGCCAACAGCAAAATCCTCTTGGTCTTCCCCTTACCTGAACTTCCTCACTGATGAATTCTTACTGAAACCTAACTGGTCCCTGGGTTGAAGAAAGTGTGTCTTCCCCCTTCTATATGCCCCAGGGCCTAGAAAGAGGTAGGGGCCCTCCTTCTCCCCTCACTCCATGCCGGTGACATTTCCCTGCACCAAACAGTATAGTGAGACGCACAGGTAGCTAAGCTTATGGGCACCACTGCACACAGCACCCAGGAGGGAGTCTGTACACACTTCCCCAGGAACCCACAGGCCCAGCTGGGAGCCAGGCCCCAATTCAGGTCCTCGTCCTGCCACTGAGGGGTAGTAGTACTGTGCAAAGGACACAACTGCCCCAAGCCTTGGTTTGCTTTTCCAGAAAGTAAGGACTTTTGAGGGTCCTGCCTGTCGAGGGCTTTGCGCTGCGTAAGAGTCCCTGAGATTAGAGTCTTTGTCTTTTCGATATTGTTTTCTTTCCCTAAAAGGGCTTCCCTGGTGGCTCAGACAGTAAAGTGTCTGCCTGCAATGCGGGAGAACCGGGTTCGATTCCTGGGTCGGGAAGATTCCCTGGAGAAGGAAATGGCAATCCACTCCAGCACTCTTGCTACTGAGCGACTGAACTGAACTGAACTGATGAGAAATCCAGTAGACAGAGCTATTTATGTCTAGTCTGGAGTTCAGTGGAGAGAGGAATTTAGGAGTAGTCAACATATGGATGGAATTAACACCAAGGAGGAAATCACCTTGTGTAGACAGTAGTCTTTGTCCTCACTGTACAACAAAACCACCTGAAATGCTTTAAAAAAATACTTGGGTCCAGTTCCCTACCCCCAAATAAATCAGCATATGTGAGGATGGCATATGGCATCACTGTTGAAAAAGCAGACCTAGGACCAAGCCTTTAGATACACTCACACCTTGAGGGGAAGGAGGAGACTCCGGTAAAGTAGGCAGAATCACAGGGAGAGATGAAGAGAACTGGCAAAGTCCTAAAGCAGAAAGTGTTTTGTGAAGGATGGAGTGGCCACTCTGCTGCTGAGACATCTAGAAAGATATGGATTAAGTAAATATGAAGGAGAAAGTCAAGTCGCCATCTGTTTGCTCTCATCAGTCAGGCAAAGAGAAAACATCACCCAGGAGAGTGTAGAAATAGAGGGATACCAAAGGCAGGAGGACAGGAAGTGTGTAAAGGCCATTTTGAAGAATCAGAGAGTAAAAAGAAGACACAAGAAAAGCCAGGAAGTATCAAGTGCTCTTTTGAAAATTAGGGGCACAAACTTATAAAGTAGGTCTAGTAAATGCATTTATATTAGTAATTCCAACCCCTATTCAAGTGCTCAGAGTAGATGATAGTTGGGTTTATTCATGATAGGGTTTCTGTTTTGAATTTTAATTTTTGTTTGTTTTGTCAAATGAATATAATAAGGGGAGAAAGAGAGTTAAGCTCAAGTTTCCCAGGGGTTGACTGCAGCAACAGACCACTGAATCAAAGCTTTCAATATGGGAAGCCTGGCTCTAAACCAAGCATCATCCATAACAGAAAGGCTATCATTCCAGCGAGAATTTGCCAAAAAGCAAAACAAAAAGCATGATCTAGGTTTTCAAGGAATGTATTTTTGAGTATATCTAAGCTGGATAAAGAGGAAATGACGCTAGAGAGGTGGACGAATAGCAAAAAGAGGTAATAAGGTCAATGAACTGGGGACCCCAGTGAGAGAGAACTGGTAGAGTACAAACATAATAAACGTGAGCCCAGGACCAGTGGTGGTGAGACTCCTCGTTCTAACTGCTTTCACCTCTTAAATTATTCTACTGTGATTATCTCCAGCTTTTTCTCTGTGTAAGTAATTTGATCTTCAGCTGTGTGTACTCTGTTCTTTGTTGCCTCTAATTTATGTATAAGTTTGCTAATGACATTGTTTCAGTTCTTAATTTGTTCCCTTAGCTCTGAAATCTCCTTCTGTACTTCAGGCTGCTGTTTTGTATCATTCTATCCTTGAATTCTTATTTCTAATAGCCCTATTCTTAATAAGGAATTTTTGTTCATAATTCTTTTACGACCCAAACCCCTCACAGAAATATGGACTTCACTATTGCTCTGTGTTTTTCCCAGTATGTGCTCCCTCCCTCTCTCCCTCCCTCCCTCCATCCCTTCCTTCTTATCTTCTAGTCTGGCTTCCTTCCTTGCAGCTTCCCTTCCTTCTGCCCTCCTCTCCTGTCTTCCTTTTCTTTCTTCCTTCCCTATTTTCACTCTATCTAGCACTGTGGATTTTTTTTTTTTAACACAAGGTTAAGACAGATAGCTCTAACTAAACCTTTCTTTTATTTAACAGAATGCAAGCCAACTCGGTGACACTATTTGAAGCTCATCTGAGTCTGCATGGTTTTCTCCTTTAAGCTAAAGGTTAAAAAGTGACTATTGTATTAGATTGATTTTTCTATGGTCTATGGTGCAAAGGGATGAGGGAAGCTCCGCTGGGGCTCTGGGCAACTTAAAAGACATGAGTTCTTCTATTTCTTCAGAGATTCTCTTAATATCCTTCTGAGATTTCATATCACAAAGCTGTAGGTTCTATTTCCCCTAAAAATATCCCTATGGGTCAAGGATGCCCAAAGTCTTGAGATTACTGCTCAATTTATTTAAAGCCCTGGAAAATTTAAAGCTCTGGAAGCCCTTCTTTTCTCTACTGAGAAAAGATGATAGTTAAGGGTTTCCCTTGACTTTTTCCTAAGCTACCTACTCACTTCTTCAGTCTGCTTCTCCACAAACGTGGGAATATTTATAAGAAGTTTCAGGATTTTGCAGACCTGCCATTTCTTTCTTGTGCTTCTTCTAGAAGGTGGGAGTGGGCTAAAAGCATTGCTAAGCCTATCCATGCTAGAATCTTCTGATTCTTTGGCTACAAGATTTTCACAGTTAGAAAGTGGGATTATAACAACTTCCTTGTTTGATTGCTGCTGGTGAACTTACTGCTGGTTTCAACTGCATTTGCTGTTTGAGGAACATATTTTTGTGATCCTTTTTCACATGATGGTCTAACCAAGGAACACCCAAAATGAAGTGTCTGTCTTCATAGAGTTCATATTCTAGTGGAGGAAGTTAAACATTAAATAAATAACAGGAAAGTTTCCAAGTATTTCAACAAAAATAAAATACAGAGAAAATAGCATCTTTTAGAATCCTCTCACTAGTATTAACCTTTATTATTCCCTGGATCTATTATTTATAAGAATCCAGACCTACAAAGAGCACATTAAAGGCAGTTTCTTTGGTTGGATGTATTGAAGCTTTAAGCAAGGTTTAAGTGAGTTGTGATGTAACATTTAATGGAAACTTTGTTATTTGGGATTATCATGGGAGCAAAGAAGGCTTAGGCACTAAAAAGTTCTGTAAACTGGCTATTCACAGATGGAGGAGCCCTTAATTACAGTGTTTGCAAATTTCTGTAATAAAAGTACATATAGCATGCAATTTCAAACTACTAACAACTGAGTAATCAGCTTGGAAAGTCCTGAATTAACAATGGGCTCTTGTGAGCCAATACAAAACAGCAAAAGGCAAATCTTTCAACCTGTGACCACAAGGGCTCCTGCTCTGGAACTCAAGCTCCAGTCCTTATTTTCAGAGTGGCCCTGAACAAGTTGTTTAGTCTTGCTAAGTCACGATACTCTCATCTTTATTAAAGGTTCGATGATATCTAACTGATAGGAATTTGTGAAGGTTAAATCAGATACTGAATAGTCCGTAAAATCTTCCTAATTCATTAAGAACATACATTGGGGGTATACTGTGAGCTAAGCTCTGAACCAGAGACTTTGAGAAACTTCCTAACAACTGAAGACAGAGTTCTACAACCAATACGTAACTCGATGGTGAGGACACACTTCCTTCTCTTAAGCCCTTTTTCTCATGCACCTACCCAATTTAAGCCACCTGAATGTCCCGTGGTGGAAACTCATCCCCCTGCTTTAGTCCTGACTTCTTTCGGGACTTTGGACAAGCTATTTTGGCTCTTGGCCCTACCACTTCCCCATTTGGAAGGGGAAGCTCATTCTCAGCAATCCTACCCACAGACCTTACAGGGAAACTTCTCTTGGGAAGTGGGATTAACTAAAAATGTTTACCTCCCTCCATAGCCTCTGGTCCATTTACATGTGACCTTGTGAATTCCTTTCCTCAGGGACTCTCTACTAGGGAAATGTGCAAAAGGCAACCAAGAGGACAGGAGGGAAATACGTCTTGGTTGGTGTGGCCCCATGGAGGACAAGTCCTGTCTGTGCATTACCTAAGCCAAGCTCTGTTGTCAAGGCAATAAACCTCCTTCTTGGGAGGCAGAAAGCATTAGGTTTGGATCCAGCAGATCTGGCTTACTAAAAAGGCCTTGGTTTTTCTCATCAGTAACCTGGACATAATAACTATATAGTCTTCATCAGTTCAGTCGCTCAGTCGTGTCCGACTCTTTGCAACCCCATGAATCACAGCACGCCAGGCCTCCCTNTAATGGATCAGGAGATGTATACATCTGTCTGATTCAAGACAGAGTATCAAAACTGAGTAATTATAAATAAAAAAGTGAAATCATAAAATGAGCTAAAGTAGGTCAGTGAAAATCTCCTGAATATTTGTTGTTTTGTGTGCCCAGTCATGCCCATCTCTTTGCAACCCCGTGGACTGTGGCATGCGAGGCTCTTCTGTGTGTGTCTCTGTGTGTGTGTGTGTGTGTGTCTCTTTGTGTGTGTGTCCAGTCTTCAGTAAGCCAGATTCCTCCAGCTGTGCTGTGGTACATCTTCAGCTTTCGTTTCTTGCCTGCAATTTTCCAGGCAAGAATAGTGGAATGGATTGCCATGTCCTTCTCCAGGGGATCTTCCTGATCCAGGGATTGAACTCCAGTCTCTTTCCTCTTCTGCATTGGCACACAGATTCTTTACCACTGGGGCACCTGGAAAGAATATTTAGGGGAATAAAATGTCACTAGATAAATTTAGTGATATACGACCCCTTCACAGTGGCTGCATCAGTGTGCTATCCATCCCCAAACATATGAGCTTAACTTTCAAATTCAGCTAACACTATCTGCCATGTTCTTATGCTCCAATATAGTAGACTCAGCTTTTGACTGCTTCCACCTAAGAAGAAATTCGTGCCACCATAATGGGGTGGGGGAGTGCAGTTTTTCAGCATTTATCAAAAGCCATGAAAACTGTCTCACTAGGAATTCCTCCTGTGGACAGAATTAGAGAGATAACCCCAGGCCCTTTCTGCTCCCATCACAACCCCCTCCTGGCTGCCTTGGGCTCGTCCTCCACCACCTGTGCTTCGCCAGAGGCTTTGGCTTAAAGCAGAGTAGGGAGACTGTAGTCCACTCGGGCCAGAGGCAAGGGCAAGCTTGGGGACCATCGTCAACTACAAATTGGCGCTTGCCAAGGACATTTGCTCTCTGCCTCTGCAGAGATTGAACCCTGTTTTGGCTACAGCTGTGGACCTTCAACATCCCCTGAAGGGAGTCCAGGCTGGAGAGTGAGGCACTCTGTGCTCCAGGAAACTGGTGGAACAGGTCTTTAGATAAATATTTTCAGAAACTGATTTCATGATCCCAATCCTTGCATCACCTCATATCTAGAAAAGCACTAAATCCCTTCATGGTGACATCAGCTCCTCAAGACTAGCAGAAAACCTTTGACTGCTCTGAACTCCCTCTTTACCGACATATTACCTATTGATCTTTCCCCATGACCTCTTTGGAGCAGCCTCTCAGAGGTCTCTGAGCTGCTGTCGCCTGAGCTGCAGGCCTCATTTCGCCCCAAATAAAACTTAACTTGCAGCTCTCATCTTGTGCATCTTTTCTTAGTCGACACCTCTTAACTGAGTCTTCCCAAGCTCAGCCAAGGATGTGCCTGCAAGGGTTCCAGGTCCCTGCAAACCGTTCCACCTGCTTCTGATGGAGGGTAATCTGACCAAAGCCCCGTGTCTCTGCTTCGCTCTCAGCTGCCACATTAATCGCATCCTGGAGTCTCCTCAGGGAAACGCTCTGCTGGTCGGTGTAGGGGGGAGTGGCAAGCAGAGCCTGACCCGGCTGGCGGCTTTCGTCAGCTCCATGGACGTATTCCAGATCACGTTGCGGAAAGGCTACCAGATCCCGGACTTCAAGGTAGGAGGGTCGGCGGCTGCAGGAGGAGACCCAGCCTCTCTGCGCTGGCTCTTTGGCTCCCTCGCCCAGAACCTCCCCCTCACAGTCTGTCCTCCTTCTTCTTAGACTCTGGGCTGGTGCCGGAGGGGCTCATTGGACCCTGCCTGAGGACCTGGCCTCCCCAAGCTCTGCATCTGGGAGACCTCACCTGCTTTAGTGGCGTCTGTAGAGCCTCGGCTCTCACCCAGATAGGAAGCACACCTATTAATACATCAAAGTCCACAACAACAAATTTCCTACCAGATGGTTGTGTGTGCATATGTGTGAGTGTGTTTGTGTGTCCCCCTGTATACATGTATTTTTCGCAATACAAGTCTTTTCCTGGAGCTAGTCATAAAAACACAAAACCCTGCTACCATAAGATATAGTCATCTACCCAGGCCTGGAGGCCCAAGTACGGGGTGCCTCTTTTGTCAGGACTAAGAGCTTTTGCTTTCCTCCTGGGGCAAGTCATTCACTCGTGTGATGATTTAAGTTAGCACAGGTGAACAGGGGGCCATCTTTGTCTTTGGAAAGCTGTTGTCTCTTTGCACAAGGCAGGAGTCCTAGAAACTCACTCAGGAGCCCCGGCGGTTGTGTGAACTAAAGATCATCGCTATTTATTCTGCTTTTCCATCTGTGGGATCAAGGCCTGGGAATGAGGCATGTTTTTCTGCCTGTGAGTTCAAAGTCACACTCCTCCTTCCCTCCCGTTGCCATCTTTCCTTATTTCCTGTGAGAGCAGACAAGAAGACGGTCCCGTTCCTAAAAAGTGGGTGGGGGTCCTTTTCAAGGAGGCCCTCTTCTCAGAGGGCTCTGACGTTGCTTCTGCAGGCGGACCTGGCCGGCCTGTGCCTGAAAGCCGGGGTCAAGAACCTCAGCACCGTGTTTCTCATGACCGACGCCCAAGTGGCTGACGAGAAGTTCCTCGTATTCATCAACGACCTCTTGGCATCTGGTAAGAGACTTTTTGCACTTGAATATCTCTAATGAATTCTTACTGAAGTCAGAGTCATTCCCAGGTGGAGGCTTGGTTCAAGGTCAGAAGAGCAAGGCCACAGAAATGAGGGAGAAAACCGCTGCGGGGGAGACTTGGTTCATGAAGGTCCTTCGAGGACTGGTGCTAGGCTTGCTGTCTTTCATTGTCCTTCCACTGCAAACAGCAGTGGTCTTGGGGCTTCCTTAGGTGGGACCGGATATGACAATAGGAAGAAGAGCAGCCTAAGGGCCGGCTGACCTACTGAGTCCAGAGAGAAGGTGCTGTTCCCTCCTACACCCAAGACAGAGAAAATGGAATGTGTGCAGTATTTCAGGGAGGTTAGGTGTTAGCTGCAAGATACACAGAAAACGTGCACCCACAAAACTTAGACAATAGGGCAAGGTTAGGTTGCCAGTTTAATTAATCAAGGACTCAGAACTTTATGCACACAAAGCAGAAGCAGGAACAGATAGAGGATGGTTTTCTTAGATTACAAAGAACTTGACAAAGGCTGTCTCAATGTCCCTGTGACAATGTGAATGCAAAATAGGACTTCACTGGGAAGTTCAATTCGTGATACTTTGCTGTTCTTATTTCTTTAGGGATTCAGGACTTATGTCAGCCATTCAAGAAAAAAAAAGTTTATGTGTACATATATATGTAGCTATAACATATACTAATATATAAAAATATGTATATATGCATACACAAGATACATATATGTGTGTATGTGTGTGTGTATATATATATATATATAAGGACTTCTGTGGTAGTCTAGTAAGAATCTGCCTTACAAAGCAAGGGATATAGGTTCAATCCCTGGTCGGGGAGCTAAGATCGCACATGCCTTGGAGCAATTGACAGCAACTAAGTCCAGATGCAGCCAAATAAACAAATATTAAATTTTAGGGGAAAAAATTTAAGGTATATGTATTTATATATGTATACCCAAGAAGATAAGACAATATAGCACAAAAATTATGCCTTTTCAGAAATTTGGGGGGAGATGTATATATTTATATTAATTAAAAAGAAAATATTATTTCTTGACTCAATCCAAATTTCACATCTACAAAGCCACCTCTTCATCTGAGCTGATAAAATAGTCTGTGCACAGGTGTTCTGAACACAATTTCTGCCTCCAGATTTCCAGCATTTCAGAAAGCCTGTTTCTCCCCAACTCCAGGCTCTCTGACTAAATCTTCCGTAGTTTATAAAGTCCAAGGACCAAGATCACAGTGTGATTCTCCAAAGTCTGTTCCATGTCATATGAAATATCTTTCAGGATGGCTCCTTCCATGTGGTCTCTAGGAACGTCACAGCGTCGCAATCTTTGACTGCTTCAAGTTTTGTTCCCTTGCACCCAGGGCCATTTTACTATCGCTTCCATGATGAGCCACTGTCCCTGGTTTGGACCATGCACTAGCAGGCTCTGTGAGAAGACTTTGTCTTTTCTCTGATGAGGACCAGAGTCCCAGGTTCCTTACTGTGCTGGTTCCAACCATTACACCGACTCCACATTCTCACTTCTTTCCCAACCTGCCCGATTTAAGTTACCTTTCAGTCCAGGAATTTGCCTATTAACTCTTACACCTTTCCTCCTCCAATCCAATAAGTGGTTCTTTTCTCTTTTTGATAATTTGTTTTATTTATTTTTAGCTGTGCTGGGTCTTTGCTGCTGCTCGGGTTTTTCTCTAGTTGCAGTGCACAGGCTTCTCACTGCGATGCTTCTCTTGCTGGGGTCGTGGGCTTCACTAGTTGCAGCATGTGGGCTCAGTAGCTGTGGCTTCCAGGCTCTAGAGCATAGGTTAGGTTCAATAGTTATGGCGCATGGGCTTAGTTGCTCCCAGGCATGTGGGATCTTCCCAGACCAGGGATCGAACCTGTGTCTCCTGCTTGGGCAGGCAGATTCTTTACCACTGAACTACCAGAGAAAGTGAAAGGAAAAGTCGCTCAGCCGTGTCTGACTGTGTGCAATCCCATAGACTGTATCAGTTCAGTTCAGTTCAGTTGCTCAGTCATGTCTGACTCTTTGCGACCCCATGAACTGCATTCCGCCAGGCCTCTCTGTCCATCACCAACTACCAGAGTTTACCCAAACTCATGTCCTTGGAGTCAGTGATGTCATCCAACCATCTCATCCTCTGTCATCCCCTTCTCCTCCTGCCCTCAATCTTCCCCAGCATCAGGGTCTTTTCAAATGAGTCAGCTCTTCGCGTCAGGTGGCCAAAGTACTTGAGTTTCAGCTTCAATATCAGTCCTTCCAATGAACACCCAGGATTGATCTCCTTTAGAATGGACTGGTTGGATCTCCTTGCAGTCCAAGGGACTCCCAAGAGTCTTCTCCAATACCACAGTTCAAAAGCATCAATTCTTCGGTGCTCAGCTGTCTTTATAGTCCAACTCTCATATCAGTATATGACCACTGGGAAAACCATAGCCTTGACTAGATGGACATTTGTTGACAAAGTGATGTCTCTGCTCTTTAATATGCTGTCTAGGTTGGTCATAACTTTCCTTCCAAGGAGTAAGCATCTTTTAATTTCACAGCTGCAGTCAACATCTGCAGTGATTTTGGAGCCCCAAAAAATAAAGTCCACCACTCTTGCCACTGTTTCCCCATTTTTTTCCCATGAAGTGATGGGCCAGATGCCATGATCTTAGTTTTCTGAATGCTGAGCTTTAAGCCAACTTTTTCAGTCTCCACTTTCACTTTCATCAAGAGGCTCTTTAGTTCTTCTTCACTTTCTGCTATAAGTGTTGTGTCATCTGCATATCTGAGGTTACTAATGTTTCTCCCAGAAATCTTGATTCCAGCTTGTGCTTCCTCCAGCCCAGCGTTTCTCATGAAGTACTCTGCATATAAGTTAAATAAACAGGGTGACAATATACAGCCTTGACATACGCCTTTTCCTATTTGGAACCAGTCTGTTGTTCC
>SJYX01016212.1:655091-772897 GCA_006410675.1 Oreotragus oreotragus
ATCCAACCAGTCCACTCTGAAGGAGAGCAGCCCTGGGATTTCTTTGGAAGGAATGATGCTAAAGCGGTCTCTCATACACATCTAGATGTGTATAAGAGACAGAGGTGGGGGGGGGGGGTTCATGTTTGGGAATTCATGTACACCCATGACGGATTCATGTCAATGTATGCCAAAACCAATACACTACTGTTAAGTAGAGTAAAAGTTTATAAATGAAACTTGGTTGAGTTCTATCAAGTGAACTGATAGAAATTCACTGATTATCTAGGTAATTTTCAAATAAGATACAATACTGAAATACTGATTTAGTCAATTATAGGTTTATCTACTTCTAGGTCCCTACTGCAAAAAAAAAAAAAAAAAGTGGATATAATTAAGCTCAAAGTTTACTTGTAGATTTTGATTACCTACTTCTGTAAAAAAATTTAATTTACATATTTCAGCAATTCTAAGGCACACTTTGTTTTTTTCAAATCTAATACACTGAAATTGAATTTTCTTACAACCCAAAGTGTTGCATTCACAATCGCTACCAGCCAGGCAGCACCATGACTAAGCTGTCATTGCTGGTATATGGCTCATTGGTCATAGCTGTTCATATTAATGTCATCACCTCTACTGAGCTATGTGCATCTGGCACTACAGTGCTGAATTTAACTGCTGTTAAACGGTTTCAAAAATCTTTTGCTACGATTCAGCATTTAAACAAAATGTTTGGAAAATGCAGAAAGGCACAGAAATACAGCTGAAGGATATACATTTGATATGAGTGCAATAAAGTCTACTGTGTACGTAGAAAGACATGGAAACTGAACAAAAAATATTCCTTGTAGGAAGAATGACCACACTGCCAAATTTTCTTATACAGGAATAACTAAATATAGGAACTGAGAAAAAAAAAGATATTTACAAGTAAATAATATTATATTTCATTACTGAGATATATGCAAAGAACTTACTATCACAAGTCAGTGGATGCCACCAGAGGCAAGAGAAATTGCCAGACTCTCAGAAAAGCTGAGAGACATTTCAAAGCAATAATTGGTTTCTGGCCTGATTCATATGCAGTTTTCTTCTTCTTTCTTGGCAGTACATAAAACAATGGTGAGTCTTGCAATCAATGGAATCCTAAAGTTGATTAAATATTATGTTTTTCATCATGGGTGAGTAGCAAGTAAACCTCAGTAAGAGTTTAAAGTAACATGTTGCACAGTAGTTATGACTCAAATACAAAACCTTTAAGACCTCCAGTTTCTCAAGCCCTCAGGGCCCATAACACACATCCAATCGTGCAAATCATGAAGGGACAGTCTCAAAGCATGTATGTGCCTAGCCAACTCCATGGAGAACTGTGTATTGCCTTTCAGTGGCTCAGACAGTAATCTGCCTGCAATGCAAAAGACTCAAGGTCCAATGCCTGGGTCAAGAAAATCGGGGCAGAGCATGTCAACCCACTCCAGTATTCTTCCATGGAGAATTCCATGGACAGAGGAGCCTGGTGGGCTACAGTCCATAGACTCACAGAGAGTCAGACACAACTGAGCAACTTTCACTTTTTTCATGCCTCAGTTCAGTTCAGTCGCTCAGTCGTGTCCGACTCTTTGTGACCCCATGAATCACAGCACGCCAGGCCTCCCTGTCCATCACCAACTCCCAGAGTTCACTCAGACTCACGCCCATCAAGTCAGTGATGCCATCCAGCCATCTCATCCTCAGTCGTCCCCTTCTCCTCCTGCCCCCAATCCCTCCCAGCATCAGAGTCTTTTCCAATGAGACAACTCTTTGCATGAGGTTGCCAAAGTACTGGAGTTTCAGCTTTAGCATCATTCCTTCCAAAGAAATCCTAGGGTTGATCTCCTTCAGAATGGACTGGTTGGATCTCCTTGTAGTCCAAGGGACTCTCAAGTCTTCTCCAACACCACAGTTCAAAAGCATCAATTCTTCAGCTCTCAGCCTTCTTCACAGTCCAACTCTCACATTCATACATGACTAATGGTGATCTTCTAAAAACAGGTTCAGGTCATCATCAATCAGGTGTGCTTAATTAATGGTAGAGATGAGTAAGAGAATATACACATCCCACAGGCTAGTCTAAAAAAGCCTGGAAGAGCATGAGGTGAAACAAGTGAATTCCCCAACCTCACAAATCAGGTTAATCACTTACTCCTGTGCAGAGGGTAGAGCATGGGATGTAGAGAGAATATAACTGAAAAGGTTATTCCAACGCTGTTGAGAAGTGGAGCACAAGTTTGATACTAATTTTCTAGGGCTACTATTAAAAATTATCACCGATTTAGTGTCTTAAAACAACAATAATCCGGCAACTAGACGGAGGTGAGCAAGTGGCGCAGCGCCAGAGCAAGCGCGGCACTCAGGTCCGGTGGGCAGCAAAGGAGGAGCAAGCCCAGGCCCAGCTCTGGCTCGGGCACTCCTCAAGCCCCAGCCCCCGCTCCGCTGGCCCCAGGGCCCCTGAGCCCTGTGTTCACCTCAAGACCCAGCCGCGGGGTGCCCGGCTCTCGGGGCTGCAGGAGGAGGCCAGGGAGGGCTTCCAGGGGACCCTGGTGGACCGGGCGACCTGTATAACTGTGAGGTGGCCATTTTCAGGCCCAACACCTACCACAAGGGCCACTACCTCCAAGGCGCCCCTCAAGGTCCCCATCTATTTCCACGCTTCAGGCTCCGCATCTGTTTCCTTACCGCCTCGCCAGCCTCCCAGTTCCCGGCCAGGGCGTGGCACCTCGACACCTACAAGCCCGGACCTCCAGGCTCCACACCCCAGGCCCGGTGTCCCGCCCCAGCACCGGAAATCCTCTGGCGCCTCACCTCCCTCCTCAGCAGTGCTTCTCCCTGGTGAGAAGGACCTCTTCTCACCAGCCATGGTGATTCACAGGGATGGAAAGAGAACAAAGGCGAGGAGCCGGCACTCAGGAATGATCTCGAAAGCAGGTCCTGGGACCGAGGTGGACGCGGAGGGCGGCGGCACAGAGCTGCGGGCCACACACTGTGAGCACGGAGTGAAGACCAGGGCGCCTGCGCAGGAGGCGGCTCCACTCTGACCTCGAGGCCCACACCAGACCGGAGACTGCTCTCAGAAAGAGGATNGGCGAGGAGCCGGCACTCAGGAATGATCTCGAAAGCAGGTCCTGGGACCGAGGTGGACGCGGAGGGCGGCGGCACAGAGCTGCGGGCCACACAGGTGTGAGCACGGAGTGAAGACCAGGGCGCCTGCGCAGGAGGCGGCTCCACTCTGACCTCGAGGCCCACACCAGACCGGAGACTGCTCTCAGAAAGAGGAGGATGACCCGCAAGCAGGAGTTCTGCTTGCCCCACCCCACCCCATGAAATAAACCTACGAATTTTGCAAAAACGGCAAGCAGAAATGTACACTCAGAGTTCTAGAGGCCAGAAATCCAAAATTCAAGTGTCAACAGCACTGGTACCTTCTGGAGACTCTGATAAGAGAATCCATTCCTATTTTCTATTTGTTGATTGTTGGCATCCTTTGCATTCCTCAACTAGTAGTTGCATAACTGTAAGTCTCTGCCTCCATCTTCACAAGGCTTCCCCAGCCCCAACCCTGTGCCAAACTTCCCTCCCCTCTCTCTTAGAAGGGTAATGGCCACTGGATTCATAGCCTATCCTATATCTAGGATACTCTCAAGGACATAAGAGACAAGGATTCAGTCTCTGGGTGGGGAAGATTCCCTGGAGGAGGGAATGGCAACCCGCTCCAGCATTCGTGCAAGGAGAATCCCATGGACAGAGGAGCCTGGTGGGCTACAGTCCATAGGGTCGCAAAGAATCAGACAGGACTGAAGCAAAGCACACAGCACAAGATCCTTATTTAATCTACCTCAGTTCAGTTCAGTCCAGTCACTCAGTGATGTCCAACTCTTTGTGACCCCATGGACTGCAGCACGCCAGGCCTCCCTGTCCATCACCAGCTCCTAGAGTTTACTCAAACTCATGTCCATTGAGTCGATGATGCCATCCAACCATCTCATCCTCTGTCATCCCCTTCTCCTCCTGCCTTCAATCTTTACCAGCATCAGGGTCTTTTCAAATGAGTCAGTTCTTCACATCAGGTGGCCATAGTATCGGAGCTTCAGCTTCAACATCAGTCCTTCCAAAGAATATTCAGGACTGTTTTACTTTAGGATGGACTGGCTGGATCTCCTTGCAGTCCAAGGGACTCTAAAGTCTTTTCCAACACCACAGTTCAAAAGCATCAATTCTTTGGCACTCAGCATTTTTTATAGTCCTACTCTCACATCCATACATGACTACTGGAAAAATCATAGCTTTGACTAAACGGACCTTTGTTGGCAAAGTAATGTCTCTGCTTTTTAATATGCTGTCTAGGTTGGTCATAACTTTTCTTCCAAGGCACAAGCATCTTTTAATTTCATGGCTGCAGTCACCATCTGCAGTGATTTTGGAGCCCCCCAAAATAAAGTCTATTACTGTTTCCATTCTTTCCCCATCTATTTGCCATGAAGTGATGGGACCAAGATTCTATTTCAATATAAGATCACATTTACAAGTCAAAATGACTTAGACAGATAGTTTGGGGCAATACTAAACAATGCTTATGAAAACATGAGGACAAGAATTCTCCCCCTACTCCTCTTTTATTCTAGGCACTGTGCCAGACACCAGAAATTCATAAATGAGTAAAATCCTTGCAGTCCCTGTCCTTGTGCTCACAGTCCATTCTTCACTTTCCCTTCTGCCAATGCCATAATAGAATGGTCTCCTAATTTTTCTCCCAGCCTTAAGCCCAACTGATCTGTCAGATATAAAACAAAATTAGGCAAAAAAAAAAAAAAAGAACCTATAATAGCAGAAACAGGCAGTAAGCATTGTATCTCAGTGTCTTATAACAATAAAACCTTGTGCCTTATTGAAGTCTGTGACAAATAGCCAAGGGTCTTGTTTATGTCATTCTCACTCAAGGACCAAAATTCATGCTTCTAGAAGAGCTAAGGCCAGGACTCAATGGCAGATCAGATAGTGTCTCTTACAGTTTCTGAAGACATGGCATATATTAACATTGGTAAAAGTGAGTTATGTGTTCACTTCAAAGGCAGACAAGGAAGTATAATCCTAATAGAGGCTTAGAAGTGGGAAGAACTGAAACTCTTTGTGAGTTGCTCGAATAACTACCACAATCATTTCTTCTGTTTAAATATTTTTAATGGATCTATCTCACCTAAAGACTCACGTTTGCACTCCTCAGCATGATATTCCAGGCTCTATAGGGTGATCCCAATCTCAATTTTCAGCCTCATTCTCCCTCCTTCACTGCCATATATGCTTCAGCTACCCTAAATTTCAGGGCTTCCCTGATAGCTCAGTTGGTAAAGAATCCACCTCTAACGCAGGAGATCCCAGTTTGATTCCTGGGTCAGGAAGATCTGCTGGAGAAGGGATAGGCTACCCAGTCCAGTATTCTTGGACTTCCCTTGTTGCTCAGCTGGTAAAGAATCCACCCGCAATGCAGGAGACCTGGGTTGGGAAGATCCTCTGGAGAAGGGAAAGGCCACTCGCTCCAGTATTCTGGCCTGAAGAATTCCATGGACTGTATAGACCATGGGGTCACAAAAAGTCAGACATGACTGAATGACTTGCACTTTCACACTAAATTTCACTACTCAGAATTCCCTGCTGTTCTCTGCTCTCTAGCCTCCAGGCCTTTGTTCTCACTGTTCCCTTTACCTGGAACAACCTTTAATTCACTTTCCAAGTTTTTTCTTAAAGTTCTCTTCTTCTTTTAAGCGGTCTCTAAGCTCAGGTATAATTAATCTCTCCAGCTGTAATCAGATTTCATTTTTACTTATCTCATTCCTTCACTGATTTATTTACTCAAGAAGCAAATCATATGCCAGTCAGTGTACTGCAATAAGAGAAAAGAGTATAGCTTTAGTCTCAGAACACTTACTACATAGCAGAGGAGAAAGAAAAGTAACAGGCAATTACAATTCAGGTGTGCACATGCCACTGTAGAAGTATGAGGCGCTACGGGAGCCCCCGGCACAGTCTCTCAGAGGACAGAATGGTTAAAGTAAGATCAGAGGTAGTTAGCCAAGAAAAGAAGTGGGGAGGAGAAAGATGTGGTGGGTAGAGAGAAAAGTATGTATGAAGCTCAAGAGAGAACACGTGTAAGTTTGGAGAACTGAAAATATGTACTTAAGAAATACAGGGGAAATATGTGGCATACACTGTAAAGCAAATTGGAGACTGAACCACAGTTCCTGAATTCGAGAGCAAATGAGTGCCTATTTCCTACTTCCATGATTCAGCACGGGGACTGGTTCCTTAATTTGGCTTTCTTGATCTATCAACTTTTCTGAGATATTTATTTTTGTCCCTTAATGCTACCTCCTAACATTATGTTTGCTTCTTTTTTCAATATATATTTTCTGCTTAATTTTTTGCAGTATTCTATTAATATTATTCAATGTTAATATTGTTACATCAACTTTTTATATATATAAAGTGTTATTTTCTCTTTTCATTTTTAATTATTCCATAATATTTTGTGTAAGGCCTGCCTGTAAACAGCTTATATTTTATTTTTCAACCAGATTTTTTAATCCAACATTAGAAAAGTGAATTTAATCTGAAACTAATTACTGTAGTTATTGATACGTTTGAATTTCTACCATTTTACTCTATGTTTTATTTTTTGCTATTTATTCTTATGGGTTTTCTTTTTTCTTTCTTTTTTTTTTTGTGGGGGTAGTGTTATCTTTCATTAAATAGATTTCTCAAACTTCTCTTTTTGCTTTCCAGTTTGGGAGTTATGCATTTTGTGCTTGATTTTTAGCAAGCATTTATAATATGATGACAAAGCCAATCAGTCTCTCTTTTCTCTCCTGAAAAAGACAAGGACCTTAGCAAGTACCTTCCTCTACCTCATAACTTTCAAGTTAGTATGTGGTATGTTATTTCTAGTCTGTTTTCAAACACAAACACAAATGTTGTTATGCCTGTTACTCTGTGGAAAGTGTTTTTTAGAATTATATTATATGTTTTACTGCTTCCTTTGTTCAGCATCACTTCTTGTGCCCCATAGCTTCACTTTACAATCATTTTTCTCTTTCCTGGAGTATAGTCCCCCTGGCTATTCAGACTAACACCTTCAGACCTGGTATATGGCCCTGATGATGTGTGACCTAGCACTTTAAAGGGTCCCTCTGGCCTTCATCCTGTGTGTCTATCTTTAAGAGCTAAGGAATCCAGAAGTTGAAGAAGATATAGCCATCTGGGCATGCACCTCTTGTCTTCTGGACCGTATTTCAAAGATTCAGGACCCTGGAATTTCCTGCCTGGATGGCAAGTGTTTAAATTCTGGTTTAAATTTCTGGTTCCCATGGAACTTTAGCTCCTGCTGTTTGATACTAGTTCCTTTCCAGTTTCTAACCTGTATAAATCTTCATGTATTCATTTTGAGTTCAGCTGTGTGTATGTGCCTGTGCGTACATGCTCACATGCACAAAACATGTTACCTAATAAACCTATGTATTTTGAGGAGGATTATTGAGGGCAAGGAGATACATTTTTCATCTGCTAAGCACACTCTCTTAACCTTAACTTTACATGTAAATTAAATGTAAAATTTAAGTGAAATAAAATTAACTGAATCACATTGATTAATTTTAAAATTAAATTACATGAAGTAAGCCTCTTACTGTGGCCCTTGGACTAGGTATAAGTAACTCTATGATGTAGGGCAAATTACATTATCATTCTGAGCTACAATTTCTCTTTTTAAAAAGGAGATTAGTATGAGCTGCACACAGTGACTTCCGTCCAAAAAGTACAGTATAGAAAGAGGGGATAGAGACAACTTTACAGCTGAGAAATCTGACAAACACGACTTCTACCAGGTGATAAAGATTACCATTTAAGGTGATAAGTAATGTTAATAATAGGCACTCTTGAAATAATGTGATTAGAATGACACTTTATCTCTGTGGTCTTCTTTTCCAAAACCCAATCTAATCATGAGGAAAATATCAGTCTCCAATGAAGGATTCTACAATACCTGAGCAGTACAACTCAAAACTGTTGAAGTCATTAACAAAAAAAGGTCTGAGAAACTCTACAACCTGTAGGAGCCTAAGGAGACATGATTAATAAATTTAACATAGTATCCCAAATGGGATTCTAGAACAAATAAAGGTTATTAGTTAAAAACTAAGATAATCTGAATAAAATATGAACTTTATTTGACTTATTCTTTCATTAATTATAGCAGATATAATATACTAATAATGTAAGATATAATGTTAATAATGGGAAAAACTAGATGTGAGGTATATGGGAAATCTCTTCACAGTTTTTCAATAAATCTAAAACTATTCTAAAATTAACAGTTCATTTTAAAAGAGTTTGTGAAACAAAATACAAAAGATTAGATGTGATAATACCATAAGAATGATAAAGTAATTTTAGCCTGAATATTCTGATATCAAAATACAAGATAATGAATTTCCAAAGTTAGCAAGAATAGAAAGAAAACCTCTTGTAAGAGGAAATTGGATCATGCAACTTCAACAATATGTTTGTATCCATAAATGTTATCATTTCATATGTATCAATTTGTACCTTGTCTACCCAGCATTGCTGCTGCTGCTGCTAAGTCACTTCACTCGTGTCCAACTCTGTGCGACCCCATAGACAGCAGCCCACCAGGCTCCCCCGTCCCTGGGATTCTCCAGGCAAGATCACTGGAGTGGGTTGCCATTTCCTTTTCCAATGCGTGAAAGTGAAAAGTGAAATGAAGTTGCTCAGTCATGTCTGACTCTTAGCGACCCCATGGACTGCAGCCTACCAGGCTCCTCCTTCCATGGGATTTTCCAGGCAAGAGTACTGGAGTGGGGTGCCATTGCCTTCTCCGCTACCCAGCAGAGTACCCAGGTGCCATTGCCTATCTCCCTACCCATAGATAGGTTGTATCTATATTGATGCACTAAGACATAATTCATTCATTTTGACTGGAGTATGGTAGTCCCATGTATGAGTACACTATTGATATGATGTATTTATGCAGTCCATCAATGAGTGTTCACATTCTTCCAATTTTTGACCCATATAAAAACAGCAGTAAGTATCTCTACATACCTCTTTTGCACACATGAACAAAAAATTCATAGGCATATATATAATTAGGATAGCATATATACAAAGCTATTAGATATTGCCAATTTGATCTCCAAAGTGTTTGTACCTGTATACTTTCCAGCCAACAGTGTCATCTAAAAAATTCACTTTTTCTACATATTCTTGAACCCTTTGAATAGTATTTCACTTTTTAATTGAATTCCCCCTTAATAATTATACAGTTGGCCATCTTTTCATATATGTATTTGCTTTAGATTTCCTGTTCTGAGTTGAATATGATTAAAAACCTCCCTTGGTTTGCTTTTATTTTTCTTAATGATTTAGAGAAGTTTTTAGGTTTTTTTTATACCAATTCTTATTTGTTATACTTGTTAGAAATACCCTATCCAAGTTTGTGGTGTTTCTCTTGACTGCTTATTTTATCTTTTGTCACACAAAATTATTAAATTGTAATTTAGTAGAATTTTTTTTCATGTTTTGTATCTTTCATGTATTTAAGGTCATTCCAATATCAAAATTATATTCTTCTATATTTTCTCTAAATGTTTTATATATTTATTTATTGGCTGCACTGGGTGGCTGTGGATTGAATCTCCACCCATGGCAGTGAAAGCAGCAAGTCCTAACCCCTGGACTTCCAGGGAATTCCCACTCTCTAGAAGTTTTAATGGGTTTCCCTTGTGGCTCAGCTGGTAAAGAATCTGCCTGCAGTGCAGGAGACCTGGGTTTGATCCCTGGCTTGGGAAGATCCCCTGGAGAAGGGAAAGGCTACCCACTCTAGTATTCTGGCCTGGAAAATTCCATGGACAGTCCTTGGGGTTGCAAAGAGCTGGATACTACTGAGCAACTTTCACTTCACTTCAGAAGTTTTAATAGTACTACTTTCTACATTTAAATATTCCAATTACATGGACTTTATTTTTCTTCATACTATGAGGTAGGGATCTAACTGCATTTTTTTCTATGAAGAAAATCAACCTTTCTCACATGTATTGGACAGTGTATCCTTTACCCATTGGTTGTAATGCCATCTTTGCTACAAATCTGCTTCTGGGTTCTTTGGTTCACTTCACTGGTTAGGTTGCTTGTTTAAATGCAGACTTCTGGGTTTTAACCAAAGATTCTAATTCAACTCATTTAGAATGGAACCTATGAATCCACAGTTTTGACAGTAAGTTGCATGGTTCTCATGGAACCAGCCCACAAACCACATTTTAAGGACAATCCTGTACTTTGGGAAACGATAGATAATGGGAGAATCCATAACCAGGATTCCTCCATCTTTAGAACCTGTTCTTTTTCTGTGTGGTATCTGAAACTTTTATCATTCATAATTCAACAGCCCATTCAAGGCAGTTTGACTCACAGAAATCTAATCAGAGAGAAAGTCTAAACCCTCTTTATCTATCTTTCAGTTTAATACCAAGGAGGTGAATACATCTAAATAGCTAACTTCCCCATGATAATTAACAGTAGACTTACCTTCACTCCTGAACCACTGACAAAGGCTCTTTCCATGACCAAACCTGAGTCAGGCTCCTCTGGGTTTTTCCTGACGAGGTTCCTGACCTTGGGCTCTGTCCTTGGCCTTTTTAATTCAGTTTTAGCAAAACTCCAATTTACTGAAAAATCCCCATCTTTAAAATCTAATCAAATTTCTCATTCGCCCTCCACACTCTTTACTATTCCATCACCTGCCAGCTTCAGCAAAACTCCTGTCAAGCCAGAATCCCCTAACGCCTGCTGCTTTTTCTTAGTCATTTTACATCCACCAGTCCCCACCCTGCTCCTTGGGTGTAATTCTTCACATGTCCTTGTTATATTTAGAGTTGCACTCCATCTCTCTCCCCTACTGCAAAACTCCTTTGTAATAGCCCCTTGGGGTAAAGTCTGCCTTACCATCTTTAACAAGTGTCTTGAATATTTTTCCTTTAGCATCTTAGTCACCAGTGTAATATTCTCTTTGTAACTCTCACC
Organism: Oreotragus oreotragus; assembly: GCA_006410675.1. Lineage (NCBI taxonomy): Eukaryota > Metazoa > Chordata > Mammalia > Artiodactyla > Bovidae > Oreotragus > Oreotragus oreotragus. The sequence goes on from SJYX01016212.1 coordinate 666,198, forward strand.
AAAATAATGATACTGGTTCAATGAATAAACTTTCAGACATATGAGAGCAAAATGCAGACACTAAGAAGGAGGGCAGGATTTGTTTAAAATAGTATTATCTCACTAAGCAAACTCAGAATGACTGATTCAACTGGCTCTGACTGGTTAACTTAAGTACAGAGAGAGCTTAAGTAAAATGTTGAAGAAAACCAGGGTAGAGTCATTCTTCTCCCTCATCCTTTACTTCCAAGTCTTTCATTGGTTACCTTTATGCTTCATATTTATCATTTACCTTCTGTAAACAGATAAAATAAAGAACTAAATAAAATTTAAAGAAACTCTCATTATTGTAATCTGATAGGTAGCTGCAATATAGGTGTTAAGTTGATAAATTAGAAGTTGACTACCCAACAGTTATACTTAATAGATTTTAAATGTAATATTTGTAGATACCATGTTAAAAATTTATAACTGAAATAAACTAACTCATTTCAAGGAATTGTAAGCAAGAGACAGAAAGCATAGATTATTGGTTTAATAAAACCATACACCCTCCAGCAAAAAAAAAAAAAAAACTAATTTGGGGTTTGTATTATAATTGACCTTTTTCTTCTGGATAAAACTGCACAGGAAGCCCCTAATCCTCATGATTCCTAATCTTGTTTATGTATCATCTATCTACTTGGATTCTTACCTAACTTTGTTGGCATATGTTTTCAATATAGAGCTGCAACAAAGGAAAGCTATAATTACCAAATCTCTTCCTCTCAGCTATTGAAATAAGGTGATTTACAGAAATGCAAGATACCATAAACAAAGGGGACTTTCCAGGGCTCATAGAGCACAGCTTCCAGGAAGATGTTGGAATAAATATACTTTTTTGTGGCCAAGACCCTGGGCCTGCAATCCAAATAGATTATATGTTTCAGAGCCAGGTAGAGTTACTCATCTAGTCTCCATGTTCTGAGAACATTGCTTAAGCAGGAGGAAAATCACAGTAATATCCATAACCTTCCTGAAGCTCGTCGGAAGGGACTCCGTTCAAATACAACTATTCATATCCTGTAGATGGTAGTGACTCCATTACCTAATGAATGATTATCCAGTTTGTAAATTTTCCAGATTTGTAAACTTCCTCCAGGCTTCAATGGAATCAGCCTCATGTGCAGGTGAAGTATGTAGGAGGGCAAAATTCTCTTAAAAACCAACCAAATCAGATAAAACTTCAAGCAACACATGCTACTTTTAGCATTATAGGCACTGTGGCCAGATAAGAAAATGGCTTTTTTGCCTGAGAGGGAATTTGTTTTAGACACGTGAACCAGTCTGACTTTGAACTAGTTTACAAATGGCTAAGGATGCTGAGGGTTGAACATGGGACATGTGAGCAATGATGGGTAATCAAAGGTACAAAGAGGGTTGGGAACATGGTCTCGCCCAGTGTGACAAGGCCGTAGCAGTGGACCCTGGGCGGTGAAGAGGAGATGGAGGTGGAGTTGTGCTAGAAAGAAATGGGGTACCATAAACATAGTAAGACTTGTTGCCAAAGGCACTCACTTTCCAAGTCCTCTAACTCAGCTTCAGCTCATCACATAAACCTTCCCTCTGAACCATTTCACTGCACAATAGTGTTTTTCCTACTTGATAAGAAGGAGTGAAATGTGGATAAAATATTGGAAAAGAATCGGAAGTGAGTTTTTTGCATTCCATGTAGTTTATGCTGAAAGGGATTAGAAGAGGCAAGCCATTAACGGGAGTTTTCACTCGTGAGAGTGGAGAGCAGGAAACTGCACACGCAGCTACAGAGCAGGGTGCAGCCCCGTGTTTCCACTTCACAGGTGTCTTTCCATGTTTCTTAGCTGCAGTCTGAACACAGCTGGTTTGCTGAGTTATGGTGCCAGTCCAAGGAAGGGCGTAAATGCAAACCTCATCCTGGATGCGCAAACCAATTCACTAAACAAGCACTGCCTGCCCTGAGGGCCTCTTTTCTAGATACAAACAACTGAGTACAGGAAGTGTGTTAAAACTAGGGCAGGGCTTTCAGCTCTCAGTGGTTCCCAAATCTCACATTATCTCTGAAGTTGGTCTAAAAAATACAGATTCCAGATTCCCGACAGCAGAAACTAACACAATACTGTAAATCAACAACATTCCAATAAAAATTAATTTAAAATATACAGATTCCCTGATCCTTAGTCCTCAAAAAAAAAAAAAAAGAGACTAAATTAAAATACATGAGTGCTGCACTCAATATGTCAGCAAATTTGGAAAACTAAGCAATGGTCACAGGATTGCAAAAGGTCAGTTTTCATTACGATTCCATAGAAGGGCAATGCCAAAGAATGCTCAAACTATAGTACAGTTGCACTCATTTCACATGCAAAAGCAAGGTAATGCTCAAAATCCTTCAAGACAGACTTCAGCAGTACGGGAACTAAGAACTTACAGATTTACAAGCTGGATTTAGAAAAGGCAGAGAAACCAGATATCATTGTCAACATTTGTTGAATCATGGAGAAAGCATGGGAATTTCAGACAAAAACTACTTCTGCTTCATTGACTATGCTAAAGCCTTTGTGTGGATCACAGCAAACTGTGGAAAATTCTTTAAAAGATGGGAATACCAGACCACCTTACCTGTCTCCTGAGAAACCTGTATGCAGGTCAAGCAATAGTTAGAACTGGACTTGAAACAACGGACTGGTTCAAAATTGGGAAAGCAGTATTTCAAGGCTGTATGTTGTCACCTTGCTTATTTAACTTCTATGCAGAGCACATCATCGAAAATGCTGGGCTAGATGAATTCACAAGCTGGAATCAAGATTTCTGGGAGAAATATCAACAACCTCAGATATGCACATGATACCACTCTAATGGCAGAAAGTGAAGAGGAACTAAAGAGCCTCTTGATGAGGGTGAAAGAGGAGAGTGAAAAAGCTGACTTAAAACTCAACATTCAGGAAACTAAGATCATGGCATCTTGTCCCATCACTTCATGGCACATAGAAGGGGTTAAAGTGGGAGCAATGACAGATTTTATTTTCTTGGGCCTCAAAATCACTGCAGATGGTGACTGCAGCCGTGAAATTAAAAGAGCCTGCTCCTTGGAAGGAAAGCTATGACAAACATAGTCAGTGTATTTAAAAGCAGAGACATCACTTTGCCAACAAAGATTTCTATACTCAAATCTATGGTTTTCCCAGTAGTCATGTACAGATGTGAGAGTTGGACCATAAAGGCTGAGCACCACAGAATTGATGCTTTTGAACTGTGGTGCTGGAAAAGACTCTTGAGAGTCCCTTGGACTGCAAGAAGATTAAACCAGTCAATCCTAAAGGAAGTCAACCTTGAATATTCACTGGAAGGACTGATGCTGAAGCTAAAGTTTCAATACTTTGGACACCTAATGTGAAACGCCCTGGAAAATACCCTGATGCTGGGGAATATTGAAAACAAAAGAAGGTGGCAGCAGAGGACGAGATAGTTGCATGGCATCACTGACTCAATGGACCTGAGTTTGAGCAAATTCTGGGAGATTGTGAAGTCAGGAAAGCCTGACTTGCAGTTCGTAGGGTTGCCAAGAGTCGGACACAACTTAGTGACTGACCAACAACAAACAGGACAACAATGTGGACCTTTTCTGACCTCAGTCAACTAAAGCTTGGATTCTGTCTGCAGCCAAGCCCCTTCATAACTGTGCTTGTACCCTTAGCTTAAAACTTCAGTTTTGCTGTTCCAGGAGACACTGCTTTGGGAAAGACCCCTGGTGTTCTTCTTACTCATCACATGTAATAAATTTTCCTTCTTCCAATCTGTAGCTTGGTTGTGTCCTTCAGCTTAATACCCAACAAGAGGCAAACCTAGTTTTCGGATAACAAATCATCTGGAAATCTGATTTTCTTTGTAAATAAAACACCTAGGTTTGTTGACTATTCTTATTTGACCCCCTCTGTAATTTTACAAAACTATTAGTAATTCCACTTAATAGATGAAAAGGCTGAGGATCAGGATTAGGAAACAGTTTGAAGAAACTGCTGGTAAGAGCCTTAGTGGCATCAGATAAAACACCCACCATACCTTCAACAATGAACCCTATCAGGCACGTCACTCTGTCTGGAATCCATTATTCACTGAGCTATTTTCCTGAGAAGACTGCTCACATGCATAATTTTCAAAGAGGCAACAAGTTCTGGCATCGTCTTTCCCATCAGAACTCCCTTCTTCTCTCATCCATATTGGAACTAATGATGCTCCTTGTCTCCCAAGCTTGAAGATCTTAAATTCTCCCACATCAGAAACCTATCTGACTAAAGCCTTCCTCCCTCAGGAACTAGGTGTTATGATCAATGAAAGCTGGTGGGAGAAGGTGGACCAAGATAAACCTTCCATGACCTCCCAGAGAGTATATTACCCTCCTTCCTGGTAAGGACCTCTCAAATGCATCCAACCTTCTCCAAAACCTTTCCATGAAGCTCATGTATTAAGAGGCTTTTGTGTACAAAGCAACTTGCTTATATGAAATAATTCATTCTACCTTTAAAAAAAATAGACCTGCAATTGCCAATCAGCACTTTGATAAATGTGGGATAACTAGGATGAATATAGTTCCATCCAAAAGCAAAGAAACTTATGTTTTTGTTAGTCATGCAGCCTGATTGTAGCTTATTGTACATTTCCCTTTAGACTCCTTAAAATAATAAAAAGAACTTTCAAGGGTGGCTGGGATTTCTTTCTAGAAGTAATTTTAGTCAAAGGAATAATTCTAACAGTGAGAATTTCAGACAGTGAAGAGACTGTATCACAGGCTCCAAACCTTTGCCCCACAAACAACCATACACTGTGTTGTGCACCTGTTCTGCCCTGTACTAGTCACCAAACACTGTGGGGAAGACAGTGTAGATGGAGCTGTCAGTTAAAAAAATGTGTTCAGCTGTATCCTCTATTAAAGGAAAAGAGAGCGCGATAACAGGGGCTTTCTACTTGTTATGGGGTTCTCAAATGTTAGTGCTCATAAGAAACACCTGGGGAGCTTGTTTTTATTGTTACTATTAATTTTTTGGCTGTGTTGCATGGCATGTGGGGTTCCAGTTCCTCAACTAGGGACTGAACCAGTGCCCCCTGCACTGGAAGCTCAGTCTCCATCACTGGACCGCCAGAGCAGTCTCCTGAGAAGCTTGTTACACAATTATATTTCCAGCTGCAATCCCCAGAAATGCCAATTCTCCAGTCTGAGTTGGAGCCTGGGATTTTGCAGGTTCATCGAGTACCTCAGGTGATTCTGATGAAGACTTTTCCCTTAATTTTTTTTTAAAAATTCTCAAGCCTTAGGAAGGTTCCAAGAATAGTACAATGAACACCACTATACTCTACACCAAGATCAAGGGTCAGCAAACAGTAAAGGAATACAGTTCAGACATACCTCAGAGATATTTCCAGTCTGGTTCCAGATCACTGTGATAAAACAATATCACCATAAAGCAAGTCACACAAATTTTTTTACTAGTGCATATAAAAGTTTATACTATACTGTAGTATATTAAGTGGGCAACAGCATTGTCTAAAACTATGTTCATTTATTAATTTAAAAACTTTATTGCTAAAAATGCTAATCAACATCTGAGCCTTCAGTGAGTACTGTAATCCTTTTCCAGTGGTAACATCAAAGATCACTGATCACAGATCATAATAAATATACTTTGTTAGAAAAAGTTAGAAATGTTGCAAGAATTACCAAAATGTGAAACCCAAGTGAGTAAATGCTACAGAAAAATGGTACCAATAGACTTGCCCCATGCAGTACTGCCACACACCTTCAATTAAAACAACAACAACAACAACAACAACAACAACAACCCATATGTGGGAAATGCAATAAAGTGAAGCACAATAAAACAAGGCATGCCTGTAAATATTTTCAGCTTTGCAGGCCATGGTCTCTGGGCAACTACTCAAACATGCCATTGCCATATGCAAGCTATAGTCAATATGTAACAAAATGAGCATGACTGTCCTCCAATAAGACTTTATTAATGGATACCAAAATATAAATTATACATAATTTCACATCATAAAATATTACTCTTCTTTTGACTTTTTCTGACGTGTTATATTTGAAGATATGAAACCATTCTTAGCTCAAAATTAGTACAAAACCAGTCAAGGGGATAGGTTTGTTCAACAGGTTAGTTTTCCACTTCTTGACTTAACCAATTTTGATGAAAAAGTCTAAGCTTTTCTGAGGACAAATCTTAAATCTGTTATTACTTCCATAACCAGACTAATTATAATGTTCATCTTAGAAAAAAATTTTAAATGACTCTATGAAGTTGTTTTCTGACCCACTATTTGTTGGATTTTCAGGTACTGCTACGGCTGATATTTTTGGATGTCTTGTGGGGCACACTTCCTCATTCAGAAATCTTCATAGTTCAATCAGTCATTCTTTAATTTTATCTTATAAAAGCAAAGTGTTGTGTGTCCTTCCCAACAACACCAAGGCCAAACTAGCATCCTTTTTTTCAGCTTTTCTCTCTTATCGAAGATAAATGTGAGTAAAACTTTCAGTCTTACAAATGATGCCAAGAGTCCAGCAAGAAATAAACAGCATTTTGTTATTTGTGAGCAAGGGGCTGGCGATGCCTTTTCTTAACTTTTTTCCCTCCCTTTTGTTTAAAATGAGCTCCAGTCCAGAGTGTGCACTCATATTTCTAAAAGTCTGGATTATTACTAAGACTAACTATAAATATACACACCTGTTACCCAATTACTCCCATTCATGGTATTCACTTCTAGGGGAATTTCTCAGGTTATTAAATTTGATTTCACAAGTATCTGAAAGCCAGACAAGAATTCTGGAGGGTAAACTCCAGCCACGCATCATGAAATCAACAAACACTGTCACAGTGGAATTTAAGTACTCACCTACTACAACCAACTTTAAAAAAAAAAAAAAAAAAAACCACATACTTAAATTAAGTGTATACCTGCTTACTGAAATGCCTTTCAACTGGACTTATCCAAACATGACTTCATCCCTTAAGGAATGAAAACTTGTTATCTGAAGCATTCAAGCCTCTATCCATCACCACATTGCCCACCCCTCCTCCAAACCAAATATTCCATCTAATGGTACAAGGATATGTTCTCTTCTGATAGAGCTGGAGAACAGAGGAGTCATAAACCTCCTCCCCACTCTCAGGTCTAAACATCAGTTTAGTGGCTGCTTTGGAGTCCTATTCTATAAGACCACGAGCCTGCCTTTCATCTTCTCACAAGCACTCTCTTCCAGTCTCTGAAGATAATATACAACATGCTGATTCAGGTGGAGAGGGAAAAATCTCACAGGAAAGACTTAAAACCCAAGTCTGTCGATATATGAGAAGGCCCTGTGTTTCTCATCAGCTGGCCAATTCATGGACGGCCACATTTCTGGAACTCAACCAACTGCCTCACCTGATGGAAAATGCTTATAAACTTATAAATCACCTTTGAACACATTTTCCCAGTAGAAATAAAACAGACTGCAAGCTCCCAATAGCCTGAAATGTGTATATCAGCTTTGATAACCAATTTAACAATTTGAAACAACAAAGGACTAAAAACGCTATCTGAAAGTTCAGACAATAGCAAAATGTTTTGTTTAGGGCTGGGAATTCCATAAGCAATATAGGAATCACAAATAAAAATAGATAATTATAATTTTGTTTTTATCACACAAAAAATTACAGACTGAGGTTAAACAGTGGGCCTATTATATTAGTGCAGTGATACCTAACCCTGGGTACATGTTTAGCATCACCCAGAGAGCTTTTAAAAAAATTCCAATGGCCAGGCCGCACCCTGCACCAATTAAATGTGAAGCAGGAGCTGGAGTGGAGAGAACAGACCAGGCCATCATAGGTTTTAAAGCTCCCAAGCTTTCTCCAATGTGCAGCCAAAGTTAAGAACCTCTGCACCGGCCTTCTGAAGTTCTTTAGTCTTACAAAATCTATCTAGTGGATGAAAATCTCCTCGTTATTTCTGCCCATAGCTTCTTTACAGATGGAATATGGAATGAAAAAAATTTTTGACTGCTTGCTAGATAGTCACACACATATATGAAAAAATACATGCACACATATTTTTATTTTATTTAAATTGGGCCCTGACCATTAGCATATAAATCAGAAAAACTGAGTGCTTTAGAACTTACATATCCTCTTCAAATCTTTAAAGAACCAAACTCTAAAAATCACACATAAAAGATATTTGTCATAAAAAAACACACACACACACAAACTTTAATCACCTTGAGGAACCATGATCCAATAATATATTTAATAGGTAAGATTTCATTCATCAATGTACAAAAAAAACACCCCCAAACCTATACTTTGATTAAGACACGTACTCTTTTAACAAGAGTACTTACAGTTAGAAAGGTTTATCGGTAGCACTTTGAGGTAGCATATTTTGTAAAGTAATGGAAATAAAGTCACAGAGCTGCTCTGGAGTTTCTTTTGGACACAAAAGGACAGGCTGTTAGCTGTTGCTCTTGGTAGAGAAGAGTGAATTTGTCTGTACTCATTGCCAAAGTCAGCCTGACCATATTCCTTGCTCTGGCCATCCCCACATTACACTTCATACATTGTGGGCTTAGGAAAAGATAAGCATTTCAACACCTCTTTCCTCTTGGTGTAGTGACATCCTGGCTGTGGCACCAGTCTCCTTTAGCCACATGCAGTCCTCACTGGCAGGAGATGCACACACCCAGTAAGAAGAAAAATAGGGCACCACAGTGCCTTTTTTCCAGTGGGTTCTAACGACTTCCTTAAGAGTGATGGACTCCTCTAAGGCTAAAAAGAGGTTTGCTTCTGAATATTCTCTCCTTGAATCTGGGCCTTAAAATGTTCTCCTGTTTTTCCTCTCCCTGAGTACAATATTTCGGGGTATCATTAAGTTTTTTGCAACTGTCCTGCCAGGTTGGTGAGCAGAGAAGCTTTTTTAAAAAAATCCACACACAAAAATCAATTTAAAAAACGGGTGCAGGAGTAACTCCAAGAACAGACTTCCTTTGTGCAAGTTGAAATGACACAAGTTAATAGTTCAGGAAAATGGCCTGCTCCTTTTTTAAAAAAAATGTAAATATTTAGCTCAGCTCTTGCATTTTAAATACAAATATACAGTCAAACAGGCTAAGGATTAAAGCTGCAAAAATGGTCCCACCAACATCAGACCAAGGTGCGGGTCCAATTTTTGCCCAATGGTCACAGACTAAAGGGATGTCGAACCCATAAAAGCCCTTTTTTTTCCCCCAATAATACTTGCTGTTTGAAAGTTGAATCCTTAGAAGGAATCAATATAGAAATGAATAAAAATAGCACATGTCCAAGCAAAAAAGGGCATGAGCTGGGCCTGAGTTGCCACTTAAAACTCCATCATTCAGTATCATACAAAATCCTCAAAGGCTGCCTGGAATCAGGGCCCAAGGCATTCCTGAACATGCCAGCCACCCAGGTCAACTGCTGACGCAAAGTCAACAACACAAGTGAACATTAGACTTCAAGTATCCAAGGTGCTACAAGAGCTGGTCCTCTCAAGGACTCAGGCTGACTCTCAGAAGCTCCCCTTCCCTCACAACATCCCGTTTTGTACAAAAGGTGAAGCACTGCTTATGGTCACTACAAAACACAGGAGTGGGACGTGAGGGAGAAGAGCACTGAACTCTGAAATGTACCAGCCTAACAAATACAAATAAATTCTTTAGCATTTTGTACAACTAGAAGGTGCATGAGCTGGTATTCAAGCAATCACTTTAAACTCTTACTTTTCTCCCCTTTCTGCCTCAAACAGGAAAATGGTTCCGTTGGATTAACAGTGTCATTTTAAAATGCCATAAATTAAATAAGTTAGTTCACATTTTATCCCCCAGCACTTAAGTTACAGTTAAGTCTCTAATGTGCCTTTGAAGTTTGCTTCAACAGCTCCAGGTCTCTTCGGCGGATAGTGTCAGCTCTGTGACAACCATATTCGTCCAGCTGCAAAGGTATGAATTGTTCAAGCAGCCCGAGGCCCTGTCTAGCAGGGCTGGTATACAGCTTAGTCCATGATGGTTTAAAGTTTCCATTGAATCCCAAAAATATGGTACTCCCTTTTAAAAAAAAAAAAAAAAAAAAAAAGTTCAATTTGTATCTCTACTAGTTTCAGGCAACATAATGTGAAAGGTGAGGTAGAGGAGAGCAAAACAAAAAATAACAAAAAAAAACTATACTTCCTTACATCAGAGAATGTACCACCTTGCCACCCACCTCCTGCCCCAAATAACAAACTACATCCCAACACACTTTCTCTAACACTGTCTCCTGATTTAGAAATTATCTTCATAATACCCACCCCAGCCTAACAAGCTCATGAAGGCAGGCTGGTAGCTAAGAATAAAAATCCATATGTTGCTGCTCTCCTAAAAACTTTATGGAAGAATACAGATACAAACCTTTGTTATAAAGATTGGCTGGCTTGGCTAATCCCAGAGGTACTAATGAATCCGAAATATTCAACTGCTTTATCTGTCCTCTTGTGCTCAACAGGACAACTGACCTGTAGAAGTTAGAAAGTGAGAGCAAGTTTTAATAATTCAACACGTGTTTACTGAGTACCTTTCTGAAGTAAATACTGGATAAAAGCAGAACTCAAAAAACAAAAAGCACTCCACATGCCTTTTCATCCTTGCTGTTACAAGGGTCTACTTCAATTCCGCACCTAGAACTTAACGTTTCTATTACAAGGAGGTCTCTAAATAAAGGGGAAACTAGTGAGAGTTGGACTGTGAGAAAGCTGAGCGCCAAAGAATTGATGCTTTTGAACTGTGGTGTTGGAGAAGACTCTTGAGAGTCCCTTGAAATGCAAGGAGATCCAACCAGTCCATTCTGAAGGAGATCAGCCCTGGGATTTCTTTGGAAGGAATGATGCTGAAGCTGAAACTCCAGTACTTTGGCCACCTCATGCGAAGACTTGACTCATTGGAAAAGACTCTGATGCTGGGAGGGATTGGGGGCAGGAGGAGAAGGGGACGATAGAGGATGAGATGGCTAGATGGCATCACCGACTCGATGCACATAAGTTTGGGTGAACTCTGAGTTGGTGATGGACAGGGAGGCCTGGCGTGCTGAGATTCATGGGGTCGCAAAGAGTCGGACACGACTGAGCGACTGAACTGAACTGAAAGTCATATATATCAGTTGACCTAGTGGACGGCTTGGGACACAGCTCCTTCATGGAGCAAACTATTTTAACAGAAGAGGTTGGTTTTGTTTGTTTCAGATGTTCCATACATCTACTTATGTTCTACTATCTATTTACTAAGTAAATGGATAAACGCCAATCCTTAGAAAAAAAGGAAGAAAGAAAATGTTTCCCATGGCTTGGTTTAAATTGCTACTTTTATAACACATACAATCAGATCTGTTTGTGGATTTTCTCTTCTGATCTCTCTCTCCTTTGCCACTACCACACATAATTACTACGGCTTTATGGTTTGGGCTTCCCTGGTGGCTCAGATGGTAAAGAATCCACCTGTAATGTGGGAGGCCTGGGTTTGATCCCTGTAAGATCCCCTGGAGAAGGGAACAGCTACCCACTCCAGCATTCTGGCCTGGAGAATTCCATGGACTCTATAGTCCATGGGGTCACAAAGAGTTGGACATGACGGAGAGACTTTCACTTTATGGTTTATTTTAATATCTGATAAAATAAGCCCCTTGTATTATTGTAATTAGTTTTAAACTGTTTTATGACTTCCTTACTTATTTTTCCAGATGAACTTCATCATCAACTGTCCAATACAATAGAAAAGTAACCTACTGGGACACTAGCAGAAATGTATTAGATTTAAATTTTAATTTAGATAGAGTAACATGACTATGCCAAAGCCTTTGACTGTGTGGATCACAATAAACTGTGGAAAATTCTGAAAGAGATGGGAATAACATACCACCTGACCTGCCTCTTGAGAAACCTGTATGCAGAACAGCAAGCAACAGTTAGAACTGGACATAGAACAACAGACTGGTTCCAAATAGGAAAAGGAGAACCTTAAGGCTGTATATTGTCTCCCTGCTTATTTAACTTATATGCAGAGTACATCATGAGAAACGCTGGACTGGAAGAAACACAACCTGGAGTCAAGATTGCCGGAGAAATATCAATAACCTCAGATATGCAGATGACACCACCCTTACGGCAGAAAGTAAAGAGGAACTAAAAAGCCTCTGATGAAAGTGAAAGAGGAGAGTGAAAAAGTTGGCTTAAAGGTCAAGATTCAGAAAATGAAGATTATGGCATCTGGTCCCATCACTTCACAGGAAATAGATGGGGCAACAGTGGAAACAGTGTCAGACTTTATTTTTGGGGGGTTCCAAAATACTGCAGATGGTGACTGCAGCCATGAAATTAAAAGACACTTACTCCTTGGAAGGAAAGTTATGACCAACCTAGATAGCATATTAAAAAGCAGAGACATGACTTTGCCAGCAAAGATCCATCTAGTCAAGGCTATGGTATTTCCAGTGGTCATGTATGGATGTGAGAGTTGGACTGTGAAGAAAGCTGAGCACCGAAGAACTGATGCTTTTGAACTGCGGTGTTGGAGAAGACTCTTGAGAGTCCCTTGGACTGCAAGGAGATCCAACCAGTCCCCTCTAAAGGAGATCAGTCCTGGGTGTTCTTTGGAAGGAATGATGCTAAAGCTGAAACTCCAGTACTCTGGCCACCTCATGTGAAGAGCTGACTCACTGGAAAAGACCCTGATGCTGGGAGGGATTGGGGGCAGGAGAAGGGGATGACAGGGGATGAGATGGCTGGATGGCATCACCAACTTGATGGACGTTGAGTCTGAGTGAAATCTGGGAGTTGGTGATGGACAGGGAGGCCTGGCGTGCTGTAATTCACGGGGTCACAAAGAGTCGGACACGACTGAGCAACTGAACTGAACTGAACATCTTTACAGTATTAACTTTTCCATCCCGAAGCAGGGAGAGCCTCTCCTTTTACTCTTATCATATATCCTTTAATAAAGCATTTCCTTTCTTAATATATTGGGTGCCTTGCACGACTATTGTGTTGCTCTAAACATCTGTGGTGAGCTTTATGTTCCAGATTGTTTCAGGTGAAGTGACTGACTGTGTTTATTTTCTAACATTAGGAAAAAAAATCTTTAGATAAATAAAGAAAATTGAGGCCGTGCAAAGTAAATACCTACAAATGTATTAAACCAGAAGACAGAGCTATATGTACACAAAGTATGTTACACTCAAAGAATATCATGACTTTATGGGACTTGTTGAGATCTGGTTCTTTAAAGTTTAAGGAGCGTAACTGACCAGATCAGTTGATGATGATTCAAAGCTACATAGGACTTTGCTCCCTGGGAAGCCTATGCTCCTCCCTTTGGGGCTTCATTAAATGAAAGCCTGTGTGTAAATCAATGTCCACAGCAAAGCAAAGGAGGCAGAAGGGGACTGAATTTATCTTCTTGCCTCCGGTCAGGGTCTGCCCAAAACAAATACAGCAAGGTACACTTTTGTTCAGACACTAACAAAGAAAAATGAATCATGCTAGGGCTCTTAAGAAAGAGATCACACACTCATCCACTTAAAAAATCAATTTAGTCCTTTCCAGTCAATTCCAAGTGACCCAGGTGGCAACTTCCTATACCTGAGTCATAGCACAATGCTGTCCAAGGGTTCATCAGCAGGACAGACTGTTACAAAGGCAAAACTCAATAAAATTGTTTTAAAATGATAATGAGCCTTCTGAGAGAGCTGGGTACAAGGCAGATCAGCTTAATACCAAGAAGTGGGATAGGAATGATCCAAAATGTTGAGCTTTTCTCCTTCCAAGAACCTTCCCATCATTTGCAAACTCTTCTAACATCCAAGTCCTCATTTATCAATGATAAGCAACTTAGATCACACAGACATCAACCTGAAACTGGGAAAGGAATGAGTATCCATCCTTCAAGAATCCTAAATACCCAGAGTAAAAAAAGAAAGTAGACAAGCCAAAACTCAGAGTTAGCCAGGTGTCATCTTTAAGGTTCCTTATCCCTCATACCGGGCAAGCTTCACCTACCTTGGAGGGATGCTTGTTTTTAAGTATTCTTCCATGCGACTGACATCAGTGAAAGAGAAAACCTTTTTTTCTGTCAACCGGAAGGGAACACTGCAGGCATCCACAATCAGGAGGAGGACGCCCACACTTCGGAAGGGAAAGTCGGTGCCGTTGATCTGAGAATACAAGATCATCCTCTGCTGTCATCACCATTTCAGTATCTTTCCAGCCCCTTTCCCTCTGTCTTCTAAACCCATGAATCAAAAATAATAATTCCAAAATTCAAACTGCATGTTCCATCACTCTTATCAACATTTGAAATTGAGCCTGTGTTTTCATAGGCTTTTACCCTGATTGGTCTTTACTGATTGGATAAGATGCTCTAAGCAAGACATGGCAGCCTACACTCAGCTGAGTCAGGTGACTCTGCAGGTTCAGGGCTTTCATTCTTATATACATACTCTCTCACTGGGGTCAGTTTCCAACTCAATGATCAGGTGACGGCCTCTATACTGAAGCTCAGATATTGTCACATTGGTACAGAAAAAATATATATAACTGTATACAATAGGTATCTAGTCATATAGGTAGGTAAGTAGAGAGATAGACTTCCTTAACCTGCATAAACTCCTGCTCCGTCAGAGTTTAGGTTTGAAATACCAGAGGAGGCAGATAATTTCATCTGCTTTGTTCCATATATAGGTCTCCTTTAAAATCAAAATGGAAAACAGGAAATTTTACCAGGATTTAAGCCACGGGTAGTGATATCTTGTTCAAACAATTACTGTGAACTGAAAGTTCCAGTCATTCTCTTTAAATTAATGGCTCGAGACATTTTCAAGAAAAAGGAATTCCAGGTATACCCAAATCTCATAAATTCCTCAACCAAAAGAGGAAAGAAAAAATTCTGGACTGAAAAATGATTTAACACTAAGCCATAGGCACTGTTTCTCTTTAAAATGTGTTAAATTATAAACTATGTTAAAAGTTAACAAAGGAGAGATGCTTTCTTCATTATACCTGTCCTCACTTGGAGAAGTTATACTTAAATTCTATTTCTAATCACTAATGATCTCACAGGAATTCAAAATGGCTTTTTGCCTATATTTAAACTGCTCTAGTCCAGAGAATAATTCTAGAAGTGCTTAATATATAGTGCCATTCTATATTTAGAAAGATTGAAAGTGACTCATTTATTAAAATCTGAATACTTAGAACTGAGACACATTTGATTAAAAAACAAAAATCATGATCTTTAACACACTCAAACTGTCCCCTTGAAAAGTACCCCCAAAACCCTGCTGCTTAGAAGAAACACAAAATTTTCCATAAAAATTAAAGCAAGACCACATCCAGCAAAGACTTTTCAGGTAATACATGTGAAAAGTGTTGGAGATAAACATGACAAAACACAGTCCTCTGTGACCTCTTTTACGGTCCCAGGCACGCAGTGACTCCAGCAATGGAGTCAAACAATATCTGCAGACCCTGAGGAATACCCTACCTGAAACTGTGTGGGCAATACAGTATCTTGTTTAATTACCTGGTAAGCTAGTAGAGCAGAGACTCAGCACCCAGCTGCACCCCTTTGCAACTGACACCCACCAGATTCCACACAAGGAGGCTGGGATGGGTTCTTCACACTGCTGACTTTGCTGAGATGTTGAGCTAACAAACCTCCTACATCATGAATATACTACAAAATGAAGACATGCTAACATAGAGCAATAGGTATATATACGTGAGAAACCTTGGAGTTATATTTAAGTAGGGATCTTTCTTTCTTTTCCTTCCCTCCCTCCTTTCTTTCTAATTGTGGTAAGAACACTAACATGAAATCCATCCTCTTAAATATTTTAAGTGGACAATATATTATTACTGATTACAGGGAAAATGCTGTCAAGCAGATTTTGAGAGTTTATGTATTTTACTCAACTGAAACTTTACGCCTGATGATTAATAACTCTGCGTTTCACCCTCCTCATCTTAAGTAGGGGTATTTTTAATTCAAAATTATTAAAAAGTTCTTAATTCAGAGTT
This sequence comes from Oreotragus oreotragus, assembly GCA_006410675.1. Taxonomy (NCBI): domain Eukaryota; kingdom Metazoa; phylum Chordata; class Mammalia; order Artiodactyla; family Bovidae; genus Oreotragus; species Oreotragus oreotragus. Next base: position 682,302 of record SJYX01016212.1, read on the forward strand.
AAGTTCTGGCAGTGGATAATGGTGATGGCCACACAATATTATGAATGTATTTCATACCAGTGAACTATATACTTTAAAATGGTTAGGATAGTGAGTTTTATGTTATGTGTACTTTAACATAAAAGAGATTGAGAGAGGAGGGAAAAAAAAAGATTTAAGTTTGTTCACATACATGTGAATTTGTAAATGTGTTGTCCACCACTTAAAAAAAAAAAAAAAAAACAACAACAGCTCCCGAAGAGACCACATGAGACTGAGCCCAGGGCCTGGCTAGGTGTCAGCTGGCTAGATACCTCCTACCCCGCTGCCGCTAAGTCGCTTCAGTTGTGTCTGACTCTGTGCGACCCCATAGGCAGCAGCCCACCAGGCTCCCCTGTCCCTGGGATTCTCCAGGCAAAAACACTGGAGTGGGTTGCCATGTCCTTCTCCAACCTCCTACCCAAAGAGCCCTTTATATAGATGCACTCTGGTCAACTCAGCTTTGGACAGGCCACATGCCTAAAGCAGGCTTCCCTGATAGCTCAGTTGGTAAAGAATCCGCCCAAAATGAAGGAGACCCCGTTCGATTTCTGGGTTGCAAAGATCTGCTGGAGAAGGGATAGGCTTCCTTGGTGGCTCAGCTGGTAAAGAATCCGCTTGCAATGCGGGAGACCTGGGTTTGACCCCTGGGTTCGGAAGATCCCCTGGAAAAGGGAATGGCTACCCACTCCAGCATTCTGGCCTGGAAAATTCCATGGACTGTATTGTCCGTGGGGTCGCGAAGAGTCAGACAGGACTGAGTGACTTTCACTTTCACTCCTAGAGCTGATTAACCTTGCTGCCGAACTTGGCTTTTAAATTCCAGTACTGACACTCAGGCTAACACTTGTACTTCCATCAACCTACTTAAAGACAACAACACTTTGCATTGTCACCTTCCTCATCTGAAAAACTGGGAGTCAAGCAATCTCAAAATAAGAGGCTGAGGAGATTTTAAAACCTTCACCTTCCATATTTTAAACAAATAACTGGTGAGCTTCCTTAAAGTTTCAAAAACCACGGTTAAAAACAATTTCCTACATATTAATCACCAATGACAATTTTTTAAGCCAAAAATACCTTTTCTCCTATAGAAAAGGAATCTGGGTCACCTGAATAATTTTAACGTTTGCCTAAAAGTAATCAATAAACTGAGAAAAAAATTTTTAATAAATTTCATTTATTTAAAAATACATATGTTTAGGAGTATTTAAACCTCTGTTGTATAGCTCACTACCAACAATAAAAATGTGATTAGAAACAAGTGAATGTTGTCAGAGATAATTTATGTTACCAGGATAGAATGAAAAAGTGAGAAGCTGAGGCAGTGCACACAGCAGATGGTACTCACAGAAATAACAGACACATCTCCACGCTGAGTCTCTGCTTGACTGGGTGACCGGAATTGCACAGGGAGGTAGCTTGTATGAGGATCACTTGTAAACACCGCCTACAGGGGGAAGAAGTTCCATATCTATGTTAACCTTCCGAAAAGATTCTTCAAAATAAACTCAACTATATCAAAGCCAGTGAATGGTTTTGTGTTTTTTTTTTTTTCTCTGAACTTTCTGTATATATTTCATGACCTGGAATTTTATTTTTTGATATAAGCTTTCATAGGAGAATGGTATGTTTCTCATTTTCTAGAGCAAACCCAGTTTCAAGTCATTGCAATCTTGTTAATAAGATCAGCTCTTTAAATGACTATATAAATATATATAAATATGCTAAATCTTTGTAAACATTTCATCCAAAAAAGTCACAAATCTTTTTGAAGGTTCTTTTCAGACCAGTTATCTTTAACTGTGATTCAGTCACTCCAGGATTGAGGAAAGAAGTATAGATGACAAGGATTACTCTGTTGCAAAACTTTTAGGGGCCTTGTACATTACCAATTTTATTTAAATTCCTCTACCTGACCTGCAAAATGTTCCACAAACAGAGCCACTATTCTATTCTATTTCCCGTATTCTATCCACATTCAACACGCAGGGCGTTCCCTCAGTTTTCCACTCTTCTGCCACTTGCCTTCTCAGATGCTGTTCCTTCCCCAAGAACGCCCTTCCATTTTCCCTTCTACTTCAAACCACTTCCAACCTCCAAATCCCACCATCTACCTCCCCTCTAAAGGCTATCTTCTCAATCAAAAGCACTCAACTCTTCACACAATTTAACACTTGAAAGTATATGTACCGAGGAATTCCCTGGTAGTCCAGTGGTTAGGACTTAGCACTTTTACTACCTCGGACTGAGTTCAATTCCTGGTCAGGGAACTAAGATCCCACAAGCCATGTGGTACATTTAAAAAAAAAAAAAATATATATATATATATACATAAATCAATGCCAACAAGAACAAATAATCATGGCAAGAGCAGATAATCATGATGTTAAGTATCCAGAAGCTGAACATTTGTTTGAAGTCTCAGGTCTGAAGTCAAAAATTCCTGTGAATTTTCCTACTTATCAGATGATTAAATTATCTTTACAAATTCTAGTATTTCTTATAATAAATATATATTATTTGAAGTCTTCTCAGTAATGAAGGACTTTCTTAACAAATTCAACTTGAGAATTAGGCTGGAAAATTTTTCTCCACAAAGATTATCTGACAATTTCACTTTAACAGTCAAAACATTACACAGGACAGGCAAGGAGTCATATAAGCTTATTTTTGTACCTGGTTTATTTTTTGGTCTGTTGGTTAGTTTAGTTGAACTGGAGTATAGAGGTGGCTAAAGGGTATAAGAGACCAAGACTGTGATAGTGAGATGTCATCAGAAAAATAATCATCATATATCACAACAGGAAGCATAAATCCCCCTTCCTTTCCCTGTTCTTACTGCCACCAATGGACAGAAACAAGAAAAATTAGAAATTAAAAAAAAAAAAAATTTAAAGGTTTTCTCCTTCTTATTACAGTATGCATTTCTGTGGCAGTAAGAATTTTTTTTAAAACTCCTCCAGGCCCATGAAACTAAAATGTGAATATTTATCAGAATCACCTGCAGGGCCTGTTAAAGCAAAGACCATAAGCCCCACTCCTTAAGTTTCTGAGTGGGCAGAACTGGGTGGGGCCCAAGAGTTAGAATTTTTCACAAGTTCCCAGGTGATGCTGATGCTGCTGGTCTGGGGACCACAAGTTGAGAACCATTCTTCTTGACCCATATTTGTTTATATATAGGTTAAATATTTGGGGAAGGCAATGGCACCCCACCCCAGTACTCTTGCCTGGAAAATCCAATGGACGGAGTAGCCTGGTGGGCTGCAGTCCATGGGGTCGCTAACAGTCGGACAGACTGAGCGACTTCACTTTCACTTTTCTCTTTCATGCATTGGAGAAGGAAATGGCAACCCACTTCAGTATTCTTGCCTGGAGAATCCCAGGGATGGGGGAGCCTGGTGGGCTGCCGTCTATGGGGTCACACAGAGTCGGACACGACTGAAGTGACTTAGCAGCAGCAGCAGCAGCAGGTTAAATATTAATTAGGGCAATATTGATTCTGTACTTCTTTTTCTCCTGGAATCAATGTGACTTCCTGTGGGGTTTCCCATGCCTGATTTTAGCTCATACTTTGGATTTACTTTCACTGCCAAGTTTTCTCAAGATCTAGAAGACTGTCTCATTAAGAATATGTCACAGGAAGCATTTCACTTCTAGCCAAAGTCAGTTTGTACTTTTAATTATAGGTAAACATAATAGCATATGCTTCAAATTAATGGTTTTTCATCTTAAAGGAAACAATATTCATGAGTACCTTTTCTAAAGATAAATTTCACACTGCCAAGAAAACAGATATTTCCACATGACTGACATGTATACATAATAGTGATAATGTAATGGAATCACAGCTGAGAAAGAAAAGATGACAACCAATAAATCCACAATGACCCAGGGCAAACTGATGTGTAAATACATTTTGACTGATTTTATTATAAATTTGGACTGGTTTGCTTCTTATGATCATTAAATTCTAGAGTGGGCCAAAATTCAGGAGAAACCATTCAATATTTATAAACTGGCAGCAAACATCATCAAAAAAATTACAAATAATAAATGCTGGAGAGGGTGTGGAGAAAAGGGAATCCTCTTGCATTGTTGTGCTGTGTTTAGCCACTCAGTTGTGTCTGACTCTCTGCAACCCCATGGGCTGTAGGCCGCCAGGCTTCTCTGTCCATGGGGATTCCCCAGGCAAGAATTCTGGAATGGGGTGCCATGCCCTTCTCCAGGGGATCTTCCCAATCCAGGGATCGAACCAAGGTCTCCCACATTGCAGGCGGATGCTTTAACATCTGAGCCACAAAGGAAGCCCTGGTGCCTGCACTGCTGGTGAGAATGTAAACTGATACAGCCACTATGGAGAACAGTATGCAGGTTCCTTAAAAAACCAGAAATAAAACCACCACATGACCCAACAATTCCACTACTGGGCATATACCTGGGGAAACCATAACTGAAAAAGACACATGTACCACAATGTTCACTGCAGCACTATTTACAGTAACTAGGACATGGAAGCAACCTAGATGTCCATCGACATGAATGGATAAAGAAGCTGTGGTACATGTACACAGTGGAATTTCAGTCGTAAAAAGGAATGCATTTGAGTCAATGCTAATGAGGTGGATGACCCTACAGCCTATTATACAGAATGAAGTCAGAAAGAGAAAAATAAATGTTGTATATTAATGCATATATATGGAATCTGGAAAGATGGTATTGATGAATCCATCTGCAGAGCAACAACAGAGATGTAGACACAGAAAACAGATCTGTGGACACTGTGGGGGAAGGAGGACAAGTAGACAGTAGGATGGCAACATAAATTACCATACGTAAAATAGCCAGTGGGAATTTGCTATAGGATGTAGGTAGCTCAAATCAGGTGCTCTGTGACAACCTAGGGGGCGAGATGGGGTGAAAGATGGGAGGGAGGTTCCGGAGGAAGGGGACATGTGTTGATTTTCTATGGCTGATTCACACTGATATATGGCAGAAACCAACACAATATTGTAAAACAATTACCCTCCAATTAAAAATAAATTTAAAAAATAAAATAAATGGGCACCACAGATGTTTCAGAGGGGAAAAAAATGTGCTGACTGCACAGAACCTTTTGACTTTTTCTCTTGGACTAAAGCCCACTTTTATCCCTTGTTTTACCTGACGGGTTCCACAGCCTTGACAGAGTCCTTTGAGCATGGACGGCATCGACTTGAGGGCTGATGGCTTTCTGTAATACTGGGGATACGCTTTGGCCATGCAGTTACTGATGTCTTTTGAGTCTGTTGCTGCCTGGATCTTGACTCTTTCGCATCCCTGAGATGAACAGTAACTGTGACCATCCCTGTGGCTTTTGGCTTTAAGATACAGAAACAGCAACCTGCACAAAGCAGACCAGTCCAAAGGGTATTACATTTTGACTTTCAAAAACTTACAAAAGTTCCTCAAATTAACTCATGGCCAGTGGGGATATTCCTCCAATAAAGTAATTTTTTTCTCAAAAGAAAAATAACATAAAACTAATAAAGTTGTTTCTCTTTCCTTTCTGTCCTCATAGGGTTCTAAGTCAAATACAATACCACTTTAGAAAATATCATGAAAATCTGATTCCGTCATTATGGACAGTATCAAAGTAAATTTCTGGTTTGAATAACCTCAATAGGTAATTTGGGAAGATGGAATTTGGCTTGGCTCAAAAATTCCTTGGAAAACTTAATACTTATGTTGAGTTTAGAATTTGGTAAATTAGGGTGGTTTATTCTTTTTTTCTTTTTCTTTTAGTTTATACATTATTTTGTTTTAAGGCACAAAACTGGAATAATAAAAACAGCAACTTTGAGACTTGTTTGTTTAAGGCCAAGATATGGTCTCAAATCAATTCCTGTGATGTATACTAAGAGCAGATGGGCCTGGAGTCCTTCTGTCTATACTTTGGCCAAAATTAAGTGAAATGATCAGTCCCACCCAGTCTGAATTCTCCTCCAAAATGAATGGAAAAGCAACTTCTAGGCAGCAGTCCAATGTCTTGTCAGCAAACCTAGGCCTTCTAAACCAAAGGAAGTCAAGATTCTAAAAAATGACTTGATCAACTGTGATTGATTACTTGAGTTCACGAATTCACATTTTAAAATGAAGTCAACAAAAAATACAAAGTTGAGATTATGAGGTGAAAATCAGCCACTGTTCCAACATCTGGTAATTTTAACATATACATAAGGAATGACATGGATCTAATTAGGCATGTGCCTTTTGATATATAATTAAAATCATCAAAATGAACAGAATTAAAAAGAATTTTAACCTCAAAGGCTGAAAGGTTCTAGAAATACCCAGATGAAGCAATATTTCCTTATCATTGTACATATTAACCATTAATTTGTGATCACCAGAATGTCCTTACAAATTTGGGCCTTACATTTATTTTTGCAGAAAATCAACTGGGAATGTGGCTATTCTGTCATCTATAGAATAGAAGTCCAACCAGGTTTTTAAGGATTAATTAGAAGTTAAACATAAGAGAAAATGATATGAAAGGATTTAAGCTAATCACACTGGCTGCTGCACCAGCCCTGGAGGGCAAATGAGTTGCTTCTTACCCAAAGGTTAACAAGGCAATTGAATGAACTCCAACCTCATTCCCCCACAGACAGTCCGGCCACCCTTCTCTTTAATCCAAAATTTTCTTTCCCCAAACATGCCATGCCATGTTTTTCATGCCTCCATGCATTTATCCATACTGTTCTTGGAACACTTACTCATCTCCTCCTACTCACTCCTCAAGAGTTAGCCCCAGTGTCACCCTCCTGGGTTGTCACTGACCACCCAAGGCTGAACTTGTGGATTATCTCAAAAGGCACGCTATAGGACTTACAGCATTTAAACCTTTCACCCTCCAATTACTTGCTTTACATGCCCACATCCCTCAGTGGACAGTGAATTTGCAGAAGAAATGCATCTTATTTACATGAGTATCTTTATAGTATCTAGACAATGGTGTGGAGTAGAAATGTCAGCTTAAGGAATGGATATTGGAGGAGCATGCTACTTTCTGGAAGAGTACAGGAGATCAAGCCTACCATAACCCAAAGGCTGAGAGACTGTAACTGGATAAAAGCAGACAAAGCCAACAGGACCCCAGGTGAACAGGATTAGAATTAAAAAGTGGAAAGATAAGATGGAATTTGGCTTGGCTCAAAAATTCCTTGGAAAACTTAATACTTATGTTGAGTTTAGAATTTGGTAAATTAGGGTGGTTTATTCTTTTTTTCTTTTTCTTTTAGTTTATACATTATTTTGTTTTAAGGCACAAAACTGGAATAATAAAAACAGCAACTTTGAGACTTGTTTGTTTAAGGCCAAGATATGGTCTCAAATCAATTCCTGTGATGTATACTAAGAGCAGATGGGCCTGGAGTCCTTCTGTCTATTCTTTGGCCAAAATTAAGTGAAATGATCAGTCCCACCCAGTCTGAATTCTCCTCCAAAATGAATGGAAAAGCAACTTCTAGGCAGCAGTCCAATGTCTTGTCAGCAAACCTAGGCCTTCTAAACCAAAGGAAGTCAAGATTCTAAAAAATGACTTGATCAACTGTGATTGATTACTTGAGTTCACGAATTCACATTTTAAAATGAAGTCAACAAAAAATACAAAGTTGAGATTATGAGGTGAAAATCAGCCACTGTTCCAACATCTGGTAATTTTAACATATACATAAGGAATGACATGGATCTAATTAGGCATGTGCCTTTTGATATATAATTAAAATCATCAAAATGAACAGAATTAAAAAGAATTTTAACCTCAAAGGCTGAAAGGTTCTAGAAATACCCAGATGAAGCAATATTTCCTTATCATTGTACATATTAACCATTAATTTGTGATCACCAGAATGTCCTTACAAATTTGGGCCTTACATTTATTTTTGCAGAAAATCAACTGGGAATGTGGCTATTCTGTCATCTATAGAATAGAAGTCCAACCAGGTTTTTAAGGATTAATTAGAAGTTAAACATAAGAGAAAATGATATGAAAGGATTTAAGCTAATCACACTGGCTGCTGCACCAGCCCTGGAGGGCAAATGAGTTGCTTCTTACCCAAAGGTTAACAAGGCAATTGAATGAACTCCAACCTCATTCCCCCACAGACAGTCCGGCCACCCTTCTCTTTAATCCAAAATTTTCTTTCCCCAAACATGCCATGCCATGTTTTTCATGCCTCCATGCATTTATCCATACTGTTCTTGGAACACTTACTCATCTCCTCCTACTCACTCCTCAAGAGTTAGCCCCAGTGTCACCCTCCTGGGTTGTCACTGACCACCCAAGGCTGAACTTGTGGATTATCTCAAAAGGCACGCTATAGGACTTACAGCATTTAAACCTTTCACCCTCCAATTACTTGCTTTACATGCCCACATCCCTCAGTGGACAGTGAATTTGCAGAAGAAATGCATCTTATTTACATGAGTATCTTTATAGTATCTAGACAATGGTGTGGAGTAGAAATGTCAGCTTAAGGAATGGATATTGGAGGAGCATGCTACTTTCTGGAAGAGTACAGGAGATCAAGCCTACCATAACCCAAAGGCTGAGAGACTGTAACTGGATAAAAGCAGACAAAGCCAACAGGACCCCAGGTGAACAGGATTAGAATTAAAAAGTGGAAAGATGCAGCCTAGAGAAAGTTGAAAGCAAATATGCCATGGTTACACAGTGTTTTTCGGTTTTTTTTTTTTTTAAACCCAAGGTCAACTTGAGAGATAGCCTTAAAGGAAGAGAAAAATGAGCTTTTGCTAAAATATGAACTATATCATATGGAAATAATCATCTTTAGAGTTGTTATGGAAAACATTATTTTAATTTTCAACTGGGCCTACTGGTTCTTTATTGACAAGGATAATTTCTCTCTCTAAATTGCCTTAATAGGTATACGGCAAACATCTCACTCGAGTCCTATTGCCAACTGTAATTATGAGTCATTCTAGTTCTCCTTAAACCTCTAATGGTGATGAGCAGAGAATTACCCACATCAGCTGCTTTTCTAACTAGCCGTCACATCCCAGCCTGCTCTTAGTTACACTGAAGAACTAGCAATTTCACCATTAAAGAAAAGCAAAAATTTTTGTTCACTGGTTGCCCTGAATTACCCTGTGCTGGAGTCAAAATAGAATTTCCTCTCAGACTGCTTCTTCCGCAGTTCCTCCAGCGAATGCACAGGCTCATACTCTTCCATTTTGGATAACGAGCCATTATGCCGCTGTAAAAAGCCAAAGGTAACCTGAAAACTTGTGTTTGATGGATAGCAGAGACCAACTCGAATCCAGTCATTCCTATAAAGGAGAGACAATAAAAACACAAGTCCACATTTGAGCCAATATCTTTTGAGTATTACAGCATATGTAAATTTTAGCCATGATATTCTCCTTCCGAAATTTCTACTGTGTATGGAGCCACTAACAGTGAAGTCCTGAGCCCTAACACACATAAGTTATCCACCTTTCCATGTTACCCAGATTTCTCTCATTGTATATTTACAATGATATGGCTTAGAAAAATCTTGTTTGCAACAAGATTTTAGACAATGTGAATAGATGTTGGATAAAATGTACTCAGATACTGTAAACAGTATCTGAAATGGTTGGGAATGGGTACACTAAGATAAAACACTAATAGCCTGATTATGGAAATGTACACTGTCAAAAGTTTTCCAAAGGGTTTTTTTTAATTCATAAATATGTTTGTATCTTTTATAATAACACTAGGATAAATTCCTAGTGGCAAAATTGCCAGTTCCTGTTATTGTTGTCATTCAGTTGTATCCGTAACCCACCAGGCTCCTCTGTCCGTGGGATTTTGCAGGCAAGAATACTGGAGGAGGTTGCCACTTCCTTCTCCAGAGGATCTTCCCAACCCAGGGATCAAACCCACATTTCCTGCTTGGCAGGCAGATTCTTTCCCACTGAGCCACCAGGGAAGCCCTAGAATTGCTAGAGATAAAGGTATATGCATTTTTAAAGTCTTTGATAATATTACCAAATTGGAATAGTGTTTTTTCTTACCTAATGTTCTTGGATATAAAATTAATACTCTTCGAAAACCATTAAAAATATTTCTCCTTTTTTTTTATCATTTGCTTTTTTTCTCATATTCTTTAACTTGTGGTAAAATACAAAATTTGCCATGTTTGACATTTTTAACTTTACAGTTTAGTGGCATTATGTACATTCACAAGGTTGTACAACCATCACGACTATTCATTTCCGGAACTTTTTAATCATTCTAAAGAATTTTAACACAATATGTAATGAGGGTTTAAAACTGTTCACACAGATTTCATTCAGTAACCCCACTAAAGAATTAGAAGCACAGACTAAAAATAAATAAGAAAAATGTTCTATCCAGTATTATTTGTAATAGCAAAAGGGGAGGAGGGACAGGAGAAAAACAATCTAAATGTTCATGGGGGAATGGAATAGTTAAATACATTTTGGTATAAGATATACTCAGAGAACCTTTAAGGGTGGAAAGAGACGAGAACCCTACATACATTTATAATGCATTACTTTGATTAGAAGAATTATAGGTTATTGCAGTTTTCTTTATGTTTTTCTGCATTTTCTTAGTTTGTGCAATAAGTATAGATTTATAACTTTTAAACTGTTATTTTCAAAAGTGCCACTGTGACAAAATCCATGATTTCTCTATAATTATCTTAAACATGGGGAAAAAACCTTACATCTCCTCCTCTTGCCTCTGCCCATGATATAATTTTTACAAACTTTTAGATGATTAAACAAGGAAAGTCTGACTGAATTTCAAGCCCATATGGAATTTTGAAACTTCTGGCTCAGCCCTTTTTTCATGTTTGGTATGTACAGAACCCTATTTACCTTTTGACTATAATATCTCACCCTCAGGTTCACAGCCTGCCAGCTATAACTTTTTGGACTGCTGATCACTCTTTGGCATGTCTCCCCCACCCTCTCTGACAATCATTTGTTCTTTCATTGACTTCTAGGTAGCTCACAGATGGCAGTGATATGATCAGACTGGCTTTTAAAAAGAACTACACCCTGGACACGATGTGGGCCAAGGATTGGAAATGGGGGGAGGTGGGGAGACTGAGTAGGAGGCTGTCGCAGGGATCTAGGCGAGATGATAATGATTTAGTCACAAGCAGTGAGGGTAGCAAGAGTGAAGAAATCTGAACAATATTAAGGAGACAGGACCAACCGGGCTTGGCCACTAATAGGATGGAGAAATGAGAGAAAAGAAAGAGCCAGAGATGAGTCCTGAGTTTGTTTTCTTTTTTGACTTGGTTGACTCAGTAAGTGAAGGTGCAGTTCTTTGGCAGCAACAAGTATTACAGGAAAACAGTAATGGTTCAGTTTAGAGCATATGCCAGAGGCCTAACATCTCAGAATAAGAGCATCTACCACATGTTCAGCCATTCTTGAAAGTGGCCTACTTAGAGGCAAATTCTTATATGATCTGTGTCCATTTCTGCTCATTTCAGTTAGTACTTCAAGAGAGTTCTGACAAGTCAAGGTTTATGACCAATCAGGTGAGCAAACCATTTCAGTTTTTCAGGGACATATCTGAGCAGTTTCATGAAGTCCCATGGTTTAACCACCACACATATCTAGATAGTCCCAGTTCTGGTTTCTAGTCTCATCCCTGTCACTTCCCTAACCTAGGCTCCCATGGCAATCAATAATACATCAGTCTTTGAGCAGAACTAGCCCTTTACTGACTCTGCTGCTTTTGTAACAAAATGATCACTTACTGTCACTTCCTCAGTGTAGCCTGGCCCAACTCCCTTATGCAGAATAATTGCTCTTATCATTTGTCCATTAAAAAAATAGTACTGGCTTATTTACTTAAATTTTGTTCTACCTGTATACTGTGAGCTCCTAAAGGACAAATATTTCTCTCGGTCATCCTTATATCAACTGGCACACAGTAAACATTTAAGTAAATTAAATAATTAATTAATAAACAGAGGTTTTGATTAAAAGTAATATTATGCGAGCAGACAATTGAGAAGTCAAGAGGGAATAGAAAGATGCTTTCACATACAGGCAGAGGTGCAAAATACCTGGCATTCAGGCCACAATTTTCCACTCCGTGCCCACTGATGACATGAATAATCAATCATACCACTTTCTTCTGTCAAGTCTAAACTTGGCCTCAAAAACCTTTTTCTAGGTAACCAAGTGCTCAGTTGGAACACCAGATAAAAATGTCTTCCTATCCCAGCTATGGATAATTAAAGTATTCAGCATACAGTATTAAAATCTACTGTTGGGGAATTCTCTGCCAGGCCAGTGGTTAAGACTGGTGCTCTCACTGCTGAGGGCCCAGGTTTGGTCCCTGGCCGGGGAACTAAGATCCCACATTTCCATATACAAGCCACATGGCACAGCTGGGAAAAAAAAAAAAACCTACTGTTAAATGGCTTTCTGCAACACCTTGGCCACAGAGAAAAATACATGCTTTTAAAAGGAGAGGATTTAACCTATATCATCCCTTAATTCCATCAATATAACATATATAGCCTTTCCACAGGAGGAACAAAGTACACAAAGCTGGCATTCTTTACTTGCTACAAAGGAGATAGGTTATTATTTTTCTCCACTAAACTACTACTTGCTCAACTATTTGAAATAACAGTAACAGAAACATACTTGTTGAAGTTTATGAGGTATAGAAAAGCAATCTTGGGTGCTGGCCCATTCCAGTGGATGGTGTAGCCCTTCTCCAGCATGATCACAGGCTGGTACTGTGAGAAAGCTGCCTTCTGGTTAATTCCCCGGAGCACCATAGGATAGTCTGGATACTCATCTCGTGTGATAGTCATAGTCAGATTCGGAGTGCTCCATGTCTGCACATAGACCTTCAAAAAATAATCAAGAATTAAAGACAAGAGAATGAAAATTTAAATAGCTAAAAAAAAACATTTCCAGCAAGAGTCAAGTGTCTCTACTTTCAAAAGAGAGATTCTATGCTCTGTGCCAGACAAAAATGAGTAGTAGCCAACTTCATCCTAAGCTCCACTTACAATGAAGCCTACTTAAACTGAAATGGTAAAAACAGACCGTGTGCTCTGCTAGCCAAGATCTTCATCATCTCTTCCACAACAGGCCAGCTTATTCATCAGAATATAAAACCTTTGTGGTTTACATAGCTTGTCAAAGAAATCCCTCAAGTACACACATATAAAAAACCCCTCTGAAGTACACACATATAAAAAATTAGTAAATTAATGTGAAAACTGATACCCTCTAGTTAAATCTGAAAGGCGTTCCTCTGAAATAAGAGGTGGAAATTTAAAATATCTTAGAGCTTTGGCTTTCGATTTTCCATGACCTGCATCAGCCCAAGAAGTCATTTTTCACCCATTAAAAACGAAAAAGTTATAAAGTGTTCTGCAAAAACTGGAAAAACATATTAAACTGAGGCAAATTTGAAAGCCCTGAGTTTATTCCAGTGGCATTTGGGCCCCATGCAACACCAAAACAAAATCTTCCCCAAACGCATCCTCTAAGGAACAACCTCAGAACAATTTCCTAAAACAAATCAGCATCTGTAACAGAATTCCCCAGAAGTATCGAAACAGCTGCAGAATGCTGCATTTAATCCACACGACTTCTCTGTTTTCTGTTTCTCTATTCCACGGTTTTGTCCATAGTGATTCCTTAATTATAAATTTTTTGAGTCAGGAAGTCTTAACTTTCATTTGTGTTTGACTATTTTGATATAACTCTTCTATACTGACACCATGTAAAGATTAAAGTACAGATAGGAAATATATAGTTTGAGACTGATTGTCTTCATTTAAATATATATGTTTAATATATTATATTTACTTATTGTTTATTTAAATGTTTATATGTGACCTGTACTTCATTACATTGGGTTGACCAAAAAGTTCTTTCAGGATTTTTTCATTACATGGCAACAGAAAAACCCAAATGAACCTTTTGGCCAACCCAATAATAGGTTATATAAAGGTTATATATAAAATATAATAAAATACACACCCCACCCCAAACACCTATCTATAACCTGCCTTTTTACAAATGCAAGGATTTGAGGTGGCAGATGCTCCTTATGAGGGCTTCCCTAGCAGCTCAGCTGGTAAAGAATTCCCCTGCAATGCAGGAGACCCTGGTTCAATTTCTGGGTCAGGAAGACCCCCTGGAGAAAGGGTAGACTACCCACTCCAGTATTCTTGGGCTTCCCTAGTAGCTCAGCTGGTAAAGAATTCCCCTGCAATGCAGGAGGCCCTGGTTCAGTTTCTGGGTCAGGAAGACCCCCTGGAGAAAGGGTAGACTACCCACTCCAGTATTTTTGGGTTTCCCTGGTGGCTCAGTTGGTAAAGAATCTGCCTACAATGTGGGAGACCCGGGTTCGATGCCTGGGTTGGGAAGGTCCCCTGGAGGAGGGCATGGCAATCCACTCCAGTCTGCTTGCCTGGAGAATCCCCATGGACAGAGGTGCCTGGTGGGCTACATCCCATGGGGTTGCAAAGAGTCGGACATGGCTGAGCGGCTAAGCACAGCACAGCATGCTCCCTATGATACCACCTTTCTTCTTGAGTACCTTTATCCTTGGGTCAGCAAAAAGCAGACATTCCATTAAAAAATACTTACAAATAGCTAAATAATGATTATTCTATCTTGAGATCCAGTTGTTTCTAATTTTTGCTAAAAACGTACAGTATTATATATCATCCAAGGAACAACAAATGGCTATAGATCTGGGCTCCCAGCCCAAATTTCAAATCCCCGGGAGAAAATTTCTATCTTACCATTCCTAGAGCCTCGTGGGCAGGATTAAACAAACAAAAACAACAAAAAAATAGAATTACTACTTTGCTTTGTAAGACAGAAGTATCAGGTTCACATTCTTAAGTATATGAAATCCAGATTACAGAGACATTTAAAATAAAATATAAAGTCTTCATTAGTGAATACATACCATGTTAAGAAAGACAAACAGATACACGTTCCTTTGAATACACATGACTAGCAATTTACCTACAACTGTAGCTATTAAAGAATTTAAAAGCTTCTTATTTTTAATTCTCGAATTTCTACATCTTCTTAGGCATTAATGAGTCTACTTAATTTTAGAGGGCAATTCTGGTTAAGAATAAAATGAATGAAAAAATAAATCACATTTTTAACCACATTCTTTTCTTCTTTATTTTTTACTATAATTAATTCTCCATCCTTTCCTGGTCCTTCCTGGAACTCAGGCAAGTATGATTCTTCTTGCTCCCATGGGGATGAGAAATCCCACAACAAAGAAGCTAGTATTCCATTAAAAGAAGCCAGAAAAATCTCTCTAATCTTTATCCCTCTTAAGCCCTTTGTCTTGTATATTGATGAGAATCTTTTTGAAACTGTTTTTTTTTTTTTAACTTAAGAATCATAGCATTCTTTAACAATGATGATTCCAAGTCTGAAGAGTAATAAAGAAACCTGCTTCAAGAAGCTCCCACTACAGAAGGCTTATTAAATGGCAGAAACCATAAGACTCCAGGGGCTCAAGAAATTGAAAAGCAGGAGCCACAAACACACACTTGATGGTTTAAGTAGCCAGAGTTCAGCAAAGGTACTCCATCACCAAACTGGTCCTTCCCCAGGAAAAACCCATCCCACAAATAAGAGAATTCAGCAGCACATCAGCAAGTGAGGCTTCTTTCTTGCCTTTGAGACCACCAGAGCCCAGTCTGCCTTGGAGAATACCTTGCTCTTTCTCTAATTCTCCTCTTCGTGCTCCAGTTATCCTTTTCCTTTATTCTTTTACCTCCCTCAACATTTATTATTAACTATGACCATGTAATTGTCTAAAATATGGAAACAAAATCCTGCTGTCTTCAAAATTCTGGGCAACTGCTACCTTCATTCTGCAATCTTCTACCCATCCAAAATATCACTATTAAAATCATCTTTACCACTTAGAGCCTTGCTCTTCAAATAATACTAATTGCACCAAGCACTTCACTATGTGCCAGGCCATGGGTAAAATGTATTATCAGTACTCATGCATTCTATCTTCACAACAGCCACATATGAAAGAATCTAATATTATCCTCACTGTGCAGAGGCACAGAGCAGCTAATTAACTTACACATCTCGTATTTAAGAAAATAACAAAGCCAGGATTCAAAGCCATTTGGTCTAGTTCCAGCATTTATTTTCTGAACATTATACCTCCCAAAGTATTCCATCCTCTTATACTTGGCATCCAGTTAATAAATGCACACTAGCTTAATGTTTTCAAAGAAGTGTTTCCCAATCTATAGCATCTTCTTCATATTTTCATAGATATATTATGATTTGCAGAATTTCCTTGAATTTCTTCCTTGTCCACTCATTTCCAATTCCCAACTCTGTTTCTGAGAATATACTACTTTTCATGTGACCTACTGATATTCTGCCTCACAAGTTAGATTCCCTAATTTAGAGATAAATAGAGATAATAACCCTGAAGGGCTTCCCAGGTAGGACTCGTGGTAAAGAACCCACTTGACAATACAGGAGCTGTAAGAGACACGGGTTCAATCCCTGGGTTGGGAAGATCCCCTGGAGGAGAGAATGGCAACCCACTCCAATATTCTCGCCTGGAGAATCCCACGGACAGAGGAGCCTGATGGGCTACATTCCATAGGGTCTCAAAGAGTTGGACACAACTGAAGCAACTTAGCACTCAGTAACCCTAAAAGCAAAGAATAAGATGGCTTCTCAGGGGGCACAGCTGTAGCACAGCCAGAAAGCCTGGCCTAAGACGCAGGAAATATGGTTTCTCACCCCAACTATCTCCTAACCATACTTAACCAAGTGCAAATTAATCCTACTTCTCTTAGGCTCACTTTTCCACTTTTAAATTGGTTTGTAGTGGGGGAACTTTAAATAAAATTCTATGAGTCTATGATTTCTAATGAAATTTTTCTTTTTTTTACTGCTTAAAAAAAAAAAAAAAAAATCATGCTTTGAGAAGTATCCATCAGCCCGAAGACCTGAAGAGTACTCCTCACAGAAACAGTGCTGTCAGGAGCTGGGGGTGGGGGTCAGGTGTCACCATGCACGCTGGCCTACCTGGGNAAAAAAAAAAAAAAAAATCATGCTTTGAGAAGTATCCATCAGCCCGAAGACCTGAAGAGTACTCCTCACAGAAACAGTGCTGTCAGGAGCTGGGGGTGGGGGTCAGGTGTCACCATGCACGCTGGCCTACCTGGGCATAGCTCCCACTGCACACCACTGCATTCCATTTGGTCACATTTATACAGCTTGGGTGGCGGATCAGGTAGTTGTCCACTCTTCCCACATAAGCATCCTTGTATCCCGTCACAGAGCCATCAATGTCGTGGAATATGGAGTTCTTATCACCATCTAGCTCACAGTCTTCAAACCAGGGGCCAGGCTTCCCAAAAAATACATTCAGAGAGACCTGACAGCAGTGAAAGACAAGGACATCCCACAGTGAGGGCTCCTGCCATGTTCCCCAGCGTCCCCTGCAAGAACCCAACTTCATATGCATTACGACTCATTACGGTTCCTTTAGGACTATGCAGTTCTGAGTCACAGCATAGTTGCCAACCAACATTTTCGATTAATTATGACATGAACGGGAAAAAAAACTTCCTGAAGCCTTAGTTTCAGCAGCAAGCATTCAACTTCATCTTTGATGCTTTCCCTTTTTTCAACTTAAAAAACGATTACCTGTTCCCCAGATAAAACGAATTCATGGTAACAGAAACCAGAATAGTTGTGGAAAGAGGGACTATGTAGTCATATGTATCTGTTAAAACTTACTGACACATATATATGGAATTTAGAAAGATGGTAATGAGGACCCAGTATGCAAGACAGCAAAAGAGACACAGATGTGTAGAGCAGACTTTTGGACTCTGAGGGAGAGGGAGAGGGAGAGGGAGAGGGTGGGATGATTTGGGAGAATAGCATTGAAATATGTATACTATCATGTAAGAAACGAATCGCCAGTCTATGTTCGATGCAGGATGCTTGGGGCTGGTGCATGAGGATGATCCAGAGGGATGATGTGGGGTGGGAAGTGGGAGGGGGGTTCATGTTTGGGAGTTCATGTACACCCGTGGCGGATTCATGTCAATGTATGCCAAATCCAATACAGTACTGTAAAGTAAAATAAAGTAAAAAAAAGAAAAAAGAAAAAAAACCTTTTCACTTAAGATCTCTGCATTTCCCTGTATGCAAATTATACCTCAGTTAAATTAAAATATATTACAAGTTTGATCTCCTGAGCTAATCATTTCATTTTACTTCAAATGTTTTAGTTAACTTGTGAATGACTCCTGTCACCAAAAAATAAGTACAGTTCCAAACTGAAACAGTCTAAATGTTGTCTTGGTATGGTTACCTGACCACTGGACTCATTAGAACCTGTTGAAAGGTGTCTGTTATTTTTTTCTCTCCTCAACACAGATTAAGTCCAGCTCAGCAATTTTCATGTTGGGTAACATTAATTCAATACCTTTATCAAACACATAGTACATAGCTAGCTTCAAAGCAGGCTACAGGTTACATAATTTATAATCTTTCAGTGCATGCTATGTTGCTTCAGTTGTGTCTGACTCTTTGCGACCCTATGGACCGTAGCCCACCAGGCTAATGTTATTCAAACCATGCAGATACACCTTATGATGTTTTTATGCACTCATTGCCCTGGCAAGTTTTAAAATCAACTGAACATCTAAATGATAAGCAACTCAATGGAAAGTCAGTGATGTGTGAGACAAATGGTTCTAAGTTCTTAGTTCTAGACTCTTTTCTCTCTTCACTTATACCTCCCACGGTTAAATCTTAAAGTCTAGGACATATTCTCCATCTTTTTAGAAAGAACAAATTTGAGGAACATACCCTTCACAAATGGTTCCAGAGCATTAGCACCTTAGAAAATTCCAGGCTGATGAAACACTGGCCTTAAACAGCATGGATTCTCTTAGGCTGTGAGAACTCTAACTATGCAACAAATGCAACATCTAAAAACTGTTTTTTCAGTATGACCATGTCAGTGATCACTAAACTCTATGTATGGAGAGAACATCCAGGGTGTAAGTGAGCTGCCAACCTCCAAAATGGAGAGGCAATCCAAGACCCACCCTATTTACATGCAGCCCTGTCCACAGTGTAGCTCTTCCTCTTCCCCTGAGTAATGCAGTCTAGACGAGAACCAGTCAATCAATTTGCACCTGTGCCTCTGTTCCATGCCTCGGCTATTCACGAAAACCAGTTATAGACTTTGGTAAACTAACCTAAGTTCTCTTTTAAACTGGGGAACCACAGAGTTTGCCGATGGACATGAACGACAAAACTATGAGTCACTTTACAATTGTGGCTGCTTGTGGGAGCAGAAAGCAAGATGGTCTGAGACTCAACCTCTACACCACTGTCATCTTAGAAGTGGCAAGATGGGAAGAGGCTGGGGGTATATAATCAGATTGGCCTATGTATTGATGGTAAGGAGGGTACTGGTGAAGCTACTGAGAAAATGATTTCTGTGGCCTACTGTATTGTAAACAATTATTTCTAAGTCTTTTTTGCAATCTTCATAAAAACACTCCAATAGTTTATATCAGAAATAACCCAATTTGTTTCCTATCACCCCAGTATTTCTCTTCTTTCCCAATCTTTTGTTCTCCAGCTCCCCAGAAGAATAGATCTCAGAAAAGTAAAATACCAGATAAAACCCAAATCTCTTTATGGATTAGTATACTGAATTCCCCAAAATCATATGTCCTCTTATTCCTATGAAATTCTACAATTCCCACCACTGTATCATCACATTAAGTCATTTTCCCTTTGATGATATCACCAGAATATCAAAAATACTCTAGGTCACATGGGACTTCTGTTCTCACCCTAAACTCAGCAGGACAGAGTACCTGAAATCAGGAGTTACTCTTACATAGAATTCGCCTCCCAAGCCTAAAAACTCAGTGCAAACCCCATCTTTGTGTTTCTTTCTCTGGAAATGTGCCATCCCTCCGCTTGGTACCCATAGTCACTGTATAGGAACCATAAGAACGTACTTACATGTGGACCAAACTTTACGAAGGAGATGTTATTTCTAGGGGTTATCTGCCAGGAATTCTTCATGAGGAAGCCAATAGCACTGGTATATCTATCTAAAGTTGGCACATATTTTTTGAAAGTGCACCTGGTGAGATGAATGGGCCCATCATAGATCTGAAAGCCTCTAATTGGAAATGTCCTGTGGAAATACAAAATTTTGTTTAATGCATATGGGCCCATCTGTTTAACAGCATTTCACTTACATATTTGTTCCATAAATACTGTTAAATATCCCATATACACTAAGTACAATTCTAGGATACAGTGCTAATAAAGCAAGATCTCCAATCTAATGAAAGCTATACTGCAGTGAGAAAGGCAAACAAAAACATAATGGGTAATTTCAGATAAGAGCATAACAAAAGACATAGTAATAGAACAGAATTGAGTAGGACAGAGATGCTATTTCGGATACAGTGAAGGCCTCTCCAAGAGGTGACCTTTGCTTCCTTGAGTCAACTCAGTTAAGACCTTTTCTTTGATAACCCATACCATTTAGCTTCAATTCCGAAATCTCTAGCATAAGAAGACAAATCTGTGCTTAATCAGAGAGACCCCCTTTCAAGCCACTAAATAATAGTAATAAGGAGGAATGATATACTTAAAAGTACAAAAGTATAAGTCTGCAAGGCTTACTATAGCTGGATTGAGAAATTCATTTTATTCATTTTACTCCTTTCTGTCCAAACATAAGCTCCTTAACTTACTAATCATATGTTATTAACCATAATTAATGTACAAAACCCATAATATTCTGGATCCCTTAGGTTTTTCCCCTATTAAGTTTTTAAATGGCATTGCAGAGGACTTCTATAGCAACTAATTAGTTTATGACTTGGCAGTGTTTCTTTTACACTAGCAAGAAAGTCAAATAATCTGGTTAAAAATCTATGCCTATCTTTGTGTATCCAAGAATATATCGCAAAATGGTCCTCTGCCATAGAAAAGGCTGCAAAGATACAGTAAAATAAAAATTAGGCCCATTGACCAACCAGCAATCTTTGTTTAAAAAATTCATTGCTAGCTAGCACAGAAGCAATAGCATTTTGAAGTAAAACTGGAGGCCAGTGTAAAACAAAAATAATGAAATTGATTGCCCACCATTTTACTGCAGCCTATACCCAACTAATACAGCTTTTTTTTTTTTCTTTAATTTACATATTAGAAGAACCAGCTTTGTCTTAATTGCGAAGAGCAGAGCACTGAAGCCAAACTAACAGGTTTCGAGTCCCACATTAGCTACTTTTAGTAAGTTACTCATTTATAAAGCACGACAATGACAACACCTGCCTCACCAGGCTTACAAGGATTAACTGAATAATAAAATATTCAGAACAGGGCCTGATACATAATAAACATTTAGTAAATGTTAACTATTAAAAATCCATGAAATGCCTTTCCTAGTGGCTTCCATAGTCTGACTAAAAGAAGTTCTACACATAGTGTAGCATGTAGTAAAGACGTTTCGTATTTCCCAACAATAAGCACAGGGGAGACAGGCCAAGGATAGGCTGCCCTTTGCTAGAAGCTAGTTAAGCCCTTCGGTCAATATTCACCATCTGTCCCTTAAAGTCACCTGTCTGTTTGCCTTACGCCGCTGACATGTCCTAGCCCAATATCCAGACGCAGTGGATAGCTTTAAGGGAACTGATGCTTAATGAAATCTGACATTAGCTCTGATGTAAGGACTTTAGAACACTAATTTTTCTCTACCTGGTTTTCTTACAAGTAAAATGACAACAACTCTAAACTATGTCTCAAAGCTGAGGTACAGATTAATTAGGTAATAGTTTCCCAAAAGTTCTGAAGAATCTTTATAGTGCTAAGTACTATTTTAATGACTGTGATTATTTTGACAGAAAACATGCCAAAAGTCTACCCCATATCCTTTCAACATCTGAAATATTGTTAATTATACAGCTAGTTAGGTTTTGAGTCAGCTTTGGCATCTATCAACTGATTTTCTAGGACTCTTTTCAGTAAGTAATTTCTTTCTTCCAGTGGCTATTTCTTAAAACTAACATCACCATATTAAGGAAAAACTGATTTGATGTCCATAGTTTATGGTTTGGTGATTTCCTATGGCTCAAGAAAGGGAAAAAAAAAAAAAAAAACTACCAGCTTACATAAGACTTTATCCAAGAAGGATAAACAGGACAGTTTCCTTCATTATAAAACTGATGTGGTGGTTTAGTTGCTACATCATGTCCGACTCTTGTGACCCCATGGACTATAGCCAGTCAGGCTTCTCTGTCCAAGGAATTTCCCGGGAAGGAATACTGGAGTGGGTAGCTATTCCCTTCTTCAGGGGATCTTCCTGATCCAGGGATCAAACCCAGGGCTCTTACATTGCAGGTGGATTCTTTACCACTGAGGGAAGCCCCATAAAATTGATAATGACATCTATATATAATGTTTAATAGTTAATGCTCCAGAATCCCAGAGGATAATACATACAATAGAAATAGCAATGATAATGAATCATTTTAATAATAATAATTATGGTAGGAAAAGTGTTACAGTGGGAATCCATTCAGGCTTATTATGGAAACTTTTTTAAGGGTTAGAGCTTCATTTATTGTTTAAAGGTAACATTCCTCTGATAAAGCAATGCTCACCTGTTCCTAGGCAATGTCCGAGGCTTCAGGTCTATCCCTCCAGTGCCTACATACTTGTTCTGACCACCCTGAAAGCCGTAATTCCTGCTCTCCCCCACAAAGAGAGATTCAGATACCTCTTGGCTGGAACCTTCATCACTTGGGAAGCTTCCATCACTGTTAAAATAAGAATAATCATTAATCACACAGGAAGGCAAGCTATAACATTAAAAACCTAAAAATTTTCAAAGTAGCCAGCAGCTTCTTAAATACATATTAGTGAGTCATCCAAAGGTGCCTCTAACTTGTGAGTATACCTCTTATAAATTAATATGTGGTTTGCAAATTAGACTTAAACAAATGAGAATTTAGAAGCAATAACTAATTATTTTAGTCTCACACAACAATATTGCAAATGAGGAGAATAAACTTGCCCTAAATACAACAATGAGATGACAAACATGTTTAAGACGGGCATGAGAGTAACTGTTATCTGGGGAAAAATATGTAACATAACAAGTTCAGTTCTTAAGGACCATTGTGAAACGAGACCAACTTGTAAGAAAGAAAATATTTAATGTGCTGCCAACTTTTACTCCCTTCCTCTTTATTCTCCTACTTTTTAAGATCTTTAATCGAAAGCTCAAGGGTTTTCTTCTAAGCAGAAAAATATGATGGGCCTATCCTTCTGTGCAATTCCAGCTAGAGCAACCTCCTACTTTGGTGTGAATTCAATTAATCAATAAAAATGTATTTTTGGCCCTCTAGTGGCATCAAGAAGTGAGTGCTATTTTTTTAATGTTAATAAATGATACAGCATTCCTGTGCTATCAAAAAAAAAAATCGAAGTTATTTTACCTTACAACTTTAAAATAAACAGACAAATATTTTTTAAGTAATTACAAACCTGGCAAAGGTCAGTCCTATTCCATTGTCTGCAAATCTAAAGAGAATGAAGGAACATTTTAATTTATCACATCATGTAAGAGGTAATTCTCTCAATATTTAATTGTCATAAAATCCAAGAAGTTCCAACAATATTTACTCTCCAAGACCACACAAAAATTTCACTCTCCAATAACTAAAAGCATAGTCTCCATAGTAAAGGCACCTGGTTTGAATCTCAGCTTTGCCAATTACTAGCTGTGTCACCTTGGGCAAGTTACTTGGGTGTCCCTCAGTTTTCTCACCTAAAGGCTGAAACAACACTATAAGCTTCCTCATAGGATATATGAAAGCATTAAAATGCTAATTCATTTCAACTATTTAGTACAGCATCTGGCACAGAGTAAAGAGCACATGAAAAGTGAAAGTGTCAGTCACTCAGTCGTGTTCGACTCTTGCAACCTCATGGACTGTAGCCCACCAGGCTCCTCTGTCCATGGAATTTTCCAGGCAAAAATACTGAAGTGGGTAGCCATCCCTTCCTCCAGGGGATCTTCCCAACCCAGGGATCAAACCCAGGTCTCCTGCATTTCAGGAAGACTCTTTACCAGCTGAACCGCCAGGGAAGCCCAGAGAGGATCTGTGCTAAGAACCTCTATGTACAATTTTTATCATTAGGTTGCTCCCATATCTGTGTGTTCTGCATCCACAGACTCAACCAACTGTGGATAAGAAATATTTTTTTTAATTCCAGAAAACTCCAAAAAGCAAAATTTTGTCCAGTGCTGGGAACTATTTACACAGCATTTACATTGTATTTACAACTATTTAGGTAGCATTTACAGTCTTGAGTATAACAAATACTCTAGAGATGATTTAAAGTATACAGAAGGATGTGTATAGGTTTATATGAAAATACTGAATACTATGACCTTTTATATAAGGATCCTGAGCGTCAAGATTTTAGTAATCAATGG
The DNA here is from genome assembly GCA_006410675.1 of Oreotragus oreotragus. Classification (NCBI taxonomy): domain Eukaryota; kingdom Metazoa; phylum Chordata; class Mammalia; order Artiodactyla; family Bovidae; genus Oreotragus; species Oreotragus oreotragus. The sequence continues at coordinate 706,906 of SJYX01016212.1, forward strand.
GGTCCTGAAACTGATCCCCCATGAATACCAAGGAATGACTAATTTTTTATCAATTAGATCATAGTATTCTCTTCAAAACTTTTCAATATTAATTCCAAATTATTTCTACAGATTTTATACAGTGTCAGTTTTTTCATGATAAATGCCAAGCAACTAACGTCAGTATCAGCCAGAAAAAAACATTTTTCTAAACTCCTGAACACCAAATCTTAGCTCGACATACCTCAGGCTTCTCCTAAAAGTATACAAATGGAAAAGAAGTGAGAGGCTTATTGCCTCAAGTCATGTTAAAACATAAGTCAACAGACTTATTAAAGTGGAATTCAACTTTTGTTTTGAATGGCAGTGGAAGAGCATCATGAAACTGAGTTTCCAAGAGGAAGGGAAAAAGTGCAGGTAGTTTCGAAATCTTTATTTAGTTCTCTGACATAGACCATGTTTGTTATATAAAGTCCCAGTTTCTGTTTAATCTCATCAAAAAGCTCTCATGTCACCAGACAAGTTCAGTTCCAATAACAGCAGCAGAATGAGACGATTCCAAACATTTGCAGTCGGTTAATATACTTCCTCAGAGCTTGTCCTGTCTATTAGTAATGATACTGTGATTCCAGAAACCACCCCTGTACTTTCAGTCGACTGTTTTTAAAAATAGCCTTAAAAAATAAATACATCAGCATCATCAAATAGTAACTTCATAGAGAATACCCACGCTGAATTCTGAACAACAACATCTCCTCCTCTAACCCAAGCTCCATTGTCGTTATTTTTAAAAGCAATTAGCCTGTCAATTAAAGCAGCAACACGTGGCTTTTCAGGGTCTGCATCCTGATGAGGCCGAAACCTTAGGGTTGAGAGAAAAAAAAAAAGAGAGAGACTTTTAAAGAGTAATGAAAAGGCAATGGGAATCAGCTATTTAAAATTATAAGCTTAAGAGTCAAAAAACAAGATTCAAGATTTTGTCTTGACCAAAACAAGACAAAAAAACCAAGACACAACTTAATATCTCCATTTAAAATACTGGAAAAAAAAAAATCACAAATTTGCAGAGAACTGATTTCATATTTCAGTTTGTTTTTCATCAATTTATCTTATAGAGTGGACATTACAGAACATTCCAAGCACTAAAAGCATTTCAAAAATAAACAAAAACCTCAAACTAAGAAATACAGCATGTTTTCATAAATTCTTAAGTCACATGATATTAGAATAAACTTACTGAGTAAATTAATCATATACTTCAACATACATATCTGTGAACCAGAGTATTATTTTAGTTGTGTGCTGGTGAAATGTTTTAGACATAGAGGGAAATCTGGGTTCAGTGTCTTTAAGATGCCTAAATTTAAAAGAGATTATATTTATAGAATATTACTCAGCCATAAAAAATGAAATTTTGCCATCTGTGATGCAGATGGACCTAGAAGGGTGTTCTGCTTAGTGAAATAAGTCAGACAAAGAAACACAAATAAATGCTCCACATTATCACTTATTTGTGTAATCTAAAAAATAAAACAAATGAATATAACAAAAAAAGAAACAGATTCACAGATACAGAGAACAAAGGAGTAGTTATCAGAGTAGTTATCAGTGTGGAGAGAAGGGAGGAGGGAGCAGATAGTGGTATGGGATTAAGAGATATAAACTACTATGTATAAAATAAACAGGGCTTCCCAAGTGATGCTGGTGGTAAAGAACCGGCATGCCAATGCAGGTGACATAAGGAACACAGGTTCCATCCCCGGGTGGGGAAGGTCCTCTGGAGGAGGAAATGGCAACCCAAGCAACAAGGATATACCATACAGCACAGGGAAATGAAGCCATTATTTTATAATAACTTTAAATTAAAAGACACTTACTCCTTGGAAGAAAAGTTATGACCAACCTAGATAGCATATTCAAAAGCAGAGATTTTACTTTGCCAACAAAGGTCCATCTAGTCAAGGCTATGGTTTTTCCAGTGGTCATGTATGGATGTGAGAGTTGGACTGTGAAGAAAGCTGAGTGCCGAAGAATTGATGCTTTTGAACTGTGGTGTTGGAGAAGACTCTTGAGAGTCCCTTGGACTGAAAGGACATCCAATCAGTCCATTCTAAAGGTGGTCAGTCCTGGGTGTTCTTTGGAAGGACTGATGCTAAAGCTGAAACGCCAGTACTTTGGCCACCTCATGCGAAGAGTTGACTCATTGGAAAAGACTCTGATCTGGGAAGGATTGGGGGCAGGAGGAGAAGGGGACGACAGAGGATGAGATGGCTGGATGGCATCACCGACTCAATGGACGTGAGTTTGAGTAAACTCCGGGAGTTGGTGAAGGACAGGGAGGCCTGGCGTGCTGCAAGTCACGGGGTCACAAAGAGTCGGACACGACTGAGTGACTGAACTAAACTGAACATATTACAGAAAAAGATTTCTGAGCACTTCTATAGAGTATTCCAGAGCATGTGTATGTGCATGTGAATATTGTTTCTAGAGGTAATGAACACTTGGCTATCCCTAGTTTTGGACTATTACAGATATTAATAATGTAGCTGTGGATATTCTTGTGCACAAAATTACACATTTTCTCTTGAGTACTTAACCTAGAATTGCATCTGGTGGGTCAGAGGGTATATATATGTTGAACTTTAACTGATTTTGTCAAATAGTTTTCCATAGTGACTGTACCAATTTACCTTCGCACCAGCTGTGTATGAGAGTCCCAGAAATAATTTAATACCTGATAATTATCATTAAGTAAAAGCTGGAATACATAATTCATCATTCAACTCAATACAAACAACATTTCATTTAACAGACTTTAATGAAGATCACAATACATTTATGTAATCAAATCATCCAATTCATAATAGTAGTAATAAAGCAGGTATATTTTATTTTTTCATTTTCAGTAAACTTGATGGAGTTTGTTGCATAAAACAAATTTATAGTTATTCTTTGTTGCGCACTTAGAATTAAATGTACCACAAATGATCCTAGGAAATGCCTCCCCACCCACAGTGGAACCATAAACAAAACCCCAGTTCATAAATACTCTTTTCTGTTGAGATAATTAATTTCCATTTCTTTTACTAAAATAATACACATCTATCTTTTTTACAGATCTGAAGTTACATTAAGTTATAAAATAAAAGTTATGATATGAAAATTTTAGTTAAGTCTTCTAATTGTGGAAAATTCAACAGGCTAGCCCGTCACTATGAAATCACACTGCACAGTGATTCTAAACTTAACCCTCATATGTTGTTTCTGTGGGTTTGCTCACACTTGCTTTAGGAATGAAGCAAAAAGCATTTTCATTTTGCTCTTTTTAGCATTTTCCTTCAGTATGAAGTATGTCCAGGTGATGATAGGAAGTTCACCATTGCTCAATATCAGAACTGAGTCAAATGAGAGAATTATAATTTCCCTCTACTCAAGAAGCACTTTTGGCTGCCTGGATGATGGGATCATAGATGATTTTTATTTCCTTCCTTTTGTCTCTTTATGTTTTCCAAGTGTTCAACAAAGACTATATACTCATTTTGCAATCAAAGAGACTTTAGGTAGTTTTCTGGTTTCTGAGGATACAAAGATTTTTGTAGTTGTTTGCTTTACTAAGGACTTCCCTGGTGGCTCAGAGGTTAAAGCATCTGCCTCCAATGCGGGAGACCTGGGTTCAATCCCTGGGTCGGGAAGATCCCCTGGAGAAGGAAATGGCAACCCACTCCAGTATTCTTGCCTGGAGAATCCCATGGACGGAGGAGCCTGATGGGCTACAGTCCACGGGGCTGCAAAGAGTCGGACACGACTGAGCGACTTCACCTTCACCTTGCTTTACTAAAACCTACACCTGACAAGTGTCAAAATTTGAACACTTACTCTGGTGGTGAACTAGTTGTAAATGGAGGGGTATTTTCAACAAAAGCTGTGCCTTGGGGTTACCAACTGCTATGCTACTCTGATCGCTACTTCTTGGAGATAAGTTGGGTTTTTGTTGAACTCTCTCACAGAGTCACCTTCCCGCAAATGAATGGGCTTTCTGAGACTGGTGATTCCCTTTGCAGAATACCTGTTACTTCTGTGCCTTGTGTCATAGGTAAAAAGTGCCACCCATTGACACACAGCCCATGAAATAGCACTGAAGTTGCAAAACAATATGAAAGTCAAGTAATTGAGGTTTGTGGTTCCTTGGCAAATGGAAGCTTTCCAGAACAAACACTAAGAGCCTGTTGCACTAGGGATGGGAGAGGGCTTATTGCACAAATGCTATAAAACAATGTAGAATAAAACACTGCAGAACAGACACACATGCGTGGATGAACACATGTACACACATAAGCTTCTTCCTCCCCAGAGACCCCCTTGAGGTAGTACAAGAGGTTTTTCAATTATTTCAAGAGACTCAGCTTTCATTAGACTAAAAGACAACTGCCCATTTCCAAGTTCAAGGTCTCTATTTTGTTCCTTTCTTCTCAACTGGGACCCAAAAAGCACAAGGTTTTAATCCTAAGAGAATAAAGGTATATGAGCATTTTTTTTTTTGCACAACCAGTTAGTTTACTTTCAGTATTTGGAGAAAAGAAAAGGAGAAATGTTTAATAGCTCTAAGTGTCCTAAAGTGTCTCAAATAAAGGAAGATTCTGCTAATGTGAAACCATATAAAGAGCTACACATATACTGTGTTTTGCNTTTTTTGCACAACCAGTTAGTTTACTTTCAGTATTTGGAGAAAAGAAAAGGAGAAATGTTTAATAGCTCTAAGTGTCCTAAAGTGTCTCAAATAAAGGAAGATTCTGCTAATGTGAAACCATATAAAGAGCTACACATATACTGTGTTTTGCCAAACATAAAAGATGGCATATGTGTGTGTAGGGGAAAATTTAGCAGTAGGAAAAAAATTTAACTTTACTTGATTCATCATATGTTCCTGCATTTTACAGCTCTCCTACCATCTACATGCATTACTTTTATTAATATTTTTACTCTTTTGCAAACTTCCCTGGTGGTCCAGGGGTTAAGACTCCATGCTTCTGCTGCATGGGGTGCAAGTCCAATCCCTGGTTGGAACTGTATGTGTGTCTGTATGTCTGTGATGCATGTATTACTCTTATAATAGAAAAACCATAAACATAAAAAAGGACCTTAGGCAGTAAAGCTATGTTGTGTGATCCTATAATGGTAGATACATGTCATTATAAATTCGTCCAAAGCCAGAATGTGCATCACCAAGTGAATGTAATGTAAAATTGGAACTTTGGGTGATAATGATATCAGTGTAGGTTCACTGATTGTAACAAATGTACCCCTCCAGTGGGGGATATTGATTATGGTGGGAGCTATGTGTATCTGGGGTCAGGGGGTGATGCTGCTAACTATAAACAGCTAAAAAGGGATAAAAAGGCATGGGGGGGAGGCTGAAAGCAGTGTGTTATTGTGCTTTGATGAGCTCTGTAGAGGTTCCGAGAGGCTGTCCAGGGGGACTTTGGTATCAAACTTTCCTGAGAACTTAGAGACAGGTGAGCATTTGTTCAGGTTCTATCATTTAGTTTATTGTTTTATCACAGGAAAATTGAAAATGTGTTGTGACCCCTTTAGCAACCTCTTTGTTTTTTAAATAAAAAGATTTTTTCCTGGGTTCATTTTTAAAGTAAACCATTCACTGGAAGGAAATTCAGTGACTTCCCTAAAAATCCACAGCTTCTGAATCTTATCCATACCCACTGTCATTACTTAGAGCAGAGTTAAATAGTAGTACTATACTAAGATTTCTAATGTCTGCTTATAAATTAATGATTAGAGAAAGAAAAATTGTGTGACATTTTGCTTGCAATATGAGCCTGGTTAATCCAGAATTTATAACACATAATATTCTGTAACTACATGACTTTCTAATGTGATTTACCCAGCAAAAATGGATATTGAGTTTTATAAGTCTTTATACTCTTCTACACATTAGAAAAACAGCAGAGAATAAAACAAACAAAATTCTTATCCTAATAGAACTTAGATTCTAGTGGGATATGACGGTGGGGGAAAGGATGGTAAATAATACAAATCTTGTACTTTATATTTTAATTTTGTACATCTTCATTGTAAAGGTCGTGTACATCTTCATTTTAAAGAGGACAATGGAAGAAATTCTACTGAGGAAGAAGTCAGGCAGGGTGCCTACAAAGACAGGGTAAAGATGGGAGAGGTAGAGGCAGTGGTAGATTTTAACTATAACTGCCAAAGCTTTCTCTGAGAAGTGGGCATTGCCAGGCCCTGCAGAAGAGTGTCCTAAAGCAGAAGGTGACCTGGACAGCCCAAGGAGCAGAGGGAGAAGAATGTGCAGGGGCCCAGGGATGTGGAGGAGGAGCTGAGGTGTCCCGGAGACAGCTCCTGTGTGTCACTGGGAGGCCTCTGGATTTACTCAGCTGAAGATGAGGAACCATCAGAAATGTTTGGGCACTGGTATCACATGAGTGGATTTCCATTTTAAAATACTGGATTTTTGTTTAACAACATGTTAAAAAAATAACAAAGTAAGAAAAGAGTACTTGCATCATAGTTTTGGAGAAGTATATTCTCCCTGGACTGAAATAGGTACTTGTAAGAATGTATTTAGGAAAATAACAGTCAACAGATTTAATACTACATGTTCCAAATAATTGAAATGATCCATGTTTATCTAACTTATCAATAGAAAACTCAACTAGAGGAAGTATCACTTTAAAGTGGTTGCTGCTGCTGCTGCTAAGTCGCTTCAGTCGTGTCCGACTCTGTGCGACCCCATAGATGGCTCCCCCGTCCCTGGGATTCTCCAGGCAAGAACACTGGAATGGGTTGCCGTTTCCTTCTCCAATGCATGAAAGTGAAACGAGAAAGTGAAGTCACTCAGTCGTGTCCGACTCTTCACGACCCCATGGATGGCAGCCCAACAGGCTCCTCCATCCATGGGATTTGCCAGACAAGAGTACTGGAGTGGGGTGCCATTGCCTTCTCCTTAAAGTGGTTAGAATTTAGAAAGAAAAGGTGATTGGCAATCTCACCTCTAGAAAATTTTCCCTTCTGAGGGGAATTCTTTATGTGAGTTGTCTTTAGAGTGGCTTTTTTAATGGAAGCGGCTATCTCTGTGTTTCCTTCTTAGACTCTTCACTTTCCAAAATAGTAGGTTGGAATCACAGCTAACGGTCTGCTCAGGAAACCAGTTTTGCTAAAAACTAAAGGAAAAGGAAACCTCTCCTTTTAAAATTATTTTTAAAAGTAAGTGCTTTCAAGTACGAACAGAGTTAAGCATGACCTGAGAGTCGTGGCAAAGAACGGACACACTGGATTCTTGGAAAGAGATGCACCCACCACCCGCATGGTGCCATTGACCTAGACTAGTATGTGAATGGCGCCCCCTGGAGTTGCAACGTGGGCCCTGAGAAGGATGAAACAAGTTGTTACAGTCTGGACTCCTCTGAAGCCCACTTTGTCTGAAAGCCATGGACTGACGCCAGTGTTTTCTTTGACTTATTCAATTAGAAAATGAAGATACCAGCATTTTTCTGCTCCCATTCACTTTAATTTTACCTCAAAAGAAAAAATGTGCGAGAATTTCTTTAGAAAAAACAGTAGAGAAATTATTTTATTTATTTATTTTTTATTAGTTCAAGATCTGTTTTCATTTTTATTTTAAAAAGCACAACATGAATTTACCATTTTAACCATTTCTATGTGTCCTATACTAATGTCCAGTAAACATCTTAAAAATAGTCCTTTTTTGATAGTAGCTATCCTAATGTGTCAGAGGTGATCTCTTCTTGTGGTTTTGACTTGCATTTTTTTCATGATTAGTGACCTTGAGAATCTTTTCTTTTTTTAATTTAATTTTTTTATTATTATTATTATTTTTACTTTACAATACTGTATTGGTTTTGCCATACATTGACATGAATCTGCCACAGGTGTACATGAGTTCCCAATCCTGAACCCCCCTTCCGCCACCCTCCCCATATCATCTCTCTGGGTCATCCCAGTGCACCAGCCCCAAGCATCCTGTATCCTGTATCAAACCTATACTGGTGATTCGTTTCTTACATGATAGTATACATATTTCAATGTCATTCTCCCAAATCATCTCACCCTCTCTCTCTCCCACAGAATCCAAAAGTCTGTTCTATATATCTGTGTCTCTTTTGCTGTCTCGCATACAGGGTTATCATTACCATCTTTCTAAATTCCATATATATGTGTTAGTATAACATAACTCAGATAAAGAGTCCCAAAACACAATATACAATTGTCCATGCCATTTACAGTGATAATTGAGCATCTACTGTAATCCTAGAACTAATGCTTGGTAGTAGAGATAGGAAGAAATAGTAGGTCCCCATCCCCTAACCTTCTTATTTTCTGGCATTATACCATCCTACCCTTCAGCTTTATAAGCGAAAGGCTATAGTAGCAGAGAATGGGACATGATTGGTCCCTTCTCTGTAGTGGTATTTTCCTTTAAAATGTGTGTATACTCACATACACACATTAGCCCAAGATCTCATCCCCTCAGTGTTGTTTCATTCTAATCCTGGTGAACCACTGATGGGCCCAGAAAACTCTAATGAATATGTTTGATTGAGAGTCCAGAGACTTAATTTCAAGTCCTTCCTCTTCCTCTAATACTGTGTCACAATCTCTATCTCAAATTCTTTGTCCTTCAAATGTTCCCAACAAAGTCCCCTAACTAATGCCTACTTTACATTGTTTATGAGTTTGCAGATAAAGTGGTAGGGAATAAACCACATGGGAAAAACACTGTCTAGACCAACATAAGGTCACTTTTTAAAAACTATTCTTTGGGAGTTCAGAGGCTAAGACTCCATGCTCCCTGTGCAGGGAGCCCAAATTCCATCCCTGGTCAGGGAACTAGATCCCACATTCTGCAACTAGAGTTTGCAAGTAAAAGATCCCACATGCCACAACTAAGACCCAGTTGCAGCCAAATAAACAATAAAAGTAAATAAATATTTTTAAAAAGACACTGTGGTAGTCAAGTGAACCAGCCTTTGCTTTAACTTGCCTTCAGTGAAAGATAACTAATTGAACAGACTTGCCATCACCAATATTTCAACTTTTGAAAAAGCTGAGACAATGATCTGAAGGAGACGGTATTGAAACCCGTGACCTGGGATCAGAAGTAACAGCTTTTCTACTATCAGGCACCACTAGCAGACTTGGCGAGCGAATATCCCTGGAGTAAATTTCCTGATGAACTTTATAGGGTTTATGTCCACATTTGTCCGTTTTAAAAACCACTGATACTGAATGTGTATTAAATTAGATGGTTTGGCTTATCTTTATTTCCAAAAATACATACTGACCATGTAGGAAAGTTTTTGGCAGAATGAACGGTGGGATATAGAGGTGGCAACAAGAGGTCAGGGGAAGAAGGTCATGCTGCTGCTGCTGCCGCTGCTAAGCCGCTTCAGTCATGTCCGACTTTGTGCGACCCCATAGACGGCAGCCCACCAGGCTCCCCCATCCCTGGGATTCTCCAGGCAAGAACACTGGAGTGGGTTGCCATTTCCTTCTCCAATGCATGAAAGTGAAAAGTGAAAGTGAAGTCGTCCAGTTGTGTCTGGTCATAAATGATAGCAAAAGGGAGCTGAGGCACAGAGGTTGGATCTGAAGACCCACTGAGACTGCAAATCCCCAAGCTAAAGTAGCTGCAAAAAAGAAAGTCAGTGACTCTTGAGGAAATACTCCATTCAGAACACTTGGCAAGAATACTGTGGCTTTTGAAGAAAGGCCTGCTTTCGACCACACTGAAGCAGATTTAAATTCATTTTGAAACAAATGACTCAAGAACTTCAATTTAAAATGGCCTTTTCATACACATCATATACACATATTAAATATATATATTTTTTCTAGGGACAGCTATAAAGAGAAGCTTCTCTGTAAGGAAGAACTAACCAGAGCTCACTGGTACTTAACTGTATTTCAGGATCTTCCTTGGCTCATTAAGAGCAAAGAGGTCTCACAGATAAAAAGATAAGGTCACTAGTTTATAAGCAAAGCTTGAAATGTTGCTCCATCTGTGCTGAGTATACTGCCAAGATTTTATAGTAAAATCAGAATTTGAAAAGTTTCTTAGATTTCAAAAACTTTAAGTTCAGAAGTTCTAGCCAGTAACGGCTATACAATAAAATAATTATACTGCTACTGCTAAGTTGCTTCAGTCATGTCCGACTCTGTGCAACCCCATAGACGGCCTCCTACCAGGCTCCTCTGTCCCTGGGATTCTCCAGGCAAGAACAATGGAGTAGGTTGCCATTTCCTTCTCCGTAAAGCCTGTATTATTTCATGTTTGGGAAAACTTATTAGAAGCTGCCAGTTGTATCACTCTCAACCATTCTTAATGTACTGTATAATGAAAAATAACCCATGGCTATTCCATTGAGAAAGGAGGGGAGATGGGGTGAGAGGGAAGAAAAAATAACCCAAGTGGGAAAATTATGAAGAGTGAATTTATAAAATACTATGCTATAGTCAACAGTAGCCTGATTGTTTACTAGAGAAAACAATTGAATCAGTAACAAAAAATGACCTATCTTGTACCAAAAGTCCAGATATTTATTGTTTCAGCAAATGTTTATTTACTACCTACTATGGCTCAACATTCAGAAAACGAAGATCATGGCATCTGGTCCCATTACTTCATGGGAAATAGATGGGGAAACAGTGGAAACTTTATTTAAAAAATAAAGTGTCAGACTTTATTTTGGGGGGCTCCAAAATCACTGCAAATGGTGACTGCAGCCATGAAAGTAAAAGACGCTTACTCCTTGGAAGAAAAGTTATGACCAACCTAGATAGCATATTCAAAAGCAGAGACATTACTTTGCTGACTAAGGTCCGTCTAGTCAAGGCTATGGTTTTTCCAGTAGTAATGTATGGATGTGAGAGTTGGACTGTGAAGAAGGCTGAGTGCCAAAGAATTGATGCTTTTGAACTGTGGTGTTGGAGAAGACTCTTGAGAGTCCCTTGGACTGCAAGATCGAACCAGTCCATTCTGAAGGAGATCAACCCTGGGATTTCTTTGGAAGGAATGATGCTAAAGCTGAAACTCCAGTACTTTGGCCATCTCATGCAAAGAGTTGACTCATTGGAAGAGACTTTGATACTGGGAGGGATTGGGGGCAGGAGAAGAAGGGGATGACAGAGGGTGAGATGGCTGAATGGCATCACTGACTTGATGGACGCGAATCTGAATGAACTCCGGGAGTTGGTGATGGACAGGGAGGCCTGACGTGCTGCGGTTCATGGGGTCGCAAAGAGTCAGACACGACTGAGTGACTGAACTGAACTGAACTGAGGCACCAACCGTTCTCTGCATTAGAGAAGATAGCCGTGAGCAAAGTAAACCTAAACAGCACATTAAAAAGCAGAGACATCACTTTGCCAACAAAGTTCCATATAGTCAAAGCTATGGTTTTCCCAGTAGACATGTATGGATCTAAGAGTTGGACCATAAAGAAGGCTGAGTGCTGAAGAACTGATGCTTTCTAATTGTGGTGCTGGGGAAGACTCTTGAGAGTCCCTTGGACTACAAGGAGATCAAACCAGTCAATCCTAAAGGCACTGTCATTTTTAGATGGGGTCGTCTCTAAGAAGGCATTCCAGGTAGAGAGAGGGAGCCAGAAAAGGCTGGGAATAGCAAGGCCAGGGCTGGAACGGGATGAACAAGAGTAAGAGTGGCGGGAAGGAGAAGAGTTGGAAGACATACGTGGGAGATCCTGCAGGCTTCTCCAGGCCTATGCTTGTCAAACTTTCAAATGCACATAAATTGTCTGGGGAATAGTGCAAAAATACTGATTTTGTGTCAGTAAAGGGTCCAAGATTCTATATATCTAACAAGCTCCTAAGTGATGCTGATAGTGCTGATCACAGGAACACACTTTAAATATCAAGTCTTTCATCCAGGATAAAAAGTTCAGATTTTGTTCTAAATGCAGTGTTTTGAACAGGGAGTGGCATGACAGAACCTATGTTTTAAAGAGCTCACACTTGCTTCTGTCTGGAAAACAGACTCCTGGCGGCCACTGGAAACTATGGTGATGTTAGTTTGAGCAGATTAGTAGTTTGGGCCAAGAAAGCTGTAGTAGAATAATGAGAAGATTGGACTCAGGCAATAATCTGAAGGTTGGGCTGATGAAGCATAGCTGATGAATAGGATGTCATAAACAGAGGAAATGAGAGAACCATGAAGAGTTGTATGAAACAACTGCATAAATGGTGATGCCATTGACCAAGATGGGGAGCAGGAGAATGGTAGAAAGAGACACGCATTGAGGAGGCAATTATTCAGGACTGAATTGTGCCCCCCTAGAATTCATATGTTGAAGTGTTAACACCCAGTACCTCAGAATGTGACTGTATTCAGAAATAGGTTTTTTTGGGGAGGCAGGTATAGTTGCTTTTCAGAGAAGGCAATGGCACCCCACTCCAGTACTCTTGCCTGGAAAGTCTCATGGACGGAAGAGCCTGGTGGGCTGCAGTCCATGGGGTCACGAAGAGTCGGACATGACTGAGCAACTTCCACTTCACTTTTCACTTTCATGCATTGGAGAAGGAATGAAAGTGTTCTTGCCTGGAGAATCCCAGGGACGGGGGAGCCTGGTGGGCTGTCGTCTATGGGGTCACACAGAGTCGGACATGACTGAAGTGACTTAGCAGCAGCAGCAGCAGCATAGTTGCTTTTGGGGGCTTCCCTGGTGATTTGGCAATAAAGAATCTATGCAGGAGACACCGGTTCAATCCCTGGATTGACAAGATCCCCTGGAGAAGGAAATGGCAACCCACTCCAGTATTCTTGCCTATGAAATCCCATGGACAGAGAAGCCTGGCAGGCTACAGTTCATGTGGTTGCAAAGAGTCAGACATAATTTAGCAACTAAACAACAATAAATTACAATACTGTGTTAGTTTCTGCTGTACAACAAGGTGACTCAGCTATATGTGTTGTATGTGTATATATATATATATACATCTCCTCTCCTTCTTGGACCTCCCTCCCATCCGCCCCCATCCCATCCATCTAAGTTAGCACAGAGCATGGACCTTCCCTGTGATATACTCAGGTTCCCACTAGATTCTCAATGTTTTACTCACGGTAGTGTATATATGTCAATCCCAATCTCTCAGTTTATCCCACCTTCTTCACCTCCCCTCCCTAATATCCACACATCCATTCTCTGTATCTACATTTTTATCCTACCCTGCAAATAGGTATATCAGTACCACTTTTCTACACTCCCTTATATGCATTAATATATGATATTTGTATTTCTCGGGCTGACTTACTTCACTCTGTATAACAGAGTTTTTTAATGGGATAATTAAGGTGAAACGAAATTATTAGGGTAAGCCCGAATCCAATATCACTGGTGTCCTTATACAAAAAAGAAATTTGGACACAGAGACATGTCTACAGGGAGAATGTCACGAGAATGTCATGAAGATGGCCATCTACAAATCAAAGAGAGAGGCCTAAAACAGGTCCTTCCCTATAGCCTACAAGGGAATCAACCCTACCAACCCTTTGACTTTGCATTTTCAGCCTTTAGAACTGTGAGACAACAAATCTCTGTTTCAGTTCAGTCGCTCAGTCATGTCTGACTCTTTGCGATCCCATGAACCACAACATGCCAGGCCTCCCTGTCCATCACCAACTCCCGGAGTCCACCCAAATCCATGTCCATTGAGTCGATGATGCCATCCAACCATCTCATCCTCTGCCATCCCATTCTCCTCCTGCCTTCAGTCTTTCCCAGCATCAGGGTCTTTTCAAATGAGTCGGGTCTTTTCAAGTGAGTCAGCTCTTCCCATCAGGTGGCCAAAGTATTGGAGTTTCAGCTTCAACATCAGTCCTTCCAATGAACATCCAGGACTGATCTCCTTTAGGATAGACTGGTTGGATCTCTTTGCAGTCCAAGGGACTCTCAAGGTCTTCTCCAACACCACAGTTGTCATAGCAGCAAACTAAAACAGTAGAGGAGAGGCTTTTTGAGGTCGACCATCTCTCAAGAGGAGTTGATTAGGGAAGGAGACACACGTTTGAGCATGTGTAAAAGCCCTAATAGGAATGGATGGTGTTGAAAGGAAATTTTACTTTAAACCCCAGAAAAGTAGTGATATGGTTGAGATGGATTGTTAGAGTAAAAAGATCCTTGGATCAGAATTCAAAGGACATGGTAAGCTCTAACTGTGCCACTTACTTTTTGCATGAGTTGAGCAAATCCCTTCAGCTCTCTGAGCTTTAGTTTTCTCTTCAGAAATGGAGATAACAGTACCCATGGCACCTACTCCATCAGGCTGCTAAGAGATCCAAATAAAACAAAAATACAAGTGAAAGTAGTTCTCAAAGTACAAAAACTTACATGAGTTGTGTTGATTGGTTGTTACTGCTGCTGTGGTTATGGTTTCTACCCTAATGGAGGCTGTGCTCTAGTGCCATAGTAAATGGACAATACGCACATACCAGGCGTGCAATTCAAGGGCCATGTGCCTTGATGTCATAAGGATACTCCAGAGTCTCTCTTGGCAATCATCAAGTCATCCATCTTATTTTTTAGAAGCTAAAAATTTCACATTCATGTGATTTTAATTATAACCATATTTTTATTTAAAGTGGGGAGCAACGGAAGATTGTGGTAGCATAAATCACTAGTCATCTAATCTCATTTAGGTTATATGAAAACAAGATGGAAATCTTTGAAGTTAGTGTGTTTATTTGCTAAATCACTCCCATCCAAAAAAAAAAAAAAAGACAAATAATCACATTATGTTTCTCAGAACTGTGTGGACAGGAAGTATTATTTTTTGCAGGACTTTTTATTTAAAAAATGTTTGGTGTCTATGCTACAAATCAGTACTCTGTTGGTTGAAAGGGAACCATTTTAGCTACCACTGTTGCATCAAATTATGCAGCTCATTGAAATAAACCATGAGGTTTTCCTGAACTTTGGTGATGGACTGACTAGATGACAGCTACGATGCTTTTCGCACAGTTAAGGGGGAGTGGGGGAGGGTATGCGGAGAGGAAGGCACAGAAACTGTCATTAAAACAAGTATCCACTCCCTGTCCCCAGGTCTTGGCTTATTTATATCCCTTTAATATTGTTTTTCATTTTCTGTAATAAATCATGTTTTGTTGGAAACGCCCATTAGAACCGTGACAATTTAGCCGCCTCATGGAGAGCAATGACCAAACTGAGGCACCACCAGCTACTTCAGCTACCGGCTCCTTGAGCCCCTCTCATAGGACAAGGAAGACAATTCAGTCTCCGTGTCCAAGGAGTCCTCAGCCCCTGAGCTGAGACTTTGACATTACCAACTGAAGAGTGACGCTAATCAGTGACCAAGGCTAAACCACCCCTACCATCCTAACAATATGGTGCTTAGAATAGGTCCTTCTCAGATACTCAGAGCAAGGCTAATTACTCACTATAAACTCATAATAGCTAACAATTCTGGATACTTNGAGTCCTCAGCCCCTGAGCTGAGACTTTGACATTACCAACTGAAGAGTGACGCTAATCAGTGACCAAGGCTAAACCACCCCTACCATCCTAACAATATGGTGCTTAGAATAGGTCCTTCTCAGATACTCAGAGCAAGGCTAATTACTCACTATAAACTCATAATAGCTAACAATTCTGGATACTTTTAGTTGCCAGACTGTGCAATGTGCTTTCCATGCATTATTTCATCAATCCTCAAAATAAACCTGCAACATTTTAAATGCTATCCATTTCTTCTCATTTAAATTGAACCAAATGGGTATGTATTTTATCTCATCCTCTTTATCTTCCAAATATTAGGTTTTCTTATTTTCATTCTATGGATGTTCACTTTGTCTCCTAAGACACTAACCCTGAGTATCAGACAATTATAGCTGAAGATTAAGGTGTAAGAAGTGAAAATAGACTAGGTGTAAGAAGTGAAAATAGACCATTTCTCCCCAGTGACTTAGACTGAACAAACCAGGAAATAGTCAGCATTGTATATGCAGTGGTCTGGCTCTCTTTTATAGGCTGAGTAATTGTGAAATGTGTATCATTTCTTAACAAGATGCCTGATAAAATAACCAGGCACTTAAATCTCACAAAGTGTATTCTCAATATGTCAGGAGTATGTGACAAGCATTCCTTGTACTTGAACAAAATCAAGGTCTACAGCTCTTTAACTACAGCTATACAAACATTCAAGTCTACAGTCCTCCTAAATGTCACCTTTTCTGGTCCAAAGATTCAAAATCACATCAATTCAATAAGCATGTGTCAAGTTCTTATTGCTTCTAAGATATGGTGCTGCTGATTCTGTGAATGGATCTGCAAGCCTCCAAATTTCCCTCTCCAGGATTTCTCCCAGAGATCATATACTTATGCCTCTGGGAGCCAGGGAGGTGACGTATAAGAGTGAAACTGACTGAGTTCAATACAAGACACAGCTGCTGCCCAGTTCCTGCCACACAATGTCTTGAGGGAATGCCAGTTTCATATAGCCGAGTTCACAATTTTTCCAAGACAGTCTGGAAATTCAGATACCTGTGCAAATATCCTGTTTTGTAAATGTTGGCAGCTTATGTTATTTTCCTTTCTTTTAAACACAGTGCAGCTAAGTTCACTAGGCCGCCATTTTGTAACGTCCACTTTAGGGATTCTCAGGGAGGAAGTGAGATGTGCCACTGTATGTTTCTACCCCTCTTTCCTCAGGAACTTCACCTCTCTGCTCTCTCACACTCAGGGAGATGTCTCAAGAAACACCACCCTTCCACTGGGAAGGGCATGAGTTTGGGGAAAGTGAAAAGTAGGTCCTTTAAAGACCCAGATCCAGCCCCTTCGCTCGTGCCTTTGGATAGAGCCATAAATAATGTAACACCATCACAGACAAGAATGTGTGCAGGTTTGGACTTATCCAAGGAAGGAGAGACTTCCAGTGCTCACATGCCCTTACTGATCACTGTAGGGCCTTTGACAGAGACAAGAAAGTTGGGAGAATTGAGACAAGATTTCTACTTTCAATGTATTGGGCTCAAGGGAAAAGTAAGCCTTCCAAATTAAGTTTGAGAAATTTAGGGTAGATTTTAAATGAAACACAAGTCTAAAAAGTATAGATTTAGGAGCTATGAAAATAGAGAAAATAATTAAATCAAGAGAACTGATATAATTCCTATAAAAATATGGCACCATGGCCAGGACTAGGAGGGTAAAGAAATGGACCTGAACTAGACTCATCCATTATGGTGAGATATTACAGTAACCTACAGAGGATGTCTTCAACCAGGCAAAGGAGTGAATGGCAACAGAAGGCAGCATTTGGAAACGTTGGGAACCCCTATATGAAGATTTTTATTCAAAAACAAGGCTGAGGGAAGTCAGAAATTGTTGGGTTCTAACATCCAGACAATCACTGCAGATGGTGATTGCTGCCATGAAATTAAAAAACACTTACTCCTTGGAAGAAAAGTTATGACCAACCTAGATAGCATATTGAAAAGCAGAGACATTAGTTTGCCAACAAAGGTCCGTCTAGTCAAGGCTATGATTTTTCCAGTGGTCATGTATGGATGTGAAAGTTGGACTGTGAAGAAAGCTGAGCGCTGAAGAATTGATGCTTTTGAACTGTGGTGTTGGAGAAGACTCTTGAGAGTCCCTTGGACTGCAAGGAGATCCAACAAGTCCATCCTAAAGGAAATCAGTCTTGGGTGTTCATTGGAAGGACTGATGCTAAAAGCTGAAACTCCAATACTTTGGCCACCTCATGTGAAGAGTTGACTCATTGGAAAAGACTCTGATATTGGGAAGGATTGGAGACAGGAGGAGAAGGGGAAGACAGAGGATGAGATGGCTGGATGGCATCACCGCCTCGATGGACGTGAATTTGAGTGAACTCTGGGAGTTGGTGATGGACAGGGAGGCCTGGCATGCTGCGATTCATGGGGTCGCAGAGTCGGACACAACTGAGCGACTGAATTGAACTGAACTGAACTGAACATCCAGATTACAGTAGCCATCAGAGGAATCTATTTATAGGGAGCTCTGAAAACAGTCCATTTATTAAATCACAGATAATCAAATCAGATTTTTTTCAACTTACAATGGGGTTATGTCCCATTAATGCACCCTAAGTTGGAAACGTTCTAAGTCAAGTGCATTTTACTTTTTTTATTGAAGAATAATTGCTTTACAGAATTTTGTTGTTTTCTGTCAAACTTCAATATGAATCAGCCATAGGTATATATATATCCCTTTGCGTGCTGCAATTCATGGGGTCGCAAAGAGTCGGACACGACTGAGCAACTGAACTGAACTGAACTACCTCTTCAAAGTAAAAGAGTTCCTGGAAACTCACGGTTTAAAACGAGTCAAATAAGCTGCTGGTCCCAGCCAGTGCCTCTCCTCACTAACCTCCATACAGGGAGAGGCCTCTGAAGAGAATCCTAGCTTTTGATGACATTTACAAATCAATCACCTCGTAGAGGGTCTAAGGACAGGTCAAGCAGTGCTTCTCTATCTGTTTGTTTTGTTTTGCTTTAAAGAAGGCAATGGCACCCTACTTCAGTACTCTTGCCTGGAAAACCTTATGGACAGAGGAGCCTGGTAGGCTGCAGTCCATGGGGTCACAAAGAGTCGGACAGGACTGAGCGACTTCACTTTCACTTTCATGCACTGGAGAAGGAAATGGCAACTCCAGTGTTCTTGCTTGCAGAATCCCAGGGATGGGGGAGCCTGATGGGCTGTCATCTATGGGGTCGCACAGAGTCAGACACGACTGAAGCGACTTAGCAGCATAGTTGATCCAGGCTTCCCAGAAAGCTCAGGGGGTAAAGAATCTGCCTGCAATGCAGGAGAGCCCAGTTTGACTCCTGGGTCGGGAAGATCCCCTGGAGGGATAGGCTGCTCACTCCAGTATTCTTGGGCTTCCCTGGTGGCTCAGATGGTGAAGAATCTGCCTGCAATGAGCAAGACCTGGGGTTGATCCCTGGGTTGGGAAGATCCCCTGGAGAAGGAAATGGCAACCCACTCCAGTATTCTTGCCTGGAGAATCCCATGCACAGAGGAGCTTGGCAGGCTATAGTCCATGGGGGCCCAAAGAGCTGGACATCACTAAGCACAGCATAGCATAGTTGATCTAAAATGCTGTGTTAGTTTCAGGTGTACAACAAATGAATCAGTTATACACACACATATATCCACTTTTTTTTTTTTTTAGATTCCTTTCCCATACAGGCATCTGTTGTTGTTGTTGTTGTTGTTGAATTCTCTCTCTCTCTTTTTAAGGTACAATGGACATATAACATTGTATTAGTTTCAGGTGTCCAACATAATGATGATTCAATATTTGTATATATTGTGAAATGACCAGCACAATCCATGATCGCATGTAGTTCCAGTTTTCTCTTGTGGAGTTTTTTTCAGTCTTGAATGCACATTCGAATCACCCCTGAAGTCTTGTTAATATGAACGTGGTGATGAGTAGTTCTGGAGTGGGCTGACCTTCTCAGCAGTGCTGACCGTTCCCCAGGTGATGAGCGTGCCCACTGAGTCAGGGGTTCCCAAACCTCAGCTAGCTCCTGGTGACCCTTGCTTTCCTTGCTCACCTTCCAAAATGGTGTGGGGGTGGGGTTCAGGCCTGGAGTTTTGAAAACTGATCTCTCCCTCCTCTCCTAAAGGCTGGAAGCTCCTATTTTCACTTCCAGTCTTTGCTTCCCTTCTGTTCTCCAGGATTCTTCACAGACCGGGGGAAATGCTACCACAACCATCTGTGCAAGGTCCCTCGATGCTGAACTTCATGGGGCGGAGACCAGAAGTCACCGAATGAATGGGCTATAGATGTGATTCTCACTTTTCCAGAACGTCAGTGCTTTCGTTTCCACTTTAAATATCTGCTTTAGGAGAGAAACGGGTAGAGAGTGGGTGTTGGGAATTGTGTTCCCTCCGTCATCGGTCATCATTATCCTGTCTGTTCCCGCAGAGGACTCTTCTTTGGCCCTTTCTTGACATTTTTGTTCTAAACATGACCTTCCTTCACCCTGCCATGAGAGAGAGAGAGAGACCTCTAAGATGTTCCACAAACCTCTGCCATGCTTTGAGCATCCTGGTACTATACCAACAGGTTTGCACCACTCTGGCACCTGGCCTCGGTTACACATGATCCTCTCCTTCTGTCGGGGATGGAAGGAGAGGGCTTTGTAGCAAGGCATATTTACATTATGTATTGTAATCTTTGCAGAAGTTTGTGAGTATCACCCTCACGTTATCCTGGAGGAAACTGAAACTCAAAGAGGGTCAGTGACTCATCTAAGGCCACATTGCTAGAAATGACTAGCTGGGATTGGATCTCAGATCTGCCTGACTCAGCCTTCTCCCCAGGTTTTCTCCCCAGAAATCTGAGCAATTCGGAGGTCCCTGTGTGACCATGCTGGGTTTCTCAGTGCCCTTTTCTTCCTCATTAGCATCTGCAGCAATGAATTCATGAGAGTACAGTTCCGATTACCCCCTGAGGTCTCCCCTCTGTGTGGAGTCCTGGGCCCCTCCAGAGTTCCTTCTTTTGGCAACAGTGAAACCATTTTCGCTCTGACCCATGACTGGGCACAGAGGGGCCCAGGTTGGAATCCCACAGCCACCTCTTGGGCAAATATGCACACATTCCTTAAACTCTCAGAGCTTCAGTTTCATCCTCTGTAAAATAAGGATGATAATTGTATGTCAGCTGAGCTATTGTAGGATGATGAGAAGAGGGCATCTAATGCCTTTCAGAGTGCCTAGCATCAAGCAGGAATGAAAACAAAACAAGGCTTATACCTTTCTATCCTTGATTTTTAAACTTTCTCATGGATCAGGACTAAGACAGCCTCTTATTGGCTCCTGAGTCTTCCCAGCAACACAGCCTTTCAGGGGCAAGTGGGGAGTGTGTGAGATGAAGCAATTTCTCAGCTCTTACTGAGAGCGGGGGTGGCAGGCATGGGGGAGTGGCTGTTTGGGGGTAGGGGGGTGTCTTCCCAGGGGGAGCAGTGGTAAAGAATTTGCTTGCCAATGCAGGAGATGCAGGAGACATGGGTTTGATCTCTAGGTTGGGAAGATCCCCTGGAGGAGGGCATGGCGATCCACTCGACTATTCTTGCCTGGAGAATCCCATAGACAGAGGAGCCTGGCGGGCTACAGTCCATGGGGTCGCAAAGAGTCAGNAGTGGTAAAGAATTTGCTTGCCAATGCAGGAGATGCAGGAGACATGGGTTTGATCTCTAGGTTGGGAAGATCCCCTGGAGGAGGGCATGGCGATCCACTCGACTATTCTTGCCTGGAGAATCCCATAGACAGAGGAGCCTGGCGGGCTACAGTCCATGGGGTCGCAAAGAGTCAGACACAGAATACGAACACAACAATAATGAATAATAACTGAGAGCAAGAGGGGGCTGAAGCGCACTCTGTTCCCTGTGGAATTTGGGGGCCATACCCGGACAGACCTCAAGAAGTTATTAACCAGTATGTGCAGCATGTGTGAGTGGAGGGCAAGGGGCAGAACCAGAGTTTGGCAAGACACCAGTGGGTAGGCTGGCACTCCAGAGGGGTTGCTGAGCATGAACCACCATGGTGCCCACCCCCTGTCACTTCCCCAGTGCCCTGTCACAAGTGCTCAATAAACAGCTGTTAAAGGAAGGTGCTCTCTGGGGACAGGGGCTGGCTGAGCCAGCGGAGGAAACGGCAGGAGAGTGGTGATGGCCCTGACCCACACTGCATGAAGGCCTGAGCTACTTCCTGACAGACTTGTTAGAGGTGCGGTTCAATGAGCCACAGGGCTCAGAGGAGAAAGAATGTACTCTTTCCTAGTGGTGGCTGCTTCTGTCAAACTCCAGCCAACCTGAAAACAAATTTTAAGTAACAGAATGAAAATAATGAAATACAATGGAGATCTTCAGTTTTGAGAACACTGAGATTTCCGGGACGAGTGAGAGACCCCACTACCACACTGCCTCTCCTTTATGGAGCCTCCATCAGACTTGGGAGGCCAACGCAGCAGGGTCAACCAGACTCTCCATTCCAACTCCTGCAAGTTTCTACCCTCTGGTCTATGCATTTCTGCAGAAACTCCTTTAAGCAGGTGGAGCATTTGACCCCTTCTGTCACCTGATGAAAAAACTGCTTAACCTGGTCTTTTGTCCCCTAGCTCGCATCCCCACCACTGGCTGCTCTCAAGAGACAGTCTGAGGAGTATATCACAGGCAAATGCACACACAGTCACAGCACCCTGGAGAAGGACCACACACTTACACACTCATTAACACTTGGATTGACAAGTACATCTCTCTTCTGTAACTCATGAGGAGGATGGGAGAGGGAGCCTTGAGTCTCGTCCACTCTGTTCCCTTACTGTCTCCCTGCCTGCCCTGCCCCCTACAAACGGTGCCAGGGCCCCCTCCTATGCTGCCAGGTACACAGCCTCTGGTTGCTTAGCAACGGCGTGCCTCTCCTCCCTATCTCAGCAACCTCTCCACGTAGCTTTAGTATCAGCCACAGCAGGGAGAGCCAGGCTGGACCTGACAGGAGCTGCTGCTGCTGCTAGGGAATGTGTGGGAAAAGTCCCCAAATAGGCCCAGGTTCTTTTTTAACATTCATGTTCCACACTGACTCTCAGAAAGTCCTGCCACCCTCCCTTGTCCCCACCTTCTGCCAGGCTGCTGATTCCCCCTCCCAACTGGACATCTTGCCCCACTGCTGTGCTCTCTCTGCCCTGGGTCTCTGGATCTGTCCCATGTGATCTGTTCCTCTTTTGAGGTTCAAGGCCCCTTGTAAGTCTGTAACTCCACGTCCATGGGTGTCTATCTCTGGGGTCTCTGTGGTTGTCCCAGGCTCTCTTTAGGCCCCTCCTGCTTAGAATGAGTAACTGTCTGTTTCCCCTTCGCTAACACTAATTCCCTCACTCCCCTCTCCAATACTTTGGCCACCTCATGTGAAGAGTTGACTCATTGGAAAAGACTCTGATATTGGGAAGGATTGGAGACAGGAGGAGAAGGGGAAGACAGAGGATGAGATGGCTGGATGGCATCACCGCCTCGATGGACGTGAATTTGAGTGAACTCTGGGAGTTGGTGATGGACAGGGAGGCCTGGCATGCTGCGATTCATGGGGTCGCAGAGTCGGACACAACTGAGCGACTGAATTGAACTGAACTGAACTGAACATCCAGATTACAGTAGCCATCAGAGGAATCTATTTATAGGGAGCTCTGAAAACAGTCCATTTATTAAATCACAGATAATCAAATCAGATTTTTTTCAACTTACAATGGGGTTATGTCCCATTAATGCACCCTAAGTTGGAAACGTTCTAAGTCAAGTGCATTTTACTTTTTTTATTGAAGAATAATTGCTTTACAGAATTTTGTTGTTTTCTGTCAAACTTCAATATGAATCAGCCATAGGTATATATATATCCCTTCCCTTTTGAAACTCTCTCCCATCTCCTTCCTCATCCCACCCCTCTAGGTTGATACAGAGCCCCTGTTTGAGTTTCCTGAGCCATACAGCAATTTCCTGTTGGCTATCTATTTTACATATGGTAGTGTAAGTTTCCATGTTACTCTTTCCATACATCTCACCCTCTCTCCCCTCTCCCCATGTCTGTAAGTCTATTCTCTATGTCTGTTTCTCCATTACTGCCCTGTAAATAAATTCTTCAGTACCATTTTTCTAGATTCCACATATGTGCATTAAAATACAGTATTTATCTTTATCTTTCTGACTCACTTCACTCTGTATAATAGGTTCTAGATTCATCCATCTCATTAGAACTGACTCAAATGTCTTCCTTTTTATGGCTAAGTAATATTCCATTCTATAGTTCATCAGGAACTCTATCTATCAGATCTAGGCCCTTAAATCTATTTCTCACTTCCACTGTATAATCATAAGGGATTTGATTTAGGTCATACCTGAATGGTCTAGCGGTTTTCCCTACTTTCTTCAATTTAAGTCTGAATTTGGAAATAAGGAGTTCATGATCTGAGCCACAGTCAGCTCCTGGTCTTGTTTTTGTTGACTGTATAGAGCTTCTCCATCTTTGGCTGCAAAGAATATAATCAATCTGANGAACTAGCTTGATCAAGTTTGAGACTTTTCCCTTTGAAATAGATTTAATGCAACATTCCATTTTGACCACTAACAATAAATTACATATTCCTTTGTTTTCAGGGATTACATTAAAACATCTTAGCTTGTTTTTCGATGAATCATATTTTACTGCAGGCCAAATATGGACCCTTTTTCAACATATCTCTCTTCTTTTTATTTCTCTTTCTACAACTCCTTCTAACATCAATTTGCAACTGTCAAAAAGAGAAGAAGCATCGATTTCTTTGGCATCTCACTAAGATAAAAAGCCCAGCCACAGTACCTAGAACAGCAAAATAAATGTTTTTTCAAAACACTACTACAAACCTTGAAAACTTCAGTTTAACTATGTTACTGGAGAAGAGGGCAATGGCTCAACTCAGAAAGTTTTACTTTGACAAGAAACGGCTCAAGTGTGACTTAAAAGGACCAGTTCTACCTTGCACTGTTATCCAAACAGAGGTACTCCCTTGGGTCAGCAGCACTAGCATTGGTTGTTTTGACACCTTTGTCAATAAATAAGCCAGCCTGGAAAACATAATAATGGACTGAAATAAATATAAATCCCAAGTTATAATGACATATAGGATACATGAAAATAAGTTTTAGCTTATCACATCTACCAAAAAAGGAGGGAGAAGAGGTAAACAGCCAAACAAATGTATTACCAAAATGGCTACTTTATTGGTTGTTGTTGTTTTTTGTTTTTTTAATAATTTTACCCATTTGGTCAAACCTTTCTTTAGTGCCCAACCTGGGGGGATTATATGTCACCCAGAAAACCACGGTCTTTGCTGTTACTCCATAAACGAGGAGGAAGATACGCAATTAAATAAACAATTACGACACAATATAGCAAGCATATAACGAAGGAAACAGATGATGCTTTGGCAGCACATAAGAAAAGCACCAAGATGAGACCTTCTATGAAGGCAGGAGAGAAAATTCAGGGAATGTCCTGAATTCAAAAGCTGACACTTGAAGGAACCAGCCACACAGAAGACCAGGTCAGAGACTGAAGGGCAGGGAGTGGGTGGGAATCATCTAAAGAACCCCGAGGAAAGCACTCCAGGGAATTATTTGCACAAAACCTCTGGGCATGAGAGAAAGCATGGCACATCTGAGGGGAAAAAAATCTTAGATGCATTATCAGGAAACATATGGAGGGAGGAAGAAGACTAAAGAGAGGCAAATGCCCGATGATGCAGAGTCAGTATGCTTAAGAATCAAGACAATAGGATTTTAATAAAGGGTATGTAATCCACTGCATTCTAAGAAAGAATACTGTAGTCTCAAATTTAACAAATTTAAATTTAAAATCTAACAATCCACCCTTTATTCAGATCTAATATCTTTTAATTTAAATTGATATAGTGGAATACTACATTTAATCATGGTACATGATATTACAAAATTAATTACAATGAGGTGTTTTTTGTAATACCACCAATAATTTTAAAATTTTGAGGACTTCTACTTTGAAGTGCTATTTTCAATTATTACCACTCTTAATCAACTATTCAGTTAATAAATATCACAATTTTGTGTAAAGTTTTTTCCTCTCTTAAGTCTTCATCAAGTGATTCTAAGTTCTTCAAATTATATCACACTTAGATTTTTAAAGGATCCTCTGAGTTTCATAAAGGGAAATTATTCACTGAACTTTGATGTGGATCACATCAGAGGAAGGAATCTGGGCACTGTATCACATAATAAAAATATCAAGATGCCTCAAGAGTACAAAATGAACCAGATGTGTTTTATCACCAAGGAGGTTAAGTGTCAAATACCATGAAAATTAGAGTTCCTAAATGGCCTTTCATATATTTGACCTACATATCATTTTAAATTAGGTCAAATACTCTTAAACAATATTTCACTGTTTACATAACTATATTAAATGTCCAGTAGGACATTCCATCAGCATTGAGAGAGAGAAGAGAGAAAATATGCCTCTTAAGCCCCAAAAGCATATAATACACTAATGTGTACATCCTTAGAAACATGCAATGATATTAAAGATTGGAAGGAAAGTGAGCGGAAGGAAAGAGGATGAGGACTCATGGTGCAAATCCGTTATTATAATTATTCAGATTACATGTACATGTGTGCCACAGCATTTATTTCTGTCTGTATATAAACAGAAAGCTGGCTATACATCCTGAATGTGGCAGGATTAAGAGTCAGCTTTTTTAATCACAAATTACTTTCTCTGATGACACGTTCTAACTAGTATTAACATCTCTCAGTTGTAATCACAGTAGTCCATATCCTTTACCCTGTAAATTATACATACCAATTGTTAAAACTTAGGAACCTACCTTAAAACTTGAATGGACCCTGTTGTTATAAAATATTCCCAGTGGAGTGAGTTCTGGTTTTGCTAAGAGCTGCAATCCACTGGATTCCCCCGTAGGTTCCTTGTGGAATAAATACCATATTCCAGCATCCTATAATTAAAAGGGCAAGGTCATTAACGGCATCCTTTTATAAAACCACTCTATGAAACACCCTCACGTAAACTAAGCATTTGACAAACAAGTTTAATTTTTTTAACATGAATTATTCATTGTTTCAGGTTCAGAGTTGACTTTAAAAAGTTATGCACTAATGTAGCCAACTCTCAAAGCAATGTATCAGGTTTGATTTTTTTTTTAAGCAAATTTAATTTTGCTTTTAAGATGGGACAAAAAACTGGCTGATACCAAAAATTTTACTCAAAATAACTTTCCTATCATTAACTTTAAAAAGGCATGCAGAACTAGAACCAAACAAGCCTCCCTTCCTTTCACATGACCAGGACAGGATAGCCTTTTAGCAATATGGGTTTTTCTTTTCTATTTACCTCCAAACCTGATCAATAGATGAGTCATACCTATTAAACAACTATCCATCAACACACAGAGATCACTGACTTCTTTCAAACAACTCCAGTGCCATTCCTATCCTGAGGCAAATTTTTGCCAAAGAGAAAAAACCACCACATGCATGAATCAGGATGCTGTCTCAGTCTGGGTCCTGTCCGTTCAATCTCAGTGTTATTTACCTTAACTGGAGCAGCAGAAGAGTTTGAAATTTTCTGACACTCAAAATGGGATATAAAATAATATGAAATGTTCTTAATCTCTGTGACAATTTTTTATTTTACAATTTAATTAAAAATCAGCCCAGTGTGAAGGACAACTTCACATGAAGGAACACTGATTAAGCAGATTGCTAAAACTCAAATATATAGTCCAAAATACAGTATCGATTCAAATTTAGCAGACATTCATTTAGTGCCAGGTATACAATAGCCTATTCTCAAAGAATTCAGAGTCTAATAGGAAACATAGAGGCAACTAAAGTATAGCTAATAAGTACTATACTAGTTTTGACAAAGTCCTTTAGGAACATAGATGAATTGTGGAAAACACATCAGCAAAATGAAAGCAGAATTTGGCATTTTTCCATGATAAAACTTTACAGATAGGTCTCAGTAAAAACAAACTCCTCTGAAGAATGTGTCTGCCACTTCTATGCTTTGGGGCACAAAACAGACTCAGAGGGCTATGAAGAAGGCTCCACACCATAGCCTTATAAACTAAGGGCAGTGAACCCTCCCAAGACACAGTAGAGTTTGAGGCTGGGGGATGGAAAAAGGGGGATAAGGAGGTAGAAGCTGTTTCCTGTTAAAACACTGTGGTGTCAAGACAGGTAAAGGGAGCTTTGTAAAAGGCAGTGGAAAGGTACAAGAAAAAAGGGCTTGATTTACTTTGGGAGGAAAACCTTTGCCAAAACATGAGCTTTATGGGAGCAGTTTCTCTAGAGAGAAAAAGAACTCACAGAATGAAAAGGGAGAAGAACATGTAAGAGATGGGAAAAGATAAACACCTGCTTTCTTCTTTTCTCAAATGAGCCCTCATAAGGATGTCTGGCAACCTCAACTTACATTTTTCATGGACTCTTTGCAATTTACTTTGATCTGCAAGTCATGACTTCTGAAAATAGCTGAAAGGAGTCTGCTCTGTGTTCATTTGTAATGTAGTGTAGATCAGATGATCCTGGGGTAAGACTGCACATCAAATCCTTGGCCACCTCTACCCAAAATCTCATCTTCCAACTAGAAACTCTCAGTACAAATCCTATATGGGCTCAACAAATATTTGATGAAACATGAATGAATAGAAGACTGAAATGATTGAATGTCCAGGTCTCTGCCCTGTCAAGTAAGAATCTTATGCTTTATGTTTTTAAGAAAAACCACAGATGTAAATTCTACCATCACCCAGTGATACCTGTTTTCTTGCTATCTTGAAGAAATACTCCCTTCGGGTAATTTTTTCTTTTATTCTGGAAAACAATGATAGATATTCTTTTCCTTTTTAAAATGTTAATAGCCATGATGTATGTATATGAATATTCAGGTTTTGCTGCAAAGCTCATATTTCTGCGCTATAGTTTTCAGCACAGATATAATCATAATAGTATTATGTCTTAAAGATTCATTTATACATTATAAAATAGCAGCTGTATTATAAAAACACTCAATTACAGATGTAAACTTCTCCGAGTTTATCCAGGAGACATTTCTGTCATCCAAAAATAGTTCATTTATTCTCTTAAATTATCCCTGCGGATGTGAAACAATTTAAGGCACATAACTAGCACATGGCACACAGCTGAACTTCCCTGGTGGTGCAGTGGCTAAGAATCCTCCCGCCGATGCAGAGCTCACAGGTTCGACCGCTCATTCAGGAAGATTCCACACCTCTCCAAGCAATGAAGCCTGTGCGCCACAGCTACTGAGTCTGCGCTTTACAGTCCCCTGCGCAGTAACTACCAAGCCCACGTGGTACAGCTACCGGAACCCGTGTATCTGGAGCCTGTGCTCACAGCAAGAGAAGCTGCCACAGTGAGAAGCCCACTCACCACGATGAAGAGTGGGGCTACTTTCTCCAACCAGAGACAGCAGTAGAAAAGCAACGAAGACCCAGTGCAGCCAAAAATAAATTAATAAATAAAATAAAGGCACACAGTTGAGTCCTTGCTTTACTAAGGAGGTGGATTTTCCAGGTGTATTAAATCCCTATATTTAACAAAAAGGATGTGCCCTTTTGACCAGAATGACCATTGTCATAATAACCCAGTCTTATAAGGCTTTTCTTACTCATGAACATATGACTGAAATAGGAGAAGCCAGAAGGATTGTACATAATACACTAAAAATACACTCTGGAGATGCCATGATAATCCGATATACTAGCCCCCTCTTCTCTTCCATTTAGCATCTGTCTTTATACACTCATAAATACTAACTGGCACAAATGATGTGAAGAAACAGAAGAACCATCTCAACCACAGCCTGCTCAAGCAGTACCAGAAAGCAAGGTGCTTTGAGTTAGACTACCACGTACTCTGTTGCATATACATATAAACCAGAACACTTATAAACAAGAATGCATAAAAACACTGATGCACTTTAGTGTTATTTACCTGTGAGCCTGCAGCTGCATTATTAATCAGATTATTGTTGGGATGAGCAATCCAGAAAGTTGAAACAGCCCTGAAAGGCATTTTTTTTAAGGTGATTTAAATATTCGTCAGGAAAAATCCCATCTTCTAAAAACCTCCCACTAAACATATCCCCCAAAAGCCAACAGGCCTTGGCCATCACACGTGAGCTTTTCACTCCACCAATTACTCACATACAGTCAGTGGCAGGCACAGGGATATAATTTCCAAATACTTTTTCCCGCATGGTGATGCACATGGAGTTATTCCGATCCGTGGGAAGGAGTGTGCCTGGTTTGGTGAGCAGTCCCAGATTGTGGAACAAAGTATTTCTCTGTTCAATACCATCTTCCAGAAAGAAACAATGACCCAGTGTGTCAAATCCGACAGTGTCTTTTATCTGCCAAAATACAAGTGTATAATGTCATTGGTAACAAGGCTGGCTGTGGTTGACAAGTGCTATTCATGAGGCATGCTAAGTACAAAAGCAAAAAATTTTCATCTTAGCTGATGGGGCAAAGTCAAATGTCAGGGTTCACTGATCTCTTAAGAGAACAGAGAAAAACAGCAGAATTCTCAGGAAAGTGGGACAGAGTAAGACTTGTGGTCCAACAGCTTACTTGTATAAAATTGACAAGTCATGGGAATGAAGGAGAGGTGACTGTTTTCATAAAATGTATCAGCACAATATGAGGTTACTTACCAGCAAGCCATTTGTCCCATGCACAGTGATGCACCTTGAGAAGCTGTGATGAATAGACAGGCCATCCACAAATGCTGCATGTCTGTACCCTCCTTTGTAATCCACATCTCCACACAGATGAAAATGAACAGGGTACCGCCCCAGGTGCTGCTGACCCATGTGTTTCAATTCCACATGAGAAAGATGGACTGAAGTAAAATTTTTCCTTATCTATAAGATAACCAAAAATCAAACTAACACATAAGCAAAGTAGCTTAGGGTAAAGTAGCTCAGAAGCAAAGTAACAAATTACATTAAAAAAAAAAATTTATTTGGCTGTATCAGGTCTTAGCTGCAGCGTGCAGGATATTTGTTGGGTGCATGGGCTCTCTAGTTGCCCTGTGGTATGTGGGATCTTAGTTCCCTGACCAGGGATCAAACCTGAGTCCCCTGCATTTGAAGGCAGACTCTCAACCACTGGATCACCAAGGAAATTCCCCCAAAATATTGTTTTAATAGAAAATATCTGCTGGAGACCAGACATGAAAGCATTTTTCTTTCACATCCTGTTTTCTTGGATCTCCAGCTCAGAATTTAGCAAATGCTTCTTTACATAAGTGAATACTTTAAAGAATAATAAAAAATAGCCTCTTATTAAGAATCAAGGAAAGGAAACCAGGAAGGCTATAAAAATGATTTTTGCATATATGTGTGGGTTTGTTCAAATATTTTGGTCATTTCCTATCTAGTCTTGTTCTTTCATTTCTATAATCTCCACTGTAGTTTGATAAATAATTATTTCTATATCCTCCTTCAATGATTTAATTAGCATATAACATTGTTTACTTCTGTTCTTTTTAAAAAATGCCTCTATGATCCACAACTTAAGCAGTCTCAATATTTATAAACTCTGGATTTTCAATCATACTACTAAAAACAAAGTCATGACACTGACCAACATTTCAGAAATCAGTGTAACAGAAACATAGCCAAAAATAATATCCTACTAAACACACAAAACTGATTTTAAGACACATGTAGCTAAAATGCAGCCCAGGAGTCCAATAGATTAGTACACAGAGCAACATTTAGTATATAATAAATGCTCAGTACTTTTACAGAATAAAAAATCTGCATATAAAAAATATCTTTACAGAAACATATCTTGAATTTGTACATCACTACTGCTTACCCTTTCATAATATCATGTTTTTTAAAAAAAAAAAGATCCTTTCAGAGATTGCATGCATGATACTGAGATTTTGTTTTTTTTTGTCTGTATAACTGATTCTCCCCAATATAAATTGATTTCATTTTTCATAGGACAATTCTTAAATGATTTAACTAAGAGTCCAGATCAACTAAATGAAGATATAATGCTATCTTTTAATCATCTAAAATCTCCTTGTCATTGGAAAGATAAATAAAATGTGATATCAATAGCCATAAAGATGTCATTCCAAAACTTGAAAGCTTTGTCAAACATGTACTTAGCAATCACAGTTTCAAAGAATTCATCAAATCCTTTTGCCTACCATGACATGTCCTCCAAAGGTATCATAATCAAAGAACTGACACTGATTTTCAGCATAGCATGAGTCTTCCATTTCTCCTCGGATAACAATATTCTGGGTAAGAATTCCAACCTCAGCTCTCATGTCTACACCATCTATAATCTCACCCATGTGCAGGAACTGAGGCGTTTCTGGTTGATGAGGGCAAGGCAAAAATAACATTAGAACAAAGAAAACATAAAACTTACATCAAAAAGACAGTGATCTTTATCTCGTAACTTCAAGACATTATTAAATTTATTGTTTGTTTCCATTCTTCAATACCTCAGAACAAAAGAATCCCAGGAAGCAGAGAGTTTATGGATTTTCTACTCTAATCACCCACACTCAAAGCTCTTAACCCTCACTCTCAACTATCATACCCACACACAGAGAGCTTACCCCTCCCTGAAGTACTGGGTCAGCTAAAAAGTTCTATTTGGGTTTTTCCAGAATATGTTACATAAAAACTCAAACGAACTTTTTGGCCAAGCCAATAGTTCATTCTTCTCTTGAGCAGCACCGATAATCTGGACCCTAACTAAGAATCCATGCTGTCTCTCTCTGCTTCCTGTCCATGTGCTCTTGTTCCATTCCCGAGGACACATGAATACCCAAGTGCATGCTGTACCTTGGAAAGCTAATGGTCTTGTAGATGTTGATAATAGGGTGCAAAGGTTTTTTTGCTTCTCCTTCAAAGCTAAAGTAACCTGCATTTGGACATTAACAGTCCTGAAATAAACATCTTTTCTTTCCACTTCTTATTTTAATTATTATTATGCACTTTTAAATCCCCACCTTTTCTAAAAACGTAGAAACACTTTACCAACGAGCTTTTATCTGATCTTAACTATACAAACTCAGGAAGGAAAAACACAAATAAACCAAATAATGGAGATTCATTATCAGGTATACTTGTTAACAACAATGGGAATTTCCAAACAAAATTAATGCCAGATGGTATGATGATTTTTCAGTTTTTAGTTTTCTGCTTATGGCCTGTATGGTCAAGAAGGAAACGTACAACACTGAGTAAAGCAGGAAAAAACTGCCAAGTGAGTCAATATCATTTTTTTAAAGCAAAAAAGTTTCCTTTAACCTTGAAAGTTCTAAATTACTCATCGAGTGAGTACTTATTAAATAGCTACTCTAAATTCTTTTGTTTTGTATCATAAATGTGTAATGCATAATTTTTATTACAGAAGCAAATATAATGAATGAATGCACAATGAATCCCATAACTGAGGCAATGAAGGAAGAAGCTTTGCCTATCACCAGCCTCAAAATAAGTAACTGGTAAATGTCAGTCATCCTTTCTAAACAGAGTGTACAGTAAGGATCTCATTGTATATTACTCTCTCTCAAAAAATACATTCATCAAGATTATGACAGGAAATGTAGTTTTATGAAAATATCTTTTTGGTTTCATTTTAAATATTTGTGAGATCTACTTCTGGCCAAGAAAGCAGACACTCAAAGACCATGAGTTTCATTTTGTTACATAAAAAAGAGACATTTCTATTTAAAAAATAAACCTAGTTTACTATTATCTAATAGCAGAAAATTAATAAAAAAGTAGTTTGAAAGCATCTTGAAAAAAAAAATTCAATCCATCTAGTTTGCATCTCTTTTTTTTAAAACATAGAAACTAGCATAAAAACACTGATTTGTCTATAATACATCATTAACAGCAACATTATTGCTCAATGACTACTTTTATCTAACATCCTCTGGGACTCTAGTGTTCAAAGCACCCCACTGCTAAGACCTTCAATATTGATGACGATGATGACAATGACAATTGAAGGAAAAACAAAGAATCCCAAGAATCATATCTCAAGAAAAGAGTTTCCCAAGAAGCCTTCTGAGCAGTCTGATACCTTTGACTTTGACCTGGAAGCGGCTGCACTCAGGACAGGGGAGAAGAGTAAACTCCTCTGCTTGGTACATGGAATAGTCCGTGCTTGCAACCACAATCTGATCTCCAGGTTCCCAACCACTGACATCATCCAGCAGGTGCAGTTTTACTCCATCTGTGGCCTCTACCCAGAAACCTGAAAAAGAAATACCTAGACCAAAAAGCAAGAAAGTGATTTTTTTTTTCTAAAATCAATCCCTTCACTGATTTACAAATCAAAAGATAAATGTAAGTCAGCAATGCTTCAATCTGACCCATGCACAGGAAAAGATAGGACATGAACACACATAATCTTAACATTAAGAATAAAAGCTGGCCTTAGGTGATTTCTCACTTCTAGACCTTTGCTCATCATTTTGTCTCTCTCTACAGTGTCCATCCATTCTTAATTTACCAACCAAGATACTATTCATCTTATAAAGTTCAGGCAAACCTTTCTGGACTTCCCAAACATCCTCTTGGAAGTAACCATTCTCTCCAGTATTCTTATTCTGTTATTTCTCTCTGGTGTGATTACTATCATTCCAATGGGAAGACAGCTCACCTTCCTGGAAGCTACATCAGTGAAGAGAGCAAAGCACAGCCACCATGTACTCACTGCTGTCTCACAGTGCAGACTTATAAAATGCCTACTGAAGGGATGAGTGTCCCCACTACCATCTGCAAAGTGACCTAAAGGCCACATGATAGTGTCCCAGTCCAACACAGCACCTTTCCTGGGATAACATCAGACTTGCAACCCAGGAACTACTAATTACTGATCTTTGCTGAGACCCCCTTCTGAAATTCATAGTTGGTTCCCAACTAGGCAGATGGAAACTGAAAGCTGACCCAACATCTCTCTAACCTGCACTCTTTAACATGCAACCAAGCGCAGAAGCTTCTGCACTGCTGCTACACTGTTCCCTGCGTCTCAAAGTGTCCATGATATAATTTGTCATGGTCCAAAACCTGATTTAATGCAAATGAATATGGAATAGATGGAAGCTATGGAAAATATGGAAATGTGGGAAAACACCATATTTCAAAGATATCTGTTTACTATCTGTATTCCAGTATCACCTCTCCAATTAATTGACAAACTACTCTGGGGCTACTTGAAGATACTGACCCTAAAAGTCGATAAGGGACTTCCCTGGTGGTCCAGTGGCTAAGACTCCAAGTTTACAGTGCTTGGGGACCCAAATTCGATCCCTGGTCAGGACAACATATCCTGCATGCCATAACTAAAGTCCCGCATGCCACAACTAAGAGTTGGTGCAGCCAAATAAACAAAAAAAATTTTTTTTTAATAATAGTCAATGATAGGAATAAAAAAACTCATTTACTTAAGTTAGAGGAATCAAAATGCAGGATATTTAGGCAAGACTCAAAGAATAATACAAATATCCTTACAGTCTTAGAGATACATGATAATATACCTTGGTAAGATACCTGAGCAAGTTCTGAAATCTGCTCCACTAGACTGACCTACCATGCTTTCCTGTTTCTACAAAGCACCAAAACAAAACAGAAAAAAAAAGGAAGGAACCTAATAAAAGTAAAGCGTTTTTCATTATGTTTCTTTCACATAAATACTAAAGCCCATAATGGAATTTTGTCTAAATAAAGATAATAACTATCAATGATAGCTAACAACTGTTGGGATTTCACATACATAATAACCTTTCATCAAAACAGCTTTGAGATAGAGGAACTATTATATGCATTAGAGATAAAAGAAGCAAAGGTCAGGGAATGTGACTAATAGCTGAAAGAAGATAGTCTGACTAATAGCTAAAAAAAGAGCCCACAATGAATGCTAATCTAATTCCAGAGTCCAATTTTCCTAACCTCTATACCATTCTTCCTTCCTAAGAACTAAAACAGGCAGGTTAAGAGTAAAGATAAGCCAAAATATCATGGTAGCAATGATAATCACTACCTCAAATTTCAGATTTAACCAAAAAGATTTATCTAAAAAAGGGAAACTAAGAAACATTAAATTTTTTTCATAAAAAATTTCAATGATGCTTTTTAAAAAAAATTCTAGATAAATAAGTTTTAACTTAAAAGATCATTAGAATTTGTTTCTGTTAAAAAAAAATTACATAGAGGAAAATCTGTATTATTCAACAATTCTTCACTCCTAGATATAGATGAAAATCCTTCCTGAGATATCTCCTACTGGCACTAATGAACTGGAAGTATGAAAGAAAATACATTCATCATCCTAGCTTCTGGGAGTGACTTTCTACCTCTTCCAGAAAATAGGAAACACTGAGAACACAGAACAGAAACAATATCCTACAATAGATACTAGCTGGAATGTATACTTTCCCAGAAATGAGCAGTCATTGGTAATGTGAAAATGTAAGCAAAATTTCTCAAAAGGAAATGTTGACTCCAAGTTTGTCATCCTCTGCCTGGAATCTTACTGAAAGAAGTTCCACTAAACTCTTCATGCAAGTCCAAATTCCTGCTCAGAAATATTTCTCATTTACCTATGTTTTTTGCCAGAGGCAACTATGATGTGGTTGAAAGAACAATAGTCTTGGAGGCAGAAAACTTAGCCTTGATTCCAGTCTCCTCATCCATAATAGACACCATCTCCTCACCTCAAACTCAGAAGGCTGCTTAAATGGAGCATGTGGAAGTCCCATTACATACTGGGAACTGTTTATCTGTTTGTTTTAAAGCAAAAGACTCTTTTTTTTTAATTACAAGGATACAAAATACAGTTATATTCCCGTCATGTTTGCATTACTGTTAAAACAGCTAACCTTTATTGAGTGCTTATTATATACTCTGTGCTAAAAACTTCATATTCTTCCTGTTTGATATTCACAGCAGCCCTATGTGGTAGTTTCCATTATTATTCCCATTTGCAGATGAGGAAACTAAGGGTTAAGAAGTTGAAGTCATATGCCATCATCATATAGTAAGCAAAAGAGCTGGGACATGAACCCAGGCATTCTGTCTCCAGAAATCCATTTCAGTGAATACTTTACTACAGTACTGCTAAAAACAGAAGTGTGTGCCCAGCCTAAAATAACCCTTTCTGGGTAATTACAGATGTAATAAAGCACCTTTTAATTACTCATTTCACATTAATTTTGGTATAATACTGGGTTGGAAAAGAAAGGTGGTGGGCAAGCACAGACAGGAGGCTGCCAATTCACCTGGAGCCAAAAAAATCTAGCAGCAAAACACAGAAATTCTTCAGTGAATTTCCTTTAAAAAAAAAAAAGAGTATCATTGTTAGACACAATAGTTCTTCTGAAAGGTGGATTCTAATTTTCAAAATATGCTGAAGAAAAGTAAAGGCTTAAGATAACTTTATAATATATTATTTAAGGAAAGGAAAGCAGGTTAAAACAAAATGAACACTAGGGGAGGGAACATAGATTTTAAATGCTAATTAACTCTGAATGATAGGGTGAAACATTAATTTTAACTTTGTACTTTTCTCTGTTTTCCAGTTTGACTGTAAGATAAACATAGGAGCTGAATTATCAAGGAAACATTACTAAGAAAATGAGTAATTTGTTTACACAGCATGTGTTCAAAGGTAGTATTTGTTGATAGAGCTATATAACAATAAGATCCAACGTACAAAACCAGTTCACTGTCACAGAACGTAATCAAAGACAGCTCACCCTATCACATGCAGATTGGTTCGACTGATACTAAATCTAGGAAACTAAATCTAGGATCTAAATCTAGGAAATCCATTAACCACACCTAATGACTCAAGAATGAAGAACAATGTCCAACTGAGGATGCCTAAACTAGATCATTTTCTAATCCAGAAAAAAAAAGTTTTGTTTCAGCCTAAAAGATCAACTATAGTTGGAAAACTATAGGTTTCATCTTCAACCAATTGAGAAATCAAAATAGACTATCATGTGAATATAATGCCACTTTAAAAAAACATCTGTCACAATACTTACCAACGTATTAACAAGAATATAAACTGTGCTTGCCTACCTTCAATCCATTCACTATAAGCTGTCACAGAGAACTTCTGACCATCCACAGTATAAAATTCTCTTTGGGCGAGAGCCTTCCCTCCACTACTATGATTCTCATAGTTTCTTACAGACTCATTGCAAGAAGTACTGCCACCATCAATGACACCAACCAAAGCCCAAGCTTGCCTAGAAGGAAAAGGAGCAGGTGCAAGTGATTATTTGTCATGGTACTGACCCAAATCCCCAACACAGATGTTACGACAGGTGCTATTAATTCTATTTCATTTTTGTCAATCCCTCCAACTCTTCTTCCACATGTGGTTGTAAGTCCAAACTTGACTGAAAAAACTGACATCACAGAAGGAAATGTACCTGGATTTTAAATCCCTGTTTGTCCAGTTCTGTAACAGGTGAAACACTGATTACTATGATTTCAATTAATCATTGACTTCCTCAGTTCACTCTTTTCATTCACATTATTTTTTTATATAACTTTTTTTCTAATCTTCTGGCCACTCAACATGTGGGGTGTCAGTTTCCAACCAGATATGGAACCCGCATCCCTTCCATTAGAGGACAGATTCTTAACCACTGGATCACCAGTGTGTGTTAGTCACTCAGTTGTGTCCGATTCTCTGAGACCCCAAGGACTGTAGCCCACCAGGCTCCTCTGTCCATGGAATTCTCCAGGCAAGAATACTGGAATGGACTGCAACTCCCTTCTCCAGGGGATCTTCCCGACCCAGGGACTGAACGCAGGTCTCCTGCATTGCAAGCAAATTCTTTACCATCTGAGCCACCAGGGAAGCCCCCATTTCTTTTTAAATGATTATTGCCTGGTCTCTTTTCCACTCTTATCTCTGCAATGTTCTCAAATCTAACTATATAATAGAATCATATGGGAGCTTTAGAAACATATCCAAGCTTAGACCCAGCCCACATGAATGCAACCAACATCTCTACAGGTGGGGCCTAGCATTAGTCTGTTTTAAAGTTTCCCAGATGCTCTGACTGTGCAGCCACACTGGAGAACCACCCAGTTAGACCAGGGGTTCTCAAACTTCATTGGTATCAGAATTAAATGTAAAGCTTGTTAAACCAGACTGCTGGGCCCCACCTTCTGTTTGTTTGATGTGGGGCCACAGAATTACTGACAAGTTCCCAGGTGATGCTGATGCTGCTGGTCTGGGAACCACACTGAGAACCTGAGTCACAGGTCAGAGGTTAGAGCAGTAAGTGTCATCTTTGACTGCACACACTGCCAGTAGGGAGTGGGACGATGTCCTACGCTTCAGAGATCCTGATGTAAATGATGTACAGTGGGCCCTGGGCATGGGATTTTTTAAGATCTCAGGTGTGCAAACAAAGCTGAGACCACTGGGTTATTAGTTTAATATTATTAAAGCTATAGAATCACTATTCAACAGGTTTTTAATTTTATATGCTTTATATCTATTTGTTGAAAAACACCATTTTATTATTGTGATACTGTGATTAAACATTCCAGGAACTTTGCTCAAGCTTATGATCAAAGTCAATTTTAAAAAAAAGAAAGAAAGAACAAAGACAAAACATCAGAAAATTAGCCTTAAGACTCCTGGTTTAAAACATGAAAAGAAAAATCTCATCTTCCCATTGTAGAGGGAAAAAATGCCAAATATAATCTATGCTAGACAGATGGCTGGATATTCACAGATGAAAGTTAACCAATGCATGCCTACATCCTTACAAATCCCACACCAGCCCCTGCATGGATTAGCTACTCTTTGGCTGACTGTGCTTTATAGCTCTATTTATATTCTTTTATACAGCAGAAAGAATCAAATGAAGAATGCTTCAATTTATTATCTCCTATATGAGGGAAGGAGAGGAAAACTATCAGAGGCTTCCTTTATTTACCAGAACTGCCTCAGCAACTATAAAACAATGTTCTATTCTACTGACACTATCTCCAAAACACTCCTACTTCCCTCCTCCACTTGAGGAAAATTTCAACATGCCAGAACATTATCTTCAAAGGGGCATGTTTATGTACCCTGGAGATAATGGCAATGCAAAGGAACATTGGCAAAGGATCACAATTCTAATTTCTCCGTCAAATCAGCCTCAATATTTTAAAAGGAATTTGAAAACAATAGGGAGATTACCCCAAAAGTTAAACAAAACATTCAGACCTAATAATCACACAAATCTAGAACAATAATGACATTAAGAAACAAAAGTTATTATCTCTGGTACTACTGGATAATGAAATGGAGTGGGTATCTGAGCAGACCATGCTTTCACTCCTAGGCCTATCGTAGAAATACCTGCACATGAGCATGAAGAGAAGCTCCAGTACTCTGGCCACCTGATGCAAAGAGTCGACTCATTAGGGAAAACTGTTGCTGGGAAAGACTTGGGGCAGGAAAAGAAGGGGGCGATAGAAGATGAGATGGTTGGATGACATCACTCACTCAATGGACATGAGTTTGAGCAAACTCTGGGAGATGATGAAGGACAGAGAGGCCTGCAGACTGTCCCCTGTGTAAGTAAAAAGTTTTAAAAACATTACAGACCCTTTTTCTTCACTAATTTTTGTCTTCTTAACTTTCGCTACAACTTCTATAGATAACATTCCATTCCAACACTGACCAAAGGAAAAAACAATAACTAGATAAATCAACCATCAAAGGAAAAAAAGAGAAACTAGATCATTTCAACATGCCAGTTTTGAAGTTCTCTAACTTCACTGCAGATATCCCCTGACTTTACCGTGAAAAGTAAGTAGAAAACTTCTGTTTTCTTTGTAAATGTTGAGCCAGCTACTTCCCCAGAACTGCATTAGGAAATCATGATTAATCAGAATATGGCACAAGAACACAAGAATAAACTGTAGGAATGAATACTACTATCTGGATGAACTTCCCAGCCCTCCACCTTGTGCCAGGGTCTCATAGAACAGTGCCAATCAAACAAGATGCAAATTAAAGGATTCAAAAAACAAAAGAAAAAAAAGAGAGAGAAAGAAAAGAAAAAGAAACCTGTTCATGTTCCACCCCTCCTCATGCTTTTAAGACAATTTTTATACCTTAGCTCAGAATGGGGCCCTAACCTTTTAACTCATAAGGTGCCTCAATTAGCCTGAGTTTCCATATGATCTTCAGAAGATACTATAAGAAGGTAGTCAATTTCCTTAAACTGATTGTTTTTCGGAACCACACTCCTGTTCTTAATTTTTCACAAGTCCAATGCTAAAATTCACAAAGCGTTTCATAAACCAAAGCTTAGAAAAGAGCTTTGTAACCAGTATTCTGTCCTCCAATTCAAAGCAAGAGGCAACCAGACTTCCAAATTGTAGTGGCCATTCTGACACCTGACTTTCTCCATCACACTCTCCTTCACAGACACAGATTCTAATACACAGCGGGAAGGAAAGTAAAAAAAGATATGTTTGGGGCTTCCCTGGTAGTCCAGTGGTTGGGAGTCCACCTGCCAATGAGGGGAACATGGGTTTGATCCCTGGTCCAGGAGGATCCCACCAGCCGAGGGGCAACTGGGCCCTCAAGCCGCAACTACTGAGCCTGAGGACCCTAGAGTCCCTGCTCCGCAACAAGAGAAGCGACCACAATGAGAAACCCAAACACCACAGCTAGAGAGCAGCCTCAGCTCGCCACAACTAGAGAAAGCCCTTGCAGCAAGGAAGACCCAGCACAGGCAAAAATAAATAAATAGAAAGTTGTAAAATATATCTTCATGCTAAAAAAAAAAAAGATATGCATGCCCACCTGTAGCCCAGCCCTTGGATCAGCTTACTTCCCAGCCGGTCCTGGATCATTTGTATGGTTCCTTGTAAGAGGCTTTTAACAGCTGAATCTCCAACAGCTATGGCAACAATCCGTCCTGGATCCTGGTCTCTCAGGAATTTCTGAAGTCGCCTACTTTCATTCTGGGATTCATGGGTATCAAATCTCTCAATTTCCAAAATTTTGGCTGTGTCTTGATCAATGACCCTCACATTGAGGCCCCTGGAAAAGTCCTTTTCAAAGGCATAGGAGCCAAAGGTCAAGCCTGAAGAATTGAGAGTTCTCACCAACAACGTCCATGATGTCTTCTGTGCCCCATGTAATTCCAGTGTCCCACCGGCTTCCACACCAATAAATTTTTTGCCAAATGTTGGCATACTTTCACCTTCATCTGACTTGCCATACAAGGCAATTGTCGCTTTGGATTTATAGCGGCATTTTTCTGCTCCAATATGAAGCGCCCCACCATCCTTGATCAGGATGTAACGAGTCCTCAAAGTAATATTTCTGGATCCATCTTTATTGTCCCCAAATACAAGCAGTCCTGCAGGGAATAACACTAAGTAAGCCAGTTTCTGAAATATCTTTCTAAGATACAGAGAAACAGCTTTCATCTTAAGAGGGGAAAAAACACTTCCGCAGTTAAGTTGGGAAAAAGAATTTACTAAAAGTCTGCTTAGAAAATTGAATCTGTTTTCAAAACAAAGAAATGGAGAATTCATATCTCAACATGCTAAACATGCCCATGTGTAAGAATTCCAATCCATTCACTTTAAAGGTAAATAATTTATAGAAAAATATCTAAGACTCTACAAATCTGAATTTCATTTTTATCTGTATTAACCTACCTTAATTCTCACTCTCCATAGTTGTAACAAAGATTTAGCTATGAGAGATGACCTTCTGGAGCTCTTTCTTTCTGTATAAATCAACGGTCTTGACTTGAGTGATTTCTAAGGCCCTTCTAGCTGTTGAGTTCTACAGTTCTAACAGGAATCTTTCCTGTCTCTACAGTTAAGAGTGACACCACATTCTAAATGCCAACAATAGTTTTCTACATAAAGAACATCAAATGTTGCTGTTCCCATAGACAGGGACTGTTACTTACCTCCATCCTGAATAACTATAGAATTCACTGTGGCATCTGAGGTCAGACGAAACATATCTCCTTCCTTGATAACAATTTGTTTTGCAGAATCTTGTCCTGGATCCCAGTTCCTGAGACGAGGGTTTTGATCTGGGCAATTCTCTATAAAACAAAGCAATATCAATACCCCATTAAACCAACAAGACACAAAAATACCTTTAGCCAAATTCAAGTACTACTGTTGTTTATTGCAACTTGCAAGTAATGGGCTGACATATTTTATTTCCATAACGATGGAATTCCTATCCCATCCCACCAAGCAGAGCTATGTCAAATCCTTTACTTTCTCAAAATATAAAAAATGTTTCACCACAAAAGCAAGTTGCTGCCACCTAGTTTGGGTCAGAGTCCATTCCCCTGAACTATCTACTCTGGAAACAAATCAACATTAAGAGGCAAAACTCTGAATTGTGTTTAGAAAAGAAAATAAGTTCACAACATACTGATAGAAAAAAAAAAAAAAAACAGGAAAACTGCTAAGCAATATGTATATTAGGTCTTCCCAGGTTCCTTCCTATGCATGGTAAATCATAAAGCAGGTGATAATGGCACTTCCTTCATCACAAAGGCAGCTGCTGATAAATCGAGGTATCTTCAGACATGTACATTTCCCCAACAAAACTGCCAGAGGCAAATGGCCAAAAACATAACTTCTCGTTTTCAGAGATGAGGAAACTACAGGTTAGAGAAGCCAAACCCAAGACTACTCAGCAAGTTGAGTGATATGAAAGTTCCCCTTTAAGCAATGAGGTTTACTTTCCTTGCAGTGTTCCTTTGCTAGAATTTGCCTCTTGAATAGATGATGAAAATACAAAAAGTATTTTGCATTGCCAAAGCTATTTAATGCATGAGACCTTTCATTTCTGC
The DNA here is from genome assembly GCA_006410675.1 of Oreotragus oreotragus. Taxonomy (NCBI): domain Eukaryota; kingdom Metazoa; phylum Chordata; class Mammalia; order Artiodactyla; family Bovidae; genus Oreotragus; species Oreotragus oreotragus. The sequence continues at coordinate 750,419 of SJYX01016212.1, forward strand.
TATAATTTGGAAGAGAGAGGAAGAAAATATCACACCAATTTTTTAAAACTTATTTTTAATGTTAGAATAATTATAATATTGTGTTGATTTCTCCCATACAGCAACATGGATCAGCCACAGATATACACACATGTCCTCTTCCTCTGGAGCCTGCCTCCCACCTCTCACCCTATCCCACAATTGTCACAGAGCCCTGGTTTGAGTTTCCTGAATCGTACAACAAATCCCCACTGGCTATTTTACATATGTTAGTGTATATGTTTCCATGCTACTCTCTCCATTATCACATCAATTTTGACCAATTAATGACCAAGTAGTTATGGAGGACCAATTTGTCCACTCTGGACTAGACAGTGTAAGATTCATAAAGTTCATAATATATAAAATTTAGAATGAGCTACAGCCCTTAGAGTATATAATCTAGTTTTGTACGAAATAATACTGAAAAATATGGTAGTTTCTTCAGATGCAAAAAAGCTCAGAGAAAGGAGAGGTAGCATTAGAGTAACTGAAACAGCTTCAATGGAACAGACCTAGACCCCCAAAGAGTGGACAGAATTTAAATGAGAAGAGCATGAAGGGGAGGAGATATGAATACCAGCGATGCAAATATCCCTTATGGTCCAAGTCCATTTGCTTGCTCATTTAGAATAGCCAGATGTCACCTACATTTAAACTAAGCAAAGATTAGAAAGGACAGGAAACACTTGTATGAAGGTGAAAGGTATATACTACAGGATAATGTCAGAAAAAGTAGAGATATTGCGTACATCACAAAGTTATAGTTTTTTATATGAAGTAAATTGTGATCACTTGTTTTGAACTTGCACACCACTAATGCAAACATCTATTTCTAAGTATTCATGTTGGTTTATGCTTTCTCTTTGAGGTGATAGTAACCACTATCATTAAAATTAGTCCTACTAGGTAAGACCTTGGCAATTACTTCATGGAATTAATTTTTGTCCTAGCAGCTTCATAATCATTGATATTTAAAACTGATAAATCAAGGATCATCACTAATATACTAAGAATAGTCAAACTTTTCCAAGAAACAAGAAACGTCTTGAATTCATTCTGACTTAATACTGAGGATTTCTTGAGCTTTTCTTGTACCTCCCTCTGTACCCATAAAACATTTAACTGGAATTCTCCATCATATCACAAGCAAATGTAGATCCCCAGAAACAAGCAATGGACCCAGTTAGAGAAGAAAATCCAGAAGGAAACTAATCTCAAAAGATCTAAAGCCTACTATAATACTTATATAATTCCTCTTAATTGTTTATTAATATTTATATTATATTCACTAAAAATTTTTTATCACCCAAAATTCCAATCTGTTTTTTTTCCAGTAAAGTACATTTAATGAGAAAACATGTAGTCTGCAGAATGCATCAAAAAATAGCTTAGCCAGCCCCACCTTCTTGGCTACCCACTTATTGAATAGTGGGATCCATTATTAAGGTTATGTAACAGCTGTAACCACAGTAGGGCTGATTCTGAAATATTTCAGCACCAGATCTTTCCACTGATAGTCTGCCCTTATACTGCCAAACTGGAAACTAAAAAATGTTGATTCAAGGAACCACATCACCAATTCACTGTCTTAGCTGGAATATGAAAATGTCAATTAAAGCCACAGATTTTAACTCTGATTTTCCATAATCTAGCATCCATTTACTGTAGATTGCTTGGAAAGAATGAATCAACAGCAGCAAACTTGGTTATTTCTCTGGAGAAAAGAGGAAAGAAAGTCAATGGTATGTGCAATGAAAAGCAATGTTGCAAGTTTTTTATGTGGTCCATTGGCTTGGCCAACAAAGATGTTGAGAGACACCTCAACATCACTCTGTCATACTGAATGAAGTATAAGTCGGAAAGATAAAAACAAATATTTTATATTAACACAAAACATAGAATCTAGAAAAAATGGCATAGAGGAACTTATTTGCAAAGCAGAAATAGAGACATACCAAGGGAGTAAGGTAGGATGGCAAGGACTGGGAGATTGGGATTGACATACATACATTGCTATATATAAAATAGATAACTAATGAGAACCAACTGTATAGCAAAAGGAACTCTACTTAATGCTCTATGGTGACCTACATGGGAAGGAAATCCAAGGAAGAGGGGAATACATGTATACGTATAGCTGATTCACTTTGCTGTAGAGCAGAAACTAACACGTTATAAAGCAACTACACTTAAAAAAAAAAAAAACACACATACATATTAAAAAAAAAAAGTCAAATGAACATCTCTCTTACTTCAGGTCTACTTTTTTACAAGAATTGAAATTCTCTCCCCCTAAACCTTAAAGTCTCTAAGACCCCTAAATCACCCATGAAAATTAAATAGACTAATGTTTCTAAGTCTTATAACCAGTAAGTGAAAGTGTGTTAGTGACCCAGTCATGTTCAACTCTTTGCAGCCCCATGGACTATATCCCGCCAAGATCCTGTCCATGGAATTCTCCAGGCAAGAATAATGGAGTGGGTAGCCTTTCACTTCTCCAGGGGATCTTCTCAACCCAGGGATCAAACCCAGGTCTTCTGCATAGCAAGCAGATTCGTTACCATCTGATTCATTCCAGGGAAGCCTATAACCAGTAAAATACTTCTCAAATGTTAAATCCATTTAAGAAGGCACTAATTCACCTAGACCCAGACGTCCTGGAAAGTGAAGTCAATGGGCCTTATAAAGCATCACTATGAACAAAGCTAGTGGAGGTGATCGAATTCCAGTTGAGCTATTTCAAATCCTGAAAGACGATGCTGTGAAAGTGCTGCACTTAATATGCCAGCAAATTTGGAAAACTCAGCAGTGGCCAAAGGATTGGAAAAGGTCAGTTTTCATTTCAATCCTAAAGAAAGGCAAGGCCAAAGAATGCTCAAACTACCACACAATTGCACTCATCTCACACGCTAGTAAAGTAATGCTCAAAATTCTCTGAGCCAGGCTTCAGCAATACATGAACTGAGAACTTCCAGATGTTCAAGCTGGTTTTAGAAAAGGCAGAGGAACCAGAAATCAAATTGCCAACATCCAATGGATCATGGAAAAAGCAAGAGAGTTCCAGAAAAACATCTATTTCTGCTTCATTGACTATGTCAAAGCCTTTGACTGTGTGGATCACAATAAACTGTGGAAAATTCTGAAAGAGATGGGAATACCAGACCACTTGACCTGCTTCCTGAGAAACCTATATGCAGGTCAGGAAGCAATAGTTAGAACTAGACATGGAACAACAGACTGGTTCCAAATAGGAAAAGGAGTACGTCAAGGCTGTATATTGTCACCCTGCTTATTTAACTTCTATGCAGAGTACATCATGAGAAACGCTGGACTGGAAGAAATACAAGCTGGAATCAAGACTGCCAGGAGAAATATCAATAACCTCAGATATGCAGATGACACCACCCTTATGGCAAAAAGTGAAGAGGAACTAAAAAGCCTCTTGTGAAAGTGAAAGAGGAGAGTGAAAAAGTTGTCTTAAAGATCAACATTCAGAAAACGAAGATCATGGCATCTGGTCCCATCACTTCATGGGAAATAGATGGGGAAACAGTGGAAACAGTGTCAGACTTTGGTTTTTTGGCCTCCAAAATCACTGCAGATGGTGACTGCAGCCATGAAATTAAAAGACGCTTACTCCTTGGAAGGAAAGTTATGACCAACCTAGATAGCATATTCAAAAGCAGAGACATTACTTTGCCAACTAAGGTCCGCCTAGTCAAGGCTATGGTTTTTCCTGTGGTCATGTATGGATGTGAGAGTTGGACTGTAAAGAAAGCTGAGCGCCAAAGAATTGATAGTTTTAAACTGTGGAGATGGAGAAGATTCTCGAGAGTCCCTTGGACCGCAAGGAGATCCAACCGGTCCATCCTAAAGGAGATCAGTTCTGGGTGTTCATTGGAAAGAATGATGCTAAAGCTGAAACTTCAGTACTTTGGCCACCTCTTGCGAAGAGCTGACTCACTGGAAAAGACTCTGATGCTGGGAGGGATTGGGGGCAGGAGGAGAAGGGGACGACCGAGGATGAGATGGCTGGATGGCATCACTGACTCGATGGACATGAATTAAAGTAAATTCTGGGCGTTGGTGACGGACAGGGAGGCCTGGCGTGCTACAATTCGTGGGGTCACAAAGAGTCGGACGTGACTGAACTGAACTGAATTCAACAAAAATCTGTTGCAGACAATAAAAAATGCAGACCAATATGGTGCTAATCCTGGTGGCCTAGTCTGCTTTCTCCACAGCTTTGAGCCCTTTGATTTTTAGAGATGGATGAGGTGTATTATAAGGCCAGTCTTCATTGGTACTGGGGTTTCCCAGGTGGCTCAGAGGCAAGTAATTTGCTTGCCAATGAAGGAGACGCTGGAGCTGTAGGTTCGATCCCTGGGTTGGGAAGATCCCTTGAAGGAGGAAATGTCAACCCACTCCAGTATTCTTGCCTGGGAAATCACATGGACAGAGAAGCCTGGTGGGCTACAGTCCATAGGGTTGTAAAGAGTCAGGCATGACTAAGCACACACACATTTTAGCAATACTATATTGAGGCTGACTGACAATATCATTCAAAGTACTGCTATGTTACCAACTCAAAAAGCAAAAACCTTTTAAGAAATTAAAATCTTCTTAAATGAAGTTTAACTATGAAGACAAGTGTATCAGAACTTATACCTACTAATGGATATTTTCCTTTAAGGATACACATTATTCCTCAAAAATACTGGGAGCTCCTCTTTTGGAACTGTCCCTTCAATTGGTTTCAAATGGCAGAACACAAATCCTATTGCTTTCACTTTTTTTCCCCAATTAAATGTACTTCATCACTGCATTTTGTAATTTTTATTACTAAGAACTTGTGGCAATCTGAAAATCACCCCTACTACAAAAGATGAAATTGTGCCGCCACAAGACTTCAGTAAAGACTCTTAAAATTACTATTTTGAAAAGAAATGTTCCAAGAAGGTCTTGCGCCCTGGGGCCAAGTGGCAAAATGGAAAGGAAGAGCAATCTTTTATCATTTTCAATGGATTCCTTTAACAACTGCTCTCATTCATAAGAAGTTATAACTCCTATTATCTAATTATATATAAGTTAGCTAGAGCCAAGTTAAGATAACAAAAGATATTTCAGAATTTATTCCATTTCCTTCCCTTCTTTCTTCCCCTATATGCACTCACCATCTGGAGCATATTTTGAGGATATTCCTAAAATGACTGCAAGTGCAACAAAAAATGAAAAACTAGTAATAGCAAAGCAAATGAAAGTATTTTTGTGCCTCTTCTGCTTTCGGCGCTCTCTCTGGACTTGCTGTTCCTCAGATGAAAAAGCAAAGCTGGCCTGGGCTTCCTGTCGGATGGAGGTAAATTTGGCTGAAGCTTGGCTCTTTGGAGGAGGAGGGGGACGCAGTGGGACAACCTTCCCTGGAACATAGCCAGATGAATGGTGGCTGTTTCCATTCTGAGGTTGCAGGAAAGCAGGGGAGTGTCCCCTGGAATTAGTGGCATGCATGATACACTGTCACTGTGAAAAGAAACAAACAAACAAAAAAATTTAGGCTCAGAAATGTGAGAACTGTAATGCCTTTTTATTAGCGTGGTAAAATATATATAACTTGAAACTTACCACTTTAACCATTTATAAATGTATAATCCAGTGGCATTAAGCACATTCACAATGTTGTACAACCATCACAATCATCCATTTCCAGGGCATTTTCATCATCCCAAACAGAAACTCTGTACCCATGACGCAAAAACATTTCCCTCCTTTTCCCCAGTCACCACTGTAATGACTTTTTTGAAAATATCAAGTCAGTTTACATTCTGATATATTAAACTATGTCAACCATCACCTTCAGTGATCTACTTCTAATGCCACTGCTTCTCCACCCTATACACTATAATCACCTGATAATGTTAATGCCCAATGCCACATCCCAAATATTGTCAGGAGGCAAGCAACCATATCTTTCAAATGACACAGATTTTCTAATGGGCATCTTGGTTGAGAACCACTGTTCTGGGGCAGTTTTTCTCAACTGTGCATAAGATTCACAAGGGAAGCTTTGTGTTACAGAGGTATATTCCTAGGCTCTCCACTCCACTGATTCTGGCTCAGTGGGTGGAAAGAGGGCCCCAAAGTTTATATTTTTAAAATGTATCTTGGTGACACTGAATCGGGTTTTCACCCTTGAGTATAATTACTGTAAAGCTCTTCGAATTAAAGTTAAAGTCCATCTGTCATATGAGGGCCACAAGGTGGTCCTAACAAGTTCCAACAGGCAAGCATACATGTTTCAGTTCAGTTCAATTCAGTCACTCAGTGGTGTCCAACTCTTTGCAACCCCATGGACTGCAGCACACCAGGCCTCCCTGTCCATCACCAACTCCTGGAGCTTGCTCAAACTCATGTCCATTGAGTCGGTGATGCCATCCATCAATTTCATCCTCTGTCATCCCCTTCTCCTTCTGCCTTCAATCTTTCCCAACATCAGGGTCTTTTCACATGAGTCAGTTCTTCTCATCAGGTGGCCAAAGTAATGGAGTTTCAGCTTCAGCATCAGTCCTTTCAGTAAATATTCAGGACTGATTTCCTTTAGGAAGGACTGGTTGGATCTCCTTGCAGTCCAAGGGACTCTCAAGAGTCTTCTCCAACATCACAGTTCAAAAGCATCAATTCTTCGGTGCTCAGCTTTCTTTATAGTCCAACTCTCACATCCATACATGACTACTGGGAAAACCAAAGCTTTGACCAGATGGACATTTGTTGGCAAAGTAATGTCTCTGCTTTTTAATATGCTGTCTAGGTTGGTCATAACTTTTCTTCCAAAGAGCAAATGCCTTTTAATGTCATGGCTGTAGTCACCATCTGCAGTGATTTTGGAGCCCAAGAAAATAGTCTGTCACTGTTTCCATTGTTTCCCCATCAATTTGCCATTAAGTGATGGGACTGGATGCCATGATCTTCCTGAATGTTGAGTTTTAAGTCACCTTTTTCACTTTCCACTTTTACCTTTATCGAGAAGCTCTTTAGTTCCTCTTCACTTTCTACCATAAGGGTGGTGTCATCTGCATATCTGAGGTTATTGATATTTCTCCCTGCAATCTTGATTTCAGCTTGTGCTTCATCTAGCCTGGCATTTAGCATAATGTACTCTGCATAGAAGTTAAATAAGCAGGATGACAATATACAGCCTTGACATATTCCTTTCCCAATTTGGAACCAGTTGTTGTTCCATGTTCCGTTCTAACTATTGCTTCATGACCTGCATACACATTTCTCAGGAGGCAGGTAATGTGGTCTGGTATGCCCACCTCTTCAAGAATTTTCCATAGTTTGTTGTGATCCACACAGTCAAAGGCTTTAGCATAGTCAATGAAGCAGATGTTTTTCTGGAATTCTCTTGTTTTTCCTATGATCCAGTGGGTGGATGTTGGCAATCTGATCTCTGGTTCCCCCGTCTTTTCTAAATCCGACACGATTCATGTACTGTTGAAGCCTGGCTTGGAGAATTTTGAGNTGTTGTGATCCACACAGTCAAAGGCTTTAGCATAGTCAATGAAGCAGATGTTTTTCTGGAATTCTCTTGTTTTTCCTATGATCCAGTGGGTGGATGTTGGCAATCTGATCTCTGGTTCCCCCGTCTTTTCTAAATCCGACACGATTCATGTACTGTTGAAGCCTGGCTTGGAGAATTTTGAGCATTATTTTGTGTGAGATGAGTGCAACTGGGTGGTAGTTTGAGCATTCTTTGGCATTGTCTTTCTTTGAGAATGGGATGAAAACTGACCTTTTCCAGTCCTGTAGCCACTGCTGCGTTTTCCAAATTTGCTGGCCAACTGAGTGTAGCACTTTAACAGTATCATTTTTAAGGATCTGAAGTAGCTCTGCTGGAATTCCATCACCTCCAATAGTTTTGTTTGCAGTGATGCTTCCTAAGGCCCACTTGACTTCACACTGCAGGATGTCTGGCTTTAGGTGAGTGATCATACCCTTGTTGTTATCGGTAATATAACTTATTTTTAACCATGCTATCACTTAATAGACTGTAAATTCATTTAATGAGAACGTCTATACTATCTTTTTAAATACTGAAATTTTGTTTTAAAAAATAGCAGGCATTCAAATATCATGTTTAAGATGGTTTTAAAAAATAGTGAACTCCGGGAGTTGGTGATGGACAGTGAGGCCTGGCGTGCTGTGTTTCATGGGGTCGCAAAGAGTCAGACATGACTGAGCAACTGAACATTGTTAGAGCACTTACTATCTGGTCCTGTTCTAAACACCTTAGATGTGTTAACTCGTCCAACACATTTAATACAACAAATCTATAAGTAGGTGCCATTATCCCCATTTTACACACCAGAAAACTGAGGACTAGAAAAGTTAATTAGCTAGTTTACAGAGAACCAGGACTTGAACCCAAGAATATTGACTAACAGTTACACTAAGGTGTCTTCCAAAACACTTGAGAGACAGTAATTTCAAAGAATCAATTCTGCAAGGGTATAACCAGAACTGTGTTGAGTCTGAAAGGGCACTTCAGTATTCTCAGAACTTCATGCAGAAGTTTACCAGACTATATATGATGCTTTCTAATCTAAGAGAACCTGACACAAACACAAAAAGGCAGTCCTTCTTACTTTCTATATTCTTTATATTAAGCATTTAGTTTTTGAATAAAATAATAAGTTTTAAATGAAACTGACTCCAATTTTGTCAAATGAAAGAGAAGGGGGCTAGGAGGGAGAAAAAGAGAAAGAATGGAAGAAGAAGGGAGGGAGGGGGGGAAAAGGGAAAGAAGCATTGTCATTTAATGTTCTTACTGCAACAGCTGTGGATAAATAAGAAACATGATGTTCACTACTTTCCCTCCTTAACAACTGTAGCATCTCAGAGTCACCTGACTTCATTCAATACTCTTACAATTAATCCCCCTCATTCCCTGCCAAAACAACAAAAAAGGGTACCTCTAAACTGCTCTAAACTACAGCAAATCCACTAAACACAAAATGTGACCAATTAAAGAAGCCACAATTAAGTGTTCCCAGACCCAAACGACCTGGAAATTAATGGGGACAGAAAGGGAATCTAATCAGGAATTGATGCTGATTTTACATGGGGCAAAGAACATTCTGAGAGTCAGTCTGTCTGTCAAAAGCACTTGGTTTGTGGAGTTTGATTTCTGGACAAAAGTAATCATTTAGATGAAGCTTAAGCTCCGTAACAAAGGGAAAACAACATCATTCAAGGTGCTATTGAAGAAACTGCTGCATGTGCCAAGCAGCAGAACAAAATAATGGATACATCCTGCTGGAACAAATGAGAAAGTATGACAAAGACCCCTTTATGATCATCCATTAACAAAGAAAGGACTAAACTAGATATTCTTGAGTGCCAGGCTCACCAGGGTGAGAGGGGAATCAGACTATAATCTCCTCTGAAAGGGAGTGGGCATCTTTTATTAATCCTCTGAAAGGGAGTGGGCATCTTTTATTTGAAGCTGCAATCATCTGAAACTTCATTCTTTCAGGGTGAGAAAGGCTGTTATTACTTAACAGGCTGGAGGCCCCTTTTGTGGGAGATAATGTCTCCAGATGTACCCATAACAACAACAACAAAAAAGGCAGTGAGAGGCTCAATGAAATCACCATCCCACTTGAAAAAATGTTGTCTTCATATTCACAAAATGGTGTCCTAACATGAAATTTCACATGGTGTTAATCACAAACTGACACAATCAATAAATCAGAAATAATCATGATGTGTTTTCCCCATAATCTTCCCCAAAACAATATATATTTTTTCTATATATTCTGAGCCCATTAGCTCTATTTTACTGAAAAACATGAAAATACATAGTAATAAATACAATCATTATTTTCCTAAATAATAAATTATTGCAACTATATTTAAAAGTAAATTTACAAGAAAATAATCATATTATATGCAGATTATCCTCTCTATTATGATTTTAGAATATATAAGACAAATACATTGCTTTAGGATTTCACTTTACATTTACGAGTTTAGTTTAGGATTGGTATTATAAATTAATTACTTTAAAATATATAAATTGCTTTTTATAGATTTCAATAATTCATGGGAAAAAATGACATTTCACTCATTCAATAAACAATTGTGAGCTCTTGCTGTCATTAGAGAATTGTGGCAGGAACTATGGGTGAAAAGACAAAAGATATACAGCAACCCCAAGAAATGCAATTCCTAAATTCAATTTTATTTATTTACTTTTAAAAATTATCCCAAGTATTTATTTGAGTATTTGTACAAGTGAAACAGTATAAAATTTTAAACAATATTATACATAGAGTCCTAAGTCCAATATTTAAATTGTGAATATTTAAATATTGTAATTTGAATATTGTAGACTGTGAATATTTAAATATGTAAATATTTAAAGAGTGAAATTGACCAAGGAAATATTGTAAAATACTGTGAGAGGTACTCAGGCCATTCAGTCCGAAAGGTTGTTATCTTTGGTTGCATTAGTTTGAGTACAGGGTCCCCAAAACAAAGAGACCTAATAGAGGAAAGAGGATGAAGAGTTTCCCCCTCTTTCAAGGTTTATTCAAGGTGAGCATTTGGTGTCATTTTAAAATTTTTACTACAGACTGAAGTTTCTACTTAATACACTGTTCATTTGTTTATATCACCTGTCATTTTTAAAAGGACTGTATTTCTAGTGGAAAGCACACAGAATACAGAAGGAACACACCAAGATTTTAAGAGTTATTACAGACTGTGCTAAACCTCTAAATGCAGAAAGTCCATAATGAGTAATGATCCAAGTCATCCATACCAAATTTGGAAATACACTTTAAAAAGGTTCTGAAGCATAATTTTTGGTATTTAGATGTTCATTGGAAGAATTATCTTGTGAGTATTTATTTCCTGGATGATTAAAAAACTTAGTAGCCCCAAAAGCTTGGTAATAATTAATTAAAAATAAAATCACGCAATTAAAAATCTGCACAGGGGATTTAGGCAAAAGTTAAAGTAGATAATGAAAGAAATTATTAAAACTATGAAAAACTCATATCAACCTAAAGATCTATAAACACTGAGAAATAAGGGAAGCATTTTAAAACCTAGTACTTCTGTCAAATTCTCAGCTGCCCTCACACACACACACACAAAATCCTAAAAATCTGCTGTTATTTAAAATAAAATTCTTTTCTTATACAAAAAGAGTATACCCTCAAACAGAAACTGCGGGAGGGGCTTATGCAGTTGGCAAGAGCATTCAATTAATTTATTTAGTTATAAATTAAAATAACCTCAGAAAGTAATTTATTTTGAAATTTCAATAACATTCAGTTCAATTCAGCTCAGTCACTCAGTCGTGTCCAACTCTTGGTGACCCCATGAATCACAGCACGCCAGGCCTCCCTGTCCAGGAGATCATAGTTTTGGGTTTATCTGATTTATTAAAAAGGTGCATGATGTTAAGAAAATTGAAATAGTCCTCTATAAAATTTTCAAACATTGTGCTATTTCATCCATGACACCTTCTCAGGATTCCACAATAAGCTCGCTGCTTGTTCTTCCCTGTACTCTGTGTAAAACTCTCACTGAATCACCTAGCTTTCTCTCTTATGTTTCACATCCCTCTCCTGCAGTTGACCAGAAGCCTCTTAAGAGCAAGTACATCTTACTCTTCTTGGCATTCTCATGGGAATTTACACACAGTAGGAACTCAGTTAAGTGCTTACTGAACTTAGAACTTAAAAGTGTTCCTCTCTCTCTCTTTCTCTCTCTCTCATACACACACACACAGACACACATACATACACACACAGATTGGAATTTCCCATTGACTCCTTTTTCAACATCCTTGAGGCTCTGGGAAATCTGTCTAATCTCTGTATTAGTTGCCCTAATTTGGAGAAAGCTGAGAACATTTCAAGCAAACAAGTCAGCACATTAATTTTTATAAAATGTAACCCTAATATGCAACCCAGTGGGTGACTAAAAGGTATTATTAACAAATGCAAATAGGAATTCTAAAGATAGAGAGCAGCCAACTATCTAGACAAGCTCAACCTCTCACACTACTTTGTAAATTTTAACCATACACTATAAAATGCAGTAGGTACTTAGGAAAAAGGAAATGTTCCATTTCACTTTATATTGTTATGCTGACAGCAAGTAAGCTTTTATCAGAGGAAAAGTCTTCACAATACAGAGATAGCAGCAATTAATTAAAAATTCCTTCTTTAAAAAGGTTCAGTTTTCATTTTCTTTCTACTGCGGAGCTGTTAATACAGAAGACCAATTGCCTACCACAAGTGCTCATCACTCAGTGGTTGAGTACAGTTGCCCCATAGTCAGCAAAATCATCCAGCCCCTCCAACCCAATGCTGAGGGAGTCCCAAGGCCCACTGCTACACCATACATATTGGCCCCATCACATATGCATGTGTGCTAAGCGGCTTCAGTCGTGTCTGACTCTGGGCAACCTTATGTACTATAGCCCACCAGGCTCTTCTTTCCATGGGATTCTCCAGACAAGAATGCTGGAGTGGGTTTCCATGCCCTCCTCCAAGTGATCTTCCCCACCCAGGGATCAAACATGAGTCTTAAGTCTCCTGCATTGGCAGGTGTGTTCTTAATCACTAGCACCACTTGGGAAGCCCTTAGCCCCAACGTACTAAACTCCTAATGAAAACGCAGTACTTCTGACTGATTTAAGCTCTCCTAAATTCTGCCTACACTTGATATGAAAGCTTATTTTTGAATGGAAAATTCAGGCTTGTAGGAACAGTTGAGAAGCCGGCATGATCTCCTCAAGCATATCTTTCTTGGAGCAAAGACATAACTCTTGAAACAGTATTCAAGCTAAAGGTCAGTTTTACAAGTGAGTCTAACTTTCCAGCCGTTTCAGTACAACCCGGCCAAAACCCAGTTAAGTAAACTTTTCCTTTTATTAATATCTTAGTACGTCTTTTTAACACATTGACTGGTATTCTCAGTCAGAGAAAAAAGTAAAAGTAAACACACCAGGAAAGAGGAGTGTTCATAAATTATCATGAAAACAAATGATAATTTTTTTTATAATTACTAGTAATGACGGGGAATGACCCTGATGCTGGAAAAGAAGAAGAGGGCGGCAGAGGATGAGATGGCTGGAGAGCATCACCGATGCAATGGACATGAACTTGGGCAAATTCCCGAAGATGGTGAGGGACAGGGAGGCCTGGCATCCTGCAGTCCATGGGGTCACAGAGAGTTGGACATAACTGAGCGACTGAAGAACAACAAATCGTGACCTAATAAAATTCTTAACAAATCACTGCAGATGGTGACTGCAGCCATGAAATTAAAAGACGCTTACTCCTTGGAAGAAAAGTTATGACCAACCTAGATAGCATATTCAAAAGCAGAGATATTACTTTGCCGACTAAGGTCCATCTAGTCAAGGCTTTGGTTTTTCCTGTGGTCATGTATGGATGTGAGAGTTGGACTGTGAAGAAGGCTGAGAGCCGAAGAATTGATGCTTTTGAACTGTGGTGTTGGAGAAGACTCTTGAGAGTCCCTTGGACTGCAAAGAGATCCAACCAGTCCATTCTGAAGGAGATCAGCCCTGGGATTTCTTTGGAAGGAATGATGCTAAAGCTGAAACTCCAGTACTTTGGCCACCTCATGCGAAGAGTTGACTCATTGAAAAAGACTCTGATGCTGGGAGGGATTGGGGGCAGGAGGAGAAGGGGATGACAGAGGATGAGATGGCTGGATGGCATCACTGACTTGATGGACATGAGTCTGGGTGAACTCCGGGAGTTGGTGATGGACCAGGAGGCCTGGCGTGCTGTGATTCATGGGGTCGCAAAGAGTCGGACACGACGCGACTGAACTGAACTGAACTGAAATGGCTTTGAGCTTTCAATTAATAGTTCTAACTTCCAATCTCCTATGTATAGGAAAAGGGCAAAAAAGAATAATATCAAGGTGATTTTCAGGTTTGGGCTTTGTGTGGGAGAAGTAGGATGTTTCATCTAGTTTTACTTTAGATTCAGGTTATATCATTGATAAACAATGATCTCAATACCTCAATCATATAAAAACTATTCAGTAAGAAACAAACTTAGCAAAGCTGACTTTTAGGATCTTTAATTTCACAAACAACTGTCAAATTTTAAGTGTTATCAGTATTCTCATATAAAGATTTTCAAATGCAAAGAATAAAGCAAAGAGAGTTTCAGAAGGGGGAATTCTCTTATACAGAGTTTAGTGGAATATACTTTATTTCATAGTCTATTATCAGAGCACACAAGATAAAATACACTTTTCTACAACAAACACTGTGAAGGAATTCAGCATAAATGCTAGGTCTATTCCTACAACTATTTGAGACAAAATAGACAGAAGGTGGGAGTTCACTTTCATTCAGAGATCTGCTTGGTTTTATGTGAACAGAATCTAAAAGAACTGAATACTCTGAGATGTCTAAACAAGTGTCCTCACTCCGTCACATTCACATTCTCCCTCACAGCCCAGCACTTGTCACTGCCCTTCTGTCTTTTTCCTTCAACTCTCACAATCAGGATGAGTCACAGTCCCAAGAAATAAAACACTGTGCAGTTAATTTACCTGCACTGGTTCCTGTTCATTTTGCTAATTACCCAAATCAATGCTCAGAAGTAGAAGGGGAATGCACTAAACCTTAATGATAAACAGCTTTCTATGAAGTGAGAGGATAAGGGACTGAGACTCTTTAATCCCCTTCTTTCTCCACTTGGTCAATTTAGACACATATGATGAATGATATACTCAAAAGTTAACCTACTATGTAAATATCAATAGACATTTGCCTTCTAGTTTGGCATCCTATATTGCTCACATCTCTCCCCTCAAAGGGAAATAACTCTCTATTTAATACATTAACTCTATTAAGCTACAATACAGAGAAATCATATGGAATATTTCAAATGTATAGCCCTAAAAAGACTAAATTTACTTTAAAAAATGTTTTGCCACAAGCATTTGCATTGGAACAATTATTATTTAAAGTTAGAAGACATTTTTTTTCCCTGTTTAGAAATTTACTTTTCATTTAAGCTATACTCTCTTTGTTAGAAAACTGTACTCAGGAAACAGTAAATCCCTGGCAAGGAAAAATTAACTACAAATACCAAGAGTTTGCTTACATGGAAAACAATATATGCTTATGGGGCTTGTACTTAAGGATTTCAGATTAGCTCATTAGTTACAATTTCATGTCTATATCCTTGGCAAATTCTATTGGAATCTCTTGTTAAAATATGAATCTCTCAAAACAAAGAGTATTTATACTATCTAATGCCCCAAGTAAACCCAGTGAACACTTTCCCACTCTAAAGCTAAGTTGAGTGGCCCTTTAAGAAATAGTTTAATTCATTATTTCACTCCTCTCATTTATGCAAAACATAGGAGGCAGATGTCTGATTTGTCTGCCACCAAATATACTCATTAATCCTGTCTTTTTTCAAATCTGTTAAGTCTATCCATGAAAAGCAAGGCTTGACCCTAAAGCCAAGATGGCTGATAGAGTGAAAAGGCTGGAGAACGTTATCTGGGAAACAAAAGAGAAGCAAAGGGAGCAAAAAATACAGATTTACATACCAAGGCGGAAGAAAGGGTGACAACTGAGGAATACTGAACATTCCTTGCCCAATCAAAAACTAAAATAAATAAATAAAACCTAAGTACATAGGCCTCTGGTTGGAAGTAAAAAAAAAATACTAAAGGATAAAACTAGAGGATGACTGTTTTTCAACTTGGAAAATTGAAGACAGAATGAGAGGGTCATTTTACCTACCAGTCCTCCGCTCCTCACTTCTCTTTCCTTCTGCTTATTATTTCCCAGATTCCTCTTTTTCCTTAATTCTTCCTCCTGAAAAGCTCTTCTCTTTTCTTCTCCTCCCTCTCAAGTCTTTAGACCATCCCCCTTCACTCTTGTGGAAAGACTCCCAACCTGCTGACAGTGAAGGATGGCCATGCAGAGGCACACAATGGCAGGCGCAGGCATGTCATCAGCCTTGCAGCTGGCCTCTGAAAGAAAGAACCAAAGCCTAAGCCTGACCTGAGGGAGGCCGATTTAATTAAGATCACAGCAAAGGGCAGAGCTGCCTGTGGGCTGCAGGGACGAAGCTTTAAGATGCTCTTCCAGAAGGAAAATGCAATAAAGTCATGGTGGCAGAATGTTGAGAGGTGGGAAAAAAGAAAAGACAATAGAGATGTGTTTGATAAATAAGCATAACTGTACCAAAAGTTTATAACCCAGTGATATACAGACATCAAAATGCAAAGACAGTAGGAAATGTAACAAGTATGTTTTGACATGCCTTTCAAACAAAGAAATATTCCAGATGAATAATGCGATGACCAGACTGAAGTGATCCAGGCTACTCAATTCAGCAACAAAGCAAATTTCCTATTAACGATAGGGCTAGGACCATAATCCAAATGTGGAATTTTTTTTACCTATACAACATAGTCTATTTTTAACACAGTATATCTAAGAGAAAAGCCTTATCAAACAGGGAATGTGTACGGGCTTGGGCATCACTTATGAGACATAGATCTTGTAAAGATTAGGATCCAGGATTACAAAAAAAATACATGATCTCTACTTTAAAGGAGCTCATAGTCTCGTGTTGGAGGTGGGAGGAGTGAGGAGCTCATGGTCTAGTGTTGGAGGCCAGGGGGTGGGGGCGAAGGAGCTCAAGGTCGAGTCTTGGGGGAGGGGGTCGGGGCTGACACAGGTAAACAAGTAATAACAATACACACTGGGGCAAAGACACTAGGCTGGTGTGTCTAAAGAGGTGATAGCCTGATTTTATTTAATTCCAAACATATACCATCAGACTACTACTAATAGCTTCCTTCGTATGTGTGAACTAAAATTTACCACTGAATTTTGCCCTTAAAATAGCAACACATTGTCCAGCAAAAACCTGTATAGGGAGAAAACAAAAAACTCATGAGGTCTTTCATAATCTCCGACAGGCTGGCTGGTGGGTGTCATCCACAGGTGAGTTCCTGGCCAAAATATTAATACAAAAGAATTACAGTCCCTGTCCTCCTAAGGCTTGCGAAAACTAGGCCTACTATAGGGACCATATTACACCTCCTCCACAGTCTCTTTGACATTCGTCGAATTCAAGAGTACCAGAGAGTCAAAAGGTAGGACCTCCACTGAATGAGCAATTACTCAGAGCTAGAGCAGAGACTGGACTCTGCATGGCTGAAGAGGGACAGAATACAGTCAGCAGAAGGGGGCAAACAGGGGCTGAGTGATGAGCTCACGTGCCACAAACACAGTCCACGAGCAAGAAGAAATACTTTAAGGCTAAGGCCAAGCTCAGATGACATGGCAACCAGGCAGCTGGGGAAAGTTATCCAAGAACTGACCATATATTGTGAAGGGTGGCCATATCATAAGTACAGTGTCTAAATCAGCAGGCACTTGGGAAAACAGCAACTAACATCCATCGAAAGATGTCACTAATCATGCAGGGAAGACAATTCATCCCTCAAGATGTCACTAATCATGCAGGGAAGACAATTCATCCCTCACTTGGCCTTTTCTCCTACACCTTCATACACAGCCCACTGCCTGCCAAATTGCTAGCTTCTCAGCATTACTGGCACTTCATTCTATGACACCGGGTGGTTAGGGGATTGCTATGACTAAGCACCTATTAAACAATTAAAGCCATATCTTTTGCATTAATGAAGTATAATATTTTTTAAATCCTCATGTGTGTATGTTCAGTTGTGTCTGACTCTTTGTGGCTCTCTGGACTGTAGCCCACCAGGCTCCTCTGTCCATGGGCTTCTCCAGGCAAGAGTACTTGCCATGCCCTCCTCCAGGGGATCCTCCCAACACAGGGAAGGTCTTTTGCATTGCAGGCAGATTCTTTATCACTGAGCCACCCGGGAAGCAAAGACGATGTTATGTGTGTGGGGATTTCTTTTAGCCACATTTTTTTTTAATGATTCATTTTTTTCATTCCTTCTGAAACAGGAATCAGGCATTTGTCCTTATGCTACACTTAATTTTTCCAATCCTTAAAATATTAAAATGAACTTTCTAACTTCAATGTGTGTTTTTTTAAAAAAGCTCATTTATTCTTCAGGAAAATGAGTCACTATGATAAGAGAAGGCTTGCAGTCCTAAGTTATAAACCAGTAATTAGGCAAGAGCCCCCAAATCACTAATAATTTTATTCTTCAGAGACACTTAGTATTCAGACATGACTAGGACATCTAGTTTGTGGAGAATATGCATATATTCTAATACTTACATCAAACTCAGAGTCAATGAGGACAATTCTTTTCTTGCTTGCTACATATGGATTGTCTCAAACTGCAACCTTTTCAGGCAACAACAATGTTGCTTCCAGCCACACTTCTAGATGCAATGTTAAAGTCAAGAGGAACCTGGCGGGCTACAGTCCACGGTGTCGCTGAGTTGGACACGACTGAGCGAGTAAGCACAGCAAAGCTAAGATCACCACAAGCTCTCCTAGGCAAACTTTTCATAACATAAAATCTCATAAAATGCTGCCAAGTTTTTATTTACAGTCCAAATGAAGATGAAGCACTGATAAATGTAAAAGATTAATCACTTGTCATCATGTAATGAAAAGAAATATCTTGTTATAAGCCTGATTAGTCTAATAATAATTTCAGAGCAGATTTGCCTACTAGATCAAGGACTCATTTATTGGGAGATAGGAATTCTATGTTTCAGGTCATACACAGCTTCGAGTCTGCTTCACTTTTTGTAAAGAGACATTTTAATAAAGACCCTGTGCCTCATACATCTTTGTATCATTCACAGCAACTTGCCAGTGCCTTGAACATCTTAGGAATGTAATCAAATATTTGCTGAACATAGTTTCTAGCAAGCAGTATTAAAGTCTTCTCAAAGCAAGTACAGGGAAAACAAAAGAACATGCAAACCTGTTTCTAACATGTTTTTATCATATGATTCAAACACAAATCTGAATATTGTTCCCAGGAACTTGCTTCTTTTTAAAAATGTGCACTTCAACAATACTTTAAGTTGGTATACTATTTATGGAAAATGCCAGTAAAGTTAACATACTTTTACACTTAGTTCCTTATTTGACAAATTTATTACAAGTTAGCTTCACCCTCTCTGTGCACCATACCACATCTAGATTCTAGCAAATGAAACAGAAGGTATAGTGTCTGCCTTAAACTTGGGTGCAATGGGTTTCTAAGCCCAAATGCAAGTTATTTCACTATTAAAACATTAAAATAACTAAGTTCTAACAAAACCAAACAGGAGTATAATAGAATATATTGGCGAAAAAGAAAAAATGCTGGCTGAAAATAGGGACAAAGGGGTTCTTGTCCCCACTCAGCCATTAATTTACTACATGACCTTACCTAATTAGTTAGCCTCTGTGGGTCTCAACTTCCTCATTTTAATATTATTTTTGAAGCCCATTAAACTGCATGTCAAGACTCAGCATGTAACTGTCCTGAGAACTGATTTATAGTCATGCCACCCTTCCCCCTAAAAAGTCACATGTAACATGGCAGTTTTAAATAGCTGAGTATGGATTTCTATCAAGGGCAATTTATTAAAATGTCAGATGAGCTTAAGTCTATTTCAAGTGGAGAATTAAGGCACATATATTAAAGCAAGTACTGTTTACAGATTCAAGTTTCACCTAGACAGCAGCTGTTGCTATTGAGAGCACAGTCTTTAACAGGGTAGTTGAAAATTATACCTCTTTATAAATGGAGAAAACTATTAAGGGTGATTTTCATGGTCTCAGAAACACAGATGCATAGCTTTTTGTTAGGATCAAGAAAAGGAGAACAAGCCTGGCTTGGGAGACAGGGAGGAGAGCAGGGAAGTTTTACAGAGCACACCCAGACAAGCCCCTCCCATTTGATGTACTGTACTAGACAGCCTTTACTTCCAATTAGTGTTCACAACCCAAACGCAATGGAAAGATTTCCTATGGCTAAGATGAAGATGGTGGGAACAAGTGAGCTTCACCATGTGACAACAGCTGAAGACTTACACTCAAGATGGGATTCAGATCCCTCAGGAATGGGCCAATAAAACAGACATCTGTGACTGAGACCAATTACACTAAGATATAAACTGTATCTGTTTACAGCTGTTAAAAAAAGGACATATTTTGAAAGTACCAAACAGCACTAGCTTATATGGTAAGTAAGTAAGTAAAGTCGCTCAGTCATCTCCAGCTCTTTGTGATCCCATGAACTGTAGCCTACCAGGATTCTTCATCCATAGGATTTTCCAGGCAAGAGTACTGGAGTGGGTTGCCATTTCTTTCTCCAGGGGATCTTCCCGACCCAGGGATCGAACCCGGGTCTCCCACATTGTAGGCAGATGCTTTACCGTCTGAGCCACCAGGGATCATATATATAGCAAATTAAATCAAAGTTACTCCTCAAAGAATTCCATAATGTCATTTTACGGATGAAGAAACAATTATGTGAAGAATCAGGGGATTTGCCCGATAAGCAAATGGTTAACTGTCAGAGCCTTGTTTTCAACTCAATTCTGACTTCAAGTCCTCCAATCTTTGTATTTCAAAATGGTACACTAACATCAGTTTCCAGCCCCTACTGTTTTGTCTGATTTGGCAAATTTTATTTTTTCACTAAATTGCTTCCCCCTCCCATTCCCGTTCAGATCCTCCTCTGGGTTCCTAAAGCATTCTATGCATAATTCTCCACTTACTGGGCCTTCTAATTGTTCAGTTCCTTTTGCCCCTGAATAGACTCATTTCATCAACAGCAGAGATTGTTTTATCTTTCTTCATAGATGGAGGCCTCCTTTATAGGTGAAGGCCATCTTTCTTTATAGATCGTGACCTCTCAAATTTCAACCATTTCATCTAACTCCCTCTCTCTACCAAAAAGAACACTCTACCAAGAGACTGGGCAATCAGATTGCTTCCAGACAGCCTGACACACAATAGGTGGTTAACAATTGTTAGCTGAAGGGATGGTGGGTGGATGGTGGATGATGCAATACTTATAAGTATTTCACAGCACTTTACAAGGTATGTATTTACATACAGCATCTCCTGTGAGTCTAAAACTGTTAATTTGATAATGAAAATTTAAGTTTTCTTACCCGACTTCTGGTTCATCATTCTCAATTGAAGAAACCTGCCCAGAGGCACCTAGCTAGTAAGTAGTAACTTTTCAACTTCAGAAATTGCCCACAAGCCTACCTCGCTCTCTTGCTTTGGTTTCTTTTCATTTCAAACATAGCTGAGAACAGGCTTGATTATGTCTATTGGAACATGAATAAGGTGTTGTCCCATTCTGGTTTCCTGTTGTGAAATCTGAGACTTTTGAAAATTTGAAGGGTTGGTTACTGGCCAGATCAAGAAAAGAGACTTTACTCAGACAATTAACTGTGACAAAGGAAATCTAAACAAGTACCATGTACGAATTTATTGATTCAAATTTCCTGTCCACATACACAGTGTCCAGTCCTCAGCCTGCTTGCTCATTCACAGACTGTTAAAGAGGAGCAGGTGATGACTCAGAACTCACTTTTAACATTACTTTTCTGAAAACAGCATCAAGTGGACTGAACTGAAAAAACTACAAGACTTTAAGTTACACACATACACACTCATCCTGAGGAAATGAGAGGTGTGATTTTACTGTATAGGATAAAGCACCAGAAGGCACTACCCAACCTTTACTAAGAAAGTGAGTGAGTGAGTGAGTTAGTGTTGTGTCCGATTCTTTGCGACCCCGTGGACTATACAGTCCATGGAATTCTCCAGGCCAGAATACTGGAGTAGGTAGCCTTTCCCGCCTTCAGGGGATCTTCCCAACCCAGGTATCGAACCCAGGTCTCCCACATTGCAGGCGAATTCTTTACCAGCTCAGCCACAAGCCACAAGGGAAGCCCTTACTAAGGGGAGCCCATACTAAGCAGAAGAAGTACACTATCTTCTATTTTGCCCAGAAATGCAAACTCTTTTGGAACTTTGAGTAGCTAATCAGACACAACCAAAGTGTGATGCCCAACCAGTTCTGAAAATAGCAAGCTTCCTTCAAGGGTCAAACAGACATTAATAGCTCCATTCTAGCCAACCAAAGAACCATAAGGCTAATATTTTAAATGTACTGGTTTTTAAAACAGAGACGTTTCCAACAGGTAAAGCAGGCTGTTTTGAGGATTCAGCCCTCCTTCAGCTCAAGTGAAACTTACCTTCATCCCCTTTCCTCTGAATCATTCTCACTTTGTTCTGGGAAGAGCTACAGAAAGTAGCATCTGCACACTCTCAACACATGAAATTATGCAATATCGCATCACAATCACACTTAAAGAAGGGGAGTGAATACAAACCAGTGAGTGACTCCTGTGCAGAATGAAAGCTCTTAAAATTATGAAGCACTCTATTTGTAACCCCT